>NQII01003662.1:5913-169151 GCA_002778355.1 Clitarchus hookeri | reverse complement strand
TTTTTTTTATTATTTTCAGAAAAGCCCCTAAACTAGAAAATTACCCTACAAAGATGCTTTATGTTTTGTTGATGAACTGGCACTAGATATTGCCAAACTACAGAGTAGTACTTTGTGTATAATTTTTGGTTACAGCCTCCAAAATGTCATAACTGGTCTACTCATTATGAAGGAAGAAGTGACTGAGGTTTCAACTGTTGTTACTTATGGTTGAAGCGTGGTTGCCAGCTGGACCCTTGTGGGTTAACCATAGCTGCCTGTGTTTCACCCTTATCTGTTCGGAACAGAAATATGTAAACAATTTATTAAGTTGCTAATTTATGATAATAGCTTCAAAAAGCAGTAAATTAATATTTCAGTAACTTATTCTGTTGCGAGGTTAATCTTAAATATCTATAATATATTACTGTTTATAGAGCTAATTTTTGGTTATATTAATGGTTCTTGCATTCACACCAACTGCTAAGGGAATGTTTTAGGTCCATTCCAACTTAATGTTGTTTTTTTACAATATAAGCCACAATGTTATTTCACTATCTGTAGTAGAGCTATATTTAATTAATCTTGCGTTAATAAAACACAGTTAAGTTTTCAAGATTTTGCTGCACAAAAAATGTTTTTTTTTNTATATTTAATTAATCTTGCGTTAATAAAACACAGTTAAGTTTTCAAGATTTTGCTGCACAAAAAATGTTTTTTTTTGTTATGTTCATGCCCAATTTTTTTTTGCAGAAATTTAACTTTGGTGACAGTTCCATTCTCAAGAATTTATTGAATAAATGTAGTCAGTCATGTAGATGACAAATTAAATACCATTTAGCATTTCACTGTCTTACTTATAATTGATGAACATTTGTCCTTTGCAATTTGCAACGTCTAATGCTGTGCCTAATGTCATGATTCAGTTACAACTGATTGTTCACGTACTTTTGTTTAAAGTGATAATATTTATACTTGAAATACTTTTTAAAATACCGCATAGTAATATGAATAAGCGACTATTATATTACATTGAGCATAACAACAAGTTTTAATACTAACAGACGACAACTGCACTTAAAATCACGCATGCAGAGCCATGTATTTGAATTTCGCGGGTATTCGTCAGTTCATGCAGCTAGGAGCGCTGTTGTAGTGTGTCTCGCACTTTGCAATAGTAAAACGTGAGTTTTCCATATTGTGCTTCTACCATATTTTGTTACAGTTTGTGTCCACTGCATGATGCAATAAAGAAATAAACTTCGAAAAGAACAGGAAAATAATGGTAAAACACGTTGAAACCGCTCAACCAATTGCAGATTTCCGATTACAAATTATTAGTGGCAGTCATAGGTGAACAGACCCATTCTGATTGGCTTTTGAAAAATGCACCACACCATAATGCAACTATAATGCCATGGTGTTACATGTAAACAAAGGTTCTCAATGCCTAGGGCATTATATTTTTTAAATACCATTTCCACGAAAATTACTCTTGTAAATTTGAACAATATGAGCAGTACAAAAGTAAATATAGTTTTCTTAACTCTCTGACGTTTCCTTCAAAACAGCCACGATCCTTAATAGTTACAGAAACCAGCTACTTTTCTCAGATCCATCACTACTTTCAATACAAAGACAAGCATTTACAAAATGTAATAATTCACTTACGATGTATACAGGCTGGGGTGGAATTCAACTCACGAACTTCATGAGGCGATTCCTTGTGCAAAACATGCCGCACATTTTATACCAAAACTAAATATTAAGAGGATATGAGCCCTTGAAAATTGAGATTTTAAACTGTTTTTTGTGCAAAATATTAGAAACAAAGCAAAATTAAGTTACAATTNTGAGCCCTTGAAAATTGAGATTTTAAACTGTTTTTTGTGCAAAATATTAGAAACAAAGCAAAATTAAGTTACAATTATCTGAAAATGGTGTTATTTACTCGAGATATTCAACCTAAGAGCAAAATCTCATTGATATATTTCCCTGTGATTAAAATAACAAGCGGTGGTAACCCTCTAATGGCAGACAACTTTTTTATGGTCAGCAGTTATGATTTTTTTGCTTGATTACAAAAATGGTCCTTTAATTGCAACTGCNGGCAGACAACTTTTTTATGGTCAGCAGTTATGATTTTTTTGCTTGATTACAAAAATGGTCCTTTAATTGCAACTGCATGAGACCCACCATTTGTATGTAAAATGCACATAAAACTTCAGCTGCAGCAATACAGTGCCTAAAATGTATGCACCACTACCTACATGTCTGTTGTGCAAATATTCGGTGTACCGAAACAAAAAATGACAACTTTCATTTTAGTTTCAGTAAGAAATTCAGTTACCAAAAGTTGTAATAAAAAAAAACATTCTCTATTTTAATACATTTTGGGGGTGTTTATCGAATGTTTAATTTAGTACACCAGCAAATAAAATTTTTGCCCGTAAATCATAGTTTGTTTTCATTATTTTATAACTTAAATAACCACATAAAAGGAAAATTAAATGTAGGCAAGGACCCCCCCCCCAACCCTTTTGTGGAATATACTCCACATCTTACATTTTTTTGGTTTGATTTTGCAACAAATTTGCTCAAATGTTACGAAATTAGTTCATCTTTCGTTACGACCAAGCTCTAATGACATTTTTCATTTTCGCGAAGAAAAAAAAAAAACGTTATTCGCACAACCCTATTTATTAGTATGTTTAGAGTAACATTTAAATCCGGATTTAACTTGGAGTGGGCTGAACAATCCGGATTGAAACTTGAACATAAACACACCCGGACTGGACTGAAGGAGGAGTGGAGCGAGTAATCCAATCCAGTCGGCAAGGTGGACTGGTGTAGAATCCAAATTGAAAGTTTACTCTAAATGCGGCCAATAGGTGCGAAATGGGAGCAAGATCAAAACAAATGCCATTTTGCACACATAGCGTTTTATAATCAGCTCTAAGCAAATTGTAAGCTACAAGGGCAACAATGTTTGTATATATAAAAGGAAATGCAAAATGTTTGGATCAAAAAGGATGTACAGTGGAGTCTCTGTTATCCGCCCGTCTCGGGACCGTCACCGTGATGGTTGAGAGAATAGACGGACAATATAAATGCCCCCCTCCCCTTTTTTCCCTGACACGACAGATGCTAGCGATAATANGTAGGAGTGGAGCGAGTAATCCACTCCAGTCGGCAAGGTGGACTGGTGTAGAATCCAAATTCAAAGTTTACTCTAAATGCGGCCAATAGGTGCGAAATGGGAGCAAGAGCAAAAAAAATGCCATTTTGCACACATAGCGTTTTATAATCAGCTCTAAGCAAATTGTAAGCTACAAGGGCAACAATGTTTGTATATATAAAAGGAAATGCAAAATGTTTGGATCAAAAAAGGATGTACAGTGGAGTCTCTGTTATCCGCCCGTCTCGGGACCGTCACCGTGATGGTTGAGAGAATAGACGGACAATATAAATGCCCCCCTCCCCTTTTTTCCCTGACACGACAGATGCTAGCGATAATAATGTATATGATATTTAGCACTATATTTTAAACAGGTAGCAATCAATAGAAGTATGTACAACACAGTATGTATTTGATATTAAATATTGTAGACTTCTGTTTATTATGTTGATAAAATAACAAAATTGAATACAATACTAATAAGTTCAGTAGTATAATCCTACCTAAAAAAGAGTGTCATTTTCCTTTGTGGTAATACTCCACGGGCTTTTGTTGCTGCCGTGTTGCATATCTTACGTAGGAGTAATATCTGTGTAGCGTCTGCCTCTTCTTGTTGCTCGTACCATTCAATGCACTTGGAAAACATGTTTTCAGCGTCACTGTGGCTAATTATTTTGGGGCAATCCTTGAGTGTATCACCCTCTTCTTCTTCACTTAAAACATTCTACCTCCAGTGTTGCACTTAATACAAGCTCCTCATCATTTAATATTTCAAAGCCTCCGTCAAATCTGTCAATTCCCAGCCATTCTCTTACTTCACCTATTGATGTGTTTTCTCCACATGGAATCCCTTGACACAGAAGTAAAATTTCCTCATAATTTCCAGGTTCGTTTATGGCCTCATTCTCGTTTACAGTCTCAGGCCAAAGTTTGTTCCAGTCCTTTTTTAATGTTTCATCTGGTATATCTTGCCAGGCTTCAGCGACATTAAAAATTGCATCTTTAATAGTGTATGACCTCCAAAACAGCTTTACACTTATTAATTCATCCCCAACGCAAACAACTTTTTGAATAAAGCATTTTCAATAACGTCGCTTCATGCTTTCAATAATACCCTGATCCATGGGTTGAACTAGTGGGGTAGTGTTAGCAAGCAAAAAGTGACACATAATTTTTCCATCATCACTTTGTAAGTCATGAGAAGGATGAGTTGGTGAATTGTCCATTAATAACATGGCTTCTTCAGGCAATCTGATTGATTTTAAATGTGATTTTACATTTGGCACAAACACACGGTGGAACCACTCATTAAATATATCCTGGCTCATCCAGGCACTTTTCAGTGTATAGTATTTGGCAGGTTAGACGTTTAAATTCATATTTTTGAAAGTTAGAGGCTTTTTAGATTCCCCAATGATTAGTAAAGAAAACCCATGTCGACCATTTGAATTCACACACACTATGACAGTTATGCAGTCTTGTTGTATTTTAAAACCAGGTGTAGATTTTTCCGATAAGGAGGCTGAGGTTTTCACGGGAAGTGCTTTCCAATTTAGGCCAGTTTCGTCACAGTTGTAAACCTGCTCTGACCAAATTTCTATCTTTTATTTCTTTCATTAGTTTTTCCCGATATTCTACAATGACTGTACTATTAGCGCTTAGTTTTTCACCCGATATGTCCAACTGCCTTAAATGTATCCAGCCAACCTATACTAGCTTTAAATGAAGGATCCACACCAAGCTTCTTGTTCATCTCGATAGCTTTAGCCATTATTATGGACCCAGAAACTGACATCCTTTGACTGCGGGCTTGAATGAACCACTGATACATTACTATATCCAGTTGGTCCAGTTTTGCTGGCTTCATCGTTTTTCTTAGTTTGACATCTCCATCTGTTGTTTGCATTTTTGAAACATGACTTTCGATTTAATCTGCATCTTTCTTAATATCATTGACTGTCGTCCGCCCAATCCCATACAGCAGAGCGATACTCGTCGCGCTTTCTCCTTTACGCAGTCGTTTTATAATTTCAAGTCTTTGAGAAAGTCCCAATACAACACGTTTCCGTTTCTCAGACATTTTTTAACACACTACACTTCAACAACAAACTGAGGACAATGACTTGCTGACTAAGTGACTACCGCTACTGAACTGACTGTAGGAATGGGAGGGCGGATGAGTGTCTAGGAATTCCGGTAGGGTGGTGAGGAAGACGGAACGATTCTACGAAGTACATATGTAGGTTGTACATAAACAACAAACTTGAGTCATTCACATTCCGCACTGAATGTATTTTTACTAGGTATATGTATTACAGTACAGTATACGTATTGTTCAACTCAATAATGTGCTTAATTTCATTTAATATGAAGTGAGAAAAAAGTTTTCATTTTTAGTTTATTAAGTTTGTTTTTTGTATCCAATTTTATTATTTTACTTGTGTCAGTTTACTGACAGTTAACCGAGACTCCACTGTAATAATTTTTTTAAAGCATAATGTTGAGACTAATAAACTATTTTCCACTTATTTTTTGAAAATTGTTTGTTTTAAGTTCACACAATTGCCAAAAGATGTCACTATTCACTTTTCAGTCCATGTTCACTTCATCTTTGCTCTTGTTTGTGTCAATCAAAATTGAAAACTTAACTTTAAATGTGAATTTCAATCCATGTTCGCTCAGAGTTCGCTACACTTAGACTCCAATCCAAAATTTTACTTAACGTATACAGTATGCTGTGGTGGTATCCACTGCACAGACTATGGCAGAGGACAGTTTAAACACTTACTGTAAATAGTATGTTCCATACATTAATAAGCTCACAGTACTGAAGCTGCATGTTTGTTTCTGGCAACAGTCTGTGTGCAATTCCCTGCAAGAAGTGTTGGTGTAATATTGCCTATTCATATGTAACTGTATCACTGTTACCAAAAGATTTGTTTGCACTTTACACGAAAACAGAGAGTCCCGGGAAGTTGCAGAAAAGAGCAATTTTCGTTAATTAGGCAAATACAACAAACCAGCATAAAAAATGACTAACTCCTGATCAAAAAAAAGTTGTCTGCAAAAAGAGGGTGGCCACAATTTTTATTTTAATCACAGGAAGAGATATTCATTAACACTTCAATAATTCTACAAAAAAAATCCCCATCAAATGGCATTAAGTGTATTATAACAAATATGAATACAAGAACAACACCAAACTAATTGCCACAGCAACAAACAGTTTTGCAATGTTGCCAAGCGTTTATTAAATCTTAAACTGCGACTAGTCAATTACAGGTTAAAAAAAAAAAAAAAAAAAAAAAAAAGGTTGAAAGATATTGGAAAGTTGCTTCTGAATATAAAATGTTAAGTCGGCCATAATCACAGTTTAAACCTGGACTAGTTAAACTAGGACTGTGTTATGACATGGTTTAACATTTAGTTTCTGAATACAGCCCAGTAAAGATGGATTAGTATCCAATTAATTTCCTCTGGATTGAATGCCAATAAAACAATTTCCATATCGTAGCAAGACCTATGTTAGTAATGACACAACAAACTCGTGGGCATAGCCGACACCATTTGTTTCTACTGCTGAATATGCCGACACGTGTTCCACAATCAGATCAGTGACTGGCTGTTGACGTTCTTAAATGGTTTACTGCTCGCCAGTAACTTCAGAGCTCCGTAGAAAAAAGGAACATGGCCCTGATTAACTCTAGCAACTTATCGTATATGCCTTCAGATGGCGTCACGGGTTAAGCCATATGTTCTGCTTTCTTGTGGACTAAGGCCTAACCTCACAATTCCCCCACTCAACATCCACAGTTTCTTCACTCGGTGTAACCTAACACACCCTTTCAGAAAATAGCTATTATAGCAAACTCTTACATTATGGTTTAATTACTAACTCCAAAATGACAACACTTAGCTTATTTACAAAATGAACAGTCACCAACTGGCAGTTAACACACTAAATAAACATAGAATCTCAATAGTGCACTGTGCAGAACAGACGAAGTTATAAACACTGGGTCTAACAACAAATAATTTAACAAGATATTTATGACAATACGATATATACCAAAACTTAACACCACGTGGTGACAAAATTAATATTTTATTTGGGCTACGCCAAACTAGACAAACGACGGCAACAATTTATTATAAATTATTTACAACAATAAAAGCCATTAGATTAGTAGTCTCACAAAATTGCCCCTTTACCCAACAATACAAAATTAATACCTCCTTTATCCGTTGGCTTCGGCTTCGGAGCCATTTTGCTCACAGAAAGAGATAACAGGAAATGAGCATGCAACAATGTAAAGTAAACATCAAATTTTTAATTAGAATACAAAGCCAGAAAGAAAAAACGTATTCTCTAATTTTACTTTAATAGAATTCACAGTTTAATAATAATATTAAAATAAACATAGTGAGAAAAGCGAAAATAAAACAAAACCAAAAAGTATGTGTAATTAAAATACTAAATTAGAATCTGTCACAATTTTATAAGAGTGCTATTCGCATTATCGAGCAAAATGGCTGACATCTAGGGGAGGAAATACTTACGTAATTGTAAAGAGGATGAAAATCATACGTTATTAGAGGGGTAGGTATTTTTTGCCGATGTGCTAACGTTATATATCTATAAACCACGGAAATCAAGTAGTTTCGGGATACCATTTAATTATTTTTAATTCTTAAAAGTGTCTACCTCGTTAATATTCTACATATGATTTTACTTTGTAATATATAAGTGGTAGAAACAATATGGTAATTATCCAGACTAGCGGCTTTGCTGAAGGTTACGTCCTAGACCAACAAAACTATCATTAATAGGTTCTGCACAGCTTACCTTGTTAATATTCAGGAGGGTGTAATGTTAAAATAAGTAGAACGTATTAAATAAAATAGTTAAAAGTACGAGCAGTTCGCCGCTTTGGTTACGTCAGACGCCATGATTTTTGGTGAAGTAATGCATTAGTAACGAGAACAAATGTGCATTGTGCCACCACCTTATTGGCTGTGATCTGTAGACGTCATCGTCATGGAATTTTACGTGGAAGTAGAGGCCATTAGTTGCATTTGAGGCGCGAGACAATGCGGTTGTGTAGTTGCGGGCGTGAGTTGTGACTTCCGAATCCGACCATGGGAAGGCTTGCGATTTTGGAATGGAGAGTATAAGTACGAGNTGCGGGCGTGAGTTGTGACTTCCGAATCCGACCATGGGAAGGCTTGCGATTTTGGAATGGAGAGTATAAGTACGAGTGTTTCTGTGCGTAATATTCGCCTATGTGGTGGGTGTTACTTGGATGTTTCAGGAGATTGTAGTGTCTTGTCGATTGAGGTAAGATGCACTGCAATTGAATGGGTCGAAGACAATCGAATTGTACCCACTGCCAACCTAGCTGAGTTGATACATAGACTTCCAGTGTGCTTAACTGTTACTTTAAAACTCTAATATCCTATATTAGACGATAATTCTAGGTAAGATTAACATTCCAAAATCCCTCAAATCCGAGGTTAGTTAAAAACCCTACTATCCTAGATTAATTAAAATTCCTACTATCCTAGGTTAGATNAATCCCTCAAATCCGAGGTTAGTTAAAAACCCTACTATCCTAGATTAATTAAAATTCCTACTATCCTAGGTTAGATCAACACACTACAATTCTAGGTTATATTAAAACCCTACAATCTAAGGTTAGATAAAACTCTAAAATCCTAGGTTAGTTAAAAAAAACCTACAATACAAGGTTAGTTTAAAACACAACAATCCTAGGNAATCCCTCAAATCCGAGGTTAGTTAAAAACCCTACTATCCTAGATTAATTAAAATTCCTACTATCCTAGGTTAGATTAACACACTACAATTCTAGGTTATATTAAAACCCTACAATCTAAGGTTACATAAAACTCTAAAATCCTAGGTTAGTTAAAAAAAACCTACAATACAAGGTTAGTTTAAAACACTACAATCCTAGGNCATAAAACTCTAAAATCCTAGGTTAGTTAAAAAAAACCTACAATACAAGGTTAGTTTAAAACACTACAATCCTAGGCTAGTTAAAACATGTAAAATAGTAATTCATTCATCGTGGGGTTAAGTTCTGTTAGGTTATGTGGGTACATATTTCGGAATTAGTCGTACATTGATGCCCCTAGTATATTCGTGTTCTGCGTAATTAATAGAAAGGAAATATACCACTTTTCGGATTTTTTTAACAGAGAAGTCGATATTCTGGATAATTACCAAATATATATATGCAGTACATCATACACAAAATGTTCCCAAGAGCTGTTTGCGTGTAATTTATGTGTATCACGATGATTCCTTTGGTCAACTCTGCCATTGTTCAACATCAATGCACAAAGGCGCAACAATATTGGTCTTCCAGTTCAAATTTCACCTATTTCATGTCACAGTTGCATGTTTGTAGTGCTGGAAGTGAAACAAGTGAATTTGTCTGTGTAAGAGCTTGTGATTTACTATTGCTGTTTCGCATGTTTCATTATTTGTACAATCGAAGTAATATGCAGAAATCCCAGTGTTTCTTTGCTAGTGTTTCCATGTGAAGTATTATGATGTAATTATTGTGTGGAAAACGAGTGTTTGCAGAGTTAAAATAATTGAATGTACATTAACATGTCCTAAACAATTGTTATTAGCAATAAATCACAAATACGCTATATTCGCCACTTACATGGGTGAGTAATGTCTAAAACTGTCGAGTGTTAGGGTGGAAACTGCATATAATGTTTAGGGTATTCACAGTAAAATGAGCACTTTCAAAAACCCTCTTATTTGGAATAATGGTCGGGAAATATAATTATTTTACCATTTGGCGTAAACTTCCGAGTGCTGTGTCATCTACACACTTCGTGTATTACTTATATGACAATATTTATGAAAAAAAGGTGATTAAAGGATAAAAAATGGCTGAAATATAACAATAGCTAGAGTTTCAAAATTGCTCATTTTACCGTGAACAGCCTATAGCGCATTGCACTATATGGTATTGCATGTAGATGTGNCTATAGCGCATTGCACTATATGGTATTGCATGTAGATGTGGGAATTGAAGAACTTACATACTGCTGCCGCCGGCCTTGTAAAATGTAGAAGATATAACCAAATTAAACGTAACTTCACAACAGGTGAATCGCAGGGGTGGATCCCGTATAGCATACAGAAATACAAAGGATATCTTATGGATATCTCACTCTGACATTCAGGATATCCAGGGACATCCAACAGTAACAAAGTTACATTCACAAGACTACCAAAGATATCCAAATGTCCGTTCAATATCCAAAATGTGATATAGATATTTGGGGTGTTCTCTATACATCTTAAGATGTATTCCCTTGCCTTAAGTAATGGCCATTGGAGGTTCTGTAATATGCTATTGGATGTCCAGTAAGTGGTACAAACCGATATCTACTACTGGATATCCAAAGCATATACATTCGAGAATCACTGAAGGACTTAAATGAGTTTTAGATATTGTGGATCTAATTAGGATATCCGGCGGATATCCTGTTATATGTGGGATGAACCGAAGCTAGTTTACTTATTATAAATTTATAACACACTATCTCGTGTCGACACACCCTTCCCTTGTAATCATATATAATGAAGTTAGGTTCTCTTAGTTCTTGTCTTCTAACATTTAATGTGGTTATGGAACTGAAATGACATGTTATTTACATACATTTTATGTGTTTTACCCAACAATTTCCCTGCTATTCATAGACTTCCCCACTATCGAATTTGGTTGCATGTAATGCGAATATCTTGATGCCCCTGGTAAATTCGTATTCTATGTAATAAGTAATATCGATATTTACCATTTTCCAGGAAGATTTTTTTTTTTTNTGCCCCTGGTAAATTCGTATTCTATGTAATAAGTAATATCGATATTTACCATTTTCCAGGAAGATTTTTTTTTTTTTAAATGTCTCTTTTCTGGATTGAAAACATGACTGACTTCAGTTAAATTAAATGTAATTCTAATGAAGAAGGACGAATTCTTGCTGGCAAAAGTACATGTGTTTTCCCAACAATTAAATAACTAACTCGAACAAATCTAATTCACTTTNACGAATTCTTGCTGGCAAAAGTACATGTGTTTTCCCAACAATTAAATAACTAACTCGAACAAATCTAATTCACTTTTGCTGAGTAAAATTAAGCAAAATATATTATAAAGTACGTATTAAGTCAAGGGAGAATAATTGTGTGTTTGCGCACAAATTTCCGAGGGAATAACGTGAAGTAAAAATGCTAGTAAAACGATAGTGTTAAGGATTAAGCAAAACAACGGAATTGACATGGACTACTCCTCCATGGTCTGGCACAGCCACTGTAATCATTTTACGGGCCCACACTCGCTGCACCAGTGCGGCCCGCAGAACACGCATGTCGTGCATCTCGATGCGTGTTCACATCGTTCACTTGGGAACGGGACATGACCCGATACCGAGTGATCCAACCGAGTGTCTGTGGTGTCCCTAGAGAGATTTTTATAATTATGATAGGAATCATAATTATTCCTTAAGGGATTACGAAGAAATGGCAGAATAAATGCACAACACTTGCATATTTAATGAAGTGTAGAGTAACAATACTAGGTTATTTGAAGTGTTCTATATAATTTTCCGAGTGCAATTGTGTGTCTAATCAAGCCAATTAGTGACATTGGAAAAAATTAGTCTTTCTTTTAACCTAACCATTTAAGATGTAGAGTGCCCCAACTCTTAACAGACCTAAATAACCCATGTGCTCTGCAAGGAACCACATAATCATGTTTTGTATTAAATTAGTGCTTAATTAAGAANTGCTCTGCAAGGAACCACATAATCATGTTTTGTATTAAATTAGTGCTTAATTAAGAACTATTTACTCTCTACAGAATTAAGAAAACTCACTCAGAAAGGTTCCGTGATTTATGTGTATATGTTTCAAGTTATATGTTAATGAGGACAGTTAAGTAAATTTATTCGTGGAGTCGAGCGAGCTCTCGGCAAGGATGCCGCTCGCCCGTGCCATCTCTGGCAGTCTGATACCACAGGTCTTAGGAGCTGCACAAGCATCGCATCGCAGGGGACTTTCATACTTTGTTCTGAACATTTAACTGCAATAGGTTAATGTAATTTACTGGCACTTTCATTTAGTTTACCGCCAGTCTTATCCGTGTACGCACCACGCCTCCATCAGCTCAATTTACTGGCACTTGAGGTTTAATTACTATTTTAAGTTTTTGCTCCATTCTTAGCCTTTCTGTACAGTAACAGCTGCTGGTAGGTCTAATGAGTCAGGTCCACTTTAATTTGCAAACATATGTACATTGACACATGTGATAAGTCGTTATGTTAAATGTTGAGTTAACCAAAACTTGTGAGTTGTCATTTAGTGTGGTATATCGGGCTGTGGCCCTGTCCAGGAAGTCATCGACACCTCAAGGATACATCCTTCAAGGTAAATGGTAATACTAAGGTGTGCTGGGGAGCCTGAATATCCCAGTTATATATTACGTTATCCTGCAAATTTGTATCACGTGTGTCAGGGGATACAGCCACATGGTCGTACGTCCCACGATCCTGAGAACTGTGACTTCATGCTGATGCAGTGAACTGGTGCCCATTCTATTCGAAATAGGAATATTATGTAGTATTCTCACTTTTTTTGACATAGTCACCGGACGATATGCGCATTACTATCCCCGACCGCTCAGGTAACTTTAAATGGCTTGCGCAACTAGGCGTGGTACAAATAAAGTGTAGCAAACACATGTGTAAAAATCCGGAGAAGAAAGGACAATCAGACTTAAAATTCTCTATTTGTGCTGCTTGAAAAAGAAGAACGTGGTCGGCGCCTTCATTTTGTGGGTTACGTCAGGCCCACGTAGGACAATACAACCTGACGTATCACCGGTCGACCATTAAGTGCGCACAATCTCGGGCGACCGCACCACAGTAAACAAACGGACCAGGCGACATGCTCCACATATGTGAGGAACCTTCGAATGGCAAAGGCCGCTACCTTCCGGGAAGATGGTCCGGTATTACAATTAAGGACTTGGCTACCGCATCGACCGCATGTTCCGTGCGCAACCGCATTGTGTGATAAACAAAAGACTGTTGAGAAATGGAGTACTATCTAAAAATACCATCCAATTCTCGGAAGTGTGATCAGTGTGGAAAGCCCCGAACACTCGATCCCTTCGAGAAGTATAACATATGCACAGGTATACGCAGATGCCCGCCGACCGAATATGATGCATACTTCCTGCTTCCACTCGTTTCCACAGTGGTCGCCCACTGCTGCATGCGATGCACGTGTGCCGAGGTTGGCAAAGACTCTGTGCGCTGTGCTACATGCCCATGTGTAATACATACGAGTTGCTTACACCACGCAGAATGGATTGCCCTGTGGCACCATCAGTTCCAGTGATTGCAATGCACATATCAGTGGACATAATGCCAGCCAGAACTCCCATAGCACGAGGTTCAGCTAGCAACCGGTGTGTACCCAAACCACAACCAGGGTTCAATATTTTGGGTAGAATGTTGTGTGATCAGCGAAATGACATGCATAAACTTCAAAGAGTGTAACACAAGTTTTCACCCCTCATGTGTGTCTGCGGGGAATGGCAGGCGTCTCGCGAGGTAACATTTTNCAAAGAGTGTAACACAAGTTTTCACCCCTCATGTGTGTCTGCGGGGAATGGCAGGCGTCTCGCGAGGTAACATTTTGATGTAAACAGTGTCAACAAAAGTATGCAGCCTAATACAGGACCCTACCGGAACCCACATGAATAAAAAGGAAAATTGATGTGTTCACCCAACCTGTGCTGAGATTACATAAACAACAAACCCAGCGAATGGAACTTGTGCCACCCATGTCCGCATGGNACCCAACCTGTGCTGAGATTACATAAACAACAAACCCAGCGAATGGAACTTGTGCCACCCATGTCCGCATGGCAGGGAATGATAGGAGCTGGTGGGACATAGTTCGAAACACTGGGGACATAAGCCCCCAAGTACAGGAACAAGCCTAACCGGGCGGAATTACATGACACCAGCCAAATTTTAGATACTCCCAAACTTTTCTGGGCGAGTGTCATCGGGAAGCGAAAACATGATGGGGTCCGCCACAGAATACATGTCTTGGGAACGATTCGTACCCAAATTTACGGCTAGATATGTGAACATGTATACCTCGTTAAAACAACATGGCGCCACCGAAGACCTGGACATATTCGTAAGTCTAGCCGACAGATATTTTCCACATCTCCCGGAGGAAGACGTTCTCGAAACGATCATGGCAATGGTGAGACTCGAATACCGACCAGCGTTATGACCCATGGTGTTCAATGGAACACAACACTTCCTATGAACAGCCATGAGTAGCACGAAACACGGATAAGTACAGGCCAGCAAATTTTAATGTGTGCAGTAAAGGTGTGTGGAAAATGCACGGAGCAATACTGTGGACACCCGGACTTCCAAAGGGAAGAGTGGCATAAGAGACAATCCCAAAATCCATGACGTAAATAGTGGGAAGGGCCCACAAAACCTACTTCGCTGCCACATATGTATGGACGAACAATACCACTGGCACAAAATGTTCCCGAACTGGGTGAGTGAACCCTAGGGAAACGACAAAGCGGAGTAGGGCAAATTGGGGCCAATCTCTCAGCCATTGTTGCATTTGGAACTACCAATAACAAACAGATCCACGATTGCATAAGCCAGGTTAGCTCTGCCAGTGATCAGCTGATCAGAATACCCATACTCTTGGATGAGTGGAATACCGTCACCTTAATCGATACTGCTGCATCGCATAACTTCATGAGGGGTAATTTAATAGGCTAAAAGCTGATCACCAGGTAAAAACAAATAGTACAATTAGCCACATTGAACGGACAAGCGAATGTTTGGGTGATGTCCAGGTTGAAATACATATTCGTTACTGTTCTATGGACATCATCGCCATAGTCTCCGACGAGATACGAGAGAACCCGATTCTCGGGTTGCAGTGGGTTAGAAAACACAACACCATTACTGAAATCACCATGGACCATATTCACTTCTGTTTGACCGAATGGCGAATGGTGTACAACCTAGGGCATCGCAGAGAAAATAGCAAGCAATCTGTCCAACTAGACATGTTAAACCATGCCATTCCCGCGGATCATAGCGACACAATTCAACTAGTCATGGCCGAACGACGGGGCGTATTTGCTGTGGCAGATCCCCTTAAAAGAACATGCGTGGCAGAACACGCGATACCACTCACTAAAATTGAACCCCTCTGGTCCACCCTTCGTGATTATGGCCCTTATTATATGAGGATCATTAATCAACAAATTGAGGAAATTATTTGGGATGGAGTAATAGAATCCTCTGAAAACAATTACTACTCAGATATCACTCTGGCCCCCAAGAAAGACGGGAGATGGAAGTTTGGTGTGGACTTCTGCCTGCTCAACCAAGTAACCGAAAGTGTGCCCCCACCCTTAATCAGTGTGAACTCTGCACTTAGCATATTACGGGATGCCAAGGTTTTAACTTCCCTTGACCTGAGAAATGGCTATTGGCAAGTACTAGTACGACCCGAAGACCGTCACAAGACCGCATTCACTGCTCCCGACAGCTGCCATTTTGAATTTTGCATTATGCCCTTTGGGATGAAATTCGCATTCTCCACCTTCCAGAGCATGATGGTCTGCATCCTGAATGGTCTGATAGGGGAGTGTACGATCGCATGTCTAGACGCTGTTGTGATCTGGTCAAATACGTGGGAAGAACATGCACAGCACCTATCCCTCGTCTTGGAGCGACTAGCTATCATTGGGTTAACATGTTCCAATGGAAAATGTCATACAGGGAAATATGTCTTCAATACCTGGGTCACATGGTCGACACCGAGGGTATCCATCACAAACACAAACAATTGAGATTAATGCAAGACTATCCAGCTTCCAATATGCGCAAACACCTGCGAAAAGTTTTTGGTCTTATAAACTGGCTAAGGTGCTACATACAAGACTTCNAGCTTCCAATATGCGCAAACACCTGCGAAAAGTTTTTGGTCTTATAAACTGGCTAAGGTGCTACATACAAGACTTCACCACTATAACAGCTCCACTAACCACCCTGTTGTCAATACAGTGGCATTTCCAATGGAATGACGATGCCTAAAACGTGTTCGAAGAAATCAAACACAGATTCCAACAGTGCGACAAACTGCCCCGTTTAGACCCCAAGAGGCATTTATATCTGGAAACACATGTTATTCAAGAGGGGCTTGGCGCTGTGTTATTTCAATACGATGATGACGNAAGAGGCATTTATATCTGGAAACACATGTTATTCAAGAGGGGCTTGGCGCTGTGTTATTTCAATACGATGATGACGGGGAATGCAGAGTCATAGACTACAGTAGTGCGAAGTTTGCACCATGCGAACACAACTACGATGTGTAAGAGAGGGAATGCTTGGCTATCGTATGGGCACTAAAACCCTGCTGCCAACACCTAGAGTACCAACAATTAACATTGAGGACCGACAATCGGTGTTTAATGTGGTTGTATAAAATTTCATACTGTCCCCAGCCAACTCACACAGTGATCCATATTATTACAGGGCTATGATTTCGTGGTGGAACACAATCCAGGCAAAGAAAACCAAATACCCATCGCCCTTTCCTGTGCACACTGTACAACTGAAATAGCATGTGATGAGGATGAGTGGAAAGTCTTACTCCCTCCAGACAGTCTGCCGGTTGCCGGGCTTCAGCACGTCACCGTAGGCACGAGTAATGCCACCCAAGATCTAACAAGTGATGCTGTATATGAACGAGTACTCGCTGAACAACAGCTCACCACAAATGATGTGGAGCGCCGGGTGAAGTGTGCTAGATAACAGCTGACAAACTGGCGAGTGGCCGATAACTACCTGGAGACCAGGCCCATGGGGGAAGAGGGGAACTGGCGAACCTACTTCCTAAAGGAGGGATGAATGTTCGTCCTGGAATACTCGCACGTCTGTCGCATGCAGGAAACCCGGAAGCCATGCAAACCAAGTGGAACATACTAGACCACTATTTCTAGCCAGTTCTCACCTGACCAATGCGGGAATTTGCATGTGTCCGCGTAACATTTAACCACCTGCAAACGCGCTGTGCCGATGACGTTGCTCAACAGCAACCCAGCATNTTGCATGTGTCCGCGTAACATTTAACCACCTGCAAACGCGCTGTGCCGATGACGTTGCTCAACAGCAACCCAGCATCCCAGAGAAACCCTTCATGGCCATCGCCTTGGACCTGTTGGGACCATATCCATGAGCCTCAAAAGGGAAGAAATTTTTATTGGTGGTGACAGATTTGTGCTCTGGGTGGTGCGAGTCTTATTCCCTCCCGAGCTCACGCCTCAAAAATGTAGTGGGAACATTGAAGAATGAATTTTTCCGCCCGCTGGGGTTACCGAAAAGTAATGATCTCCGACAACAGACTGTAGTTCAAGGGAAAGCGATGGCGGGAACTCTGTACCAAATGGCAGGCAGTACACCATACAACAGCAGTGTACCACCCCCACGCGAATTCCACAGAACGAAGTCACCAAGAGTTAAAGGCGCAGTTCTGGCTTCGAGTGGGGGATGACCACAATACCTGGGCCACCCATGACGCAGAGATACTGTTCTGCCTAATAAATCGACAGAAAAAAAGTCACGGTCCATTCACCCGCAGAATTACTATACGGATAGGGTCTGGCTTGACCTGGGTAATATCAATACCCACAACCGACCACGAACTCAGGACCATTAGTAACGGAGATATGAGTACACCGCTGGCAGATGTTCGAACGGGCGAGGGAACGACAATAACTGTACATCCAATAGTGGCTGCCAGAAACCAAACAACACCCGAAAGAGCTGCAAATTCCACAACTTGGTTACATGCGAGAACACCAGTGGTCGGCTACTTTTGCCAATTTCTGCCCAGGGTTCGCCCACAATTGCAGTGGACCCCACACAGTGGTACGAAGGATGGGGAAGACCGACTATATCATCCAGATGGGTGCAGCGAAGGCAAAGTAAATTGTATCGCCACGACCAATGGGTTGCACCGGTGGCATAGGCACCGGGCGCTGTAACGCCCCAAGGTAACACCAGCCAGAGGCAACCTACCAAAGGTCGCGGCAGATACGAGATGGCAATCACCAGCATCAGGCACACTTGGACTACCAGGTCACCAACACCGATGCTCTCAAGGACATCTGGGTCGTCAGCTGTCATGGCGGTCACACAAGCCGTGAAGACGTCCGACTTCATGGAGAGCACTCGGAATGACGACCGTCCATCAGATGCTGCGGCGCCCAACACCACGATGTTGAAGGTCCACTGGGTCACACACGAACCCCTACGTGCCTTTTTCCAGACTGCCAGGTTATGCATCTTATCGGTGGCCAGGTCCAGCTCCAAGTCGAGCATCTCCTCGACGGACGGCCATTTTGTCCTCAATGGCATCGACGCCGGACACACAGAGGTGCCGCAACTACAGCAGTAGCACCTGCCGAGCAGGTGTAGAAACAGCCGACCGACTCCACCGAACCAGTAATATCTCACCTGCCAAGGGTAAGTTGAAATGACACCAGTTGGCATGCAACTCTGCAGCAGGGCGATCCAGTTCTGTACAGCTCATCTCGCCGAGTCGGCTGCGCCAGCGACCTAGGCACCACTTAAACACCTGCTGCACCATGTGGCCTTGAGCTAGCCCTGTCCGTCTTGACAGTGGCCACCCGAAGGAGAGGGCACTTGACGTGGACCACTCTTGTGTGGTATGGTACAGCCACCGTGATCCTGTAATCGGTCCACAGTCGCTGCACCAGTGCGGCCTGCAGAACACGCACAATGTGTGTCCTGCTGTGTGTCTGCATCGTTCTCTTGGGAACGGATCTTGATCTGATACTAAGTGATGTAACCGAGTGCCTGTGGTGTCCCTAGAGAGATCTGCGTAATTAGGATAGGAATCAAGTGTTAGCGTGTGTATTCCATGGCATTAGAATTTATCGCTCACTGTCAAATATTCGTGAAATTCGTCCTTAGGGGATTGCTAAGAAATGGCAGAATAAATTGACACCACATGCATATTTATTGAGGTGTAGAGTAGCAAGACTAGGATATTTGAAGTGTTCTATATAATTTTCCGAGTGCAATTGTGTGTCTAATCAAGCCAATTAGTGACATGGGAAATAATTAGTATTCCATACGATGTAGAGTACCCCAAAACTTGACAGACCTAAATTTCCCACATGCTCTGTAAGGCCCTACATGATCATGTTTTGTATTTAAATTAGTGCTTTATTAAGAACTCTTAACTCTCTACAGAATTAAGAAAACTCACTCAGAATGTTTCTGTGTTTTATGTGTATATGTTTCAAGTTATATGTTATTGAGGACAGTTAATTAAAATACCTTGTGGAGTGAAGCGAGCTCTCAGCAACGACGCCGCTCGCCTGTGCCATCTCCGGCAGCGTGATTCCACAGATCGCAGGGGACTTTCATATTTTGTTCTGAACACTTAACTGCAATAGGTTAATGTAATTTACTGGAACTTTTATTTAGTTTACCAACAGTCTTCCCCGTGTTTGCAGCACACCTCCTTCAGCTCAATTTACCAGCAATGGAGGTTTAATTACTATTTTCAGTTTTCGTTCCATTCTTATGCTTTTTGTACAGTAACAGTCGCTGGTAGACCTTGTGAGTTAGGTCAGTTTTAATTTGTTTTGTATACATGTAACTGTGTACACTATTCGGCAATACAATTTACTTAAGCTAACCGAAACTTGTGAGTTGTCATTTAGTGTGGTATTTCGGGCCCTGGCCCTGTCCAGGAAGTCATCGACATCTCAAGGATGCATAATTTATTTTATAAGGTAGAATGTAATACTAAGATGTGTTGGGGAGCCTGAATACCCCAGTTATGTATTACGTTTTCCTGTAAATTTGTTCTGTGTGTATCAGGTGATACAACCACTTGGTCGTTCGGCCCACGATACTGAGAACTGTGACTTCGTGCTCATATAGTGAGCTGGTGCCCATTCTATTCGAAACAGGAATATTGTGTAGTATTCTCACTTTTTTTAACACAGTCGCCCGACGATGTGCGGATTACTATCCCCGACCGTTCAGGTAACGTTAGAATGTTGGCATATATTAATGTACCAAAATAAAATTTTTTATATTAATAAACTTTTTTTTACAAAAATATTTTTAAAATATCAAAAGTGAAAAAGTAAAAATTGACAAAAATATTGGTTCACCTAATATCCCAGCCAATTGAAAAGTGATAGTTAAAATTCCTTTGTTAAAGTAAAAGAAGTAATAAATAAAATAATAAACACACATAATGTAATGGAGTCTCGATATACTCTGTAATTCCAGAAATGATGCTCTCAGATATTGTTCACCATTACCCGAAAATATGCGATTATTTGCATATGCAGCTTGATATAATATCGAGATACATATGCATCTGCTATTGAAATATTTATTTTTATTGATTGATGTGAACAATGCATCTATGTGTGCTCTCGTGACCACATGTACTGTCACAGTCACTTTAACCACCTGGCGGACACCAGGCTAATGCAAACAATCAGCCACGAGAACGGAACACACACGTCTTGCTGTTATGTACTACATGACTCAAGTGACAGTGTTGCTTTATTCACATCAAGAGGTAACTCTCAAGGGCGAATAACTAGCATTCCAGTATGGTGTCCCGCCGAATGCCATAGCCGTCAGACACTCCATTCATTGGAGGTAATTTCGGGGCAGCTCGTGTGCAATGACTAGCATCGCCCTCTGTGATGTCACATGGGCCGGCCTACTGGCCTAGAGAAAAATGCTTTTTTACTCCAAACGAGGGGAAAATTTAACCCAGAAAATCTAGTGTCACACAACAGTGTTTCAAACCCACGCCTCTTTTGAGGTAATAGACTCGCTTAGCCCTCCAGGTTGGAACACTTCGACTCGCCCACCAGCGAGATTTTTAGGAAGAGGAATAGCCGATTTGCAAACAATTATTTTATTAATTTTTATAACTATTTTAATCAAGTGTGCCATTGTCAACATGTTTTTCAGCAGACTTCCAAAACTGGCCTAAGATATTTTAATTAAATTCTTTAAAGCAGTAACAACAATTTTCCTCACATTCTCTAATTTAATTAATGCTTAATTATGGCTAGGTATATACAAAATGTGCATTCCTGTTATGTACATTTATATTGTGCTAATTTGTTTAGTCATTAGAGGGCTAACTATATTTTTCACATATTTTTGGTGCCTGTTTCGGAAACCCCTAGCAAAAGCCGACGCCATGATGTCAGTCTGACGTCAGCACTCTGGCCAGCCAGCAGCACAGGAATTTCGCTCAGTGCGGACCCCCTCGGCACCCTTAAACTTGGCTGTAATAACTTAACTACAATAGCAACTTAATGTAACGGAACATTTTCTTTTCTCAGTCTCGAGAGGTCGACCGTCTGTCTCTCTGCGATATTATCCAGGGCTTAGTGTGCCACATGTAATGCCCAGTAATATTCATGCTTTATGCCTTTTTCTCGGCATTAGTCTTTGGCAGACAGATTGCCGAGTCCGTTTTAATTTGCATGTGTTATCGTAAGAGCACATATATAACAAAGCAAGGTCTAAAGTCCATGCTTGCATTTTATTTGTTTTAACCACTCTGTGTAGGGTGCTTCACCCAATTGCAGCCACAAATAAAGTGAGTAAAAGCATATGAGGTGGCTAACAACCTCTCTAATGTAATTGTGAAAACAAGGTAGGCATCCTGGAATTCATGCTACATTTACTTCTACAAGCACCATAGAACTTCTGAGGACTCAAGGGACCCATGGGCCATCGACCGAACCACCCTAAATTAATTCATACTCACTAAGTTATAGTGCCAGGAAAATTCACCAGATAACTCCCTTTAATCTAAGACAAGGTAAGGTGGGGACTCTCATCATTAACCTTGGAACCCTCTCCATGTTAAATGGCTTTTCCAACTTGTCGGTCTGCTTTAAGTCAAAAGACTCTCTTAAACATGTGACCAAGGAAACCCTACTATATAACTAACTTTCTATGTCTTTTTTATGTAGTCAAATACCTATCCCAACTTGTGCGCTATTCTAAAACCAACCACCCATCCATGTATGTAAGTGTGGTGAACTAGGGCAATGTACATTTATTTACGTCCCACGAAGTCCGAGTGTAACTGTGTCTCATATGCTTACGCCCCACGACATTCCAGTGCAAGTCTGTCTTATTTATTCCCATCCCACGATGTTCAAGTGTAATTTTTGTCTTCACCATAACATTAGTTTATGTCTCACGATGTGCAGCATAACTTTATTAATTCAGTGCAAATTGTTCATGTGTGTCTACGTCCAATGATGCTCCAGAGTAACTTTTGTCTCTTACCACAACACTTGTTTACACCATGCAATGTTTCAGAGTAACTGTTTTCATGTGTTTTCATCAAACAATGTCTAAGGGTAATTTTTGCATTGTGTTTACATGTTATGTACTCTGCCAAACTATTTGTGTAAAAAGCCTTCAAATACTTCAAATGACTTTCGGAAATTTTAACCTGCAAAATTCAATTTCGGATATATCTCACCATTTTGGACAGAAGTTCGTTTTGGACAAATGACTAGCCCCGAGCGCTGCCATTGTGGAGTACAGGACGAGCCAGACAAGCAGGTGACAACCCCCTCCCCATCGGGCTTTCCATTGCAGGTAGGTGATGCGACAGACCACCCAGGTGGGTGCGTGCGAGCATTCTCACCACCACTACTGCCAGCCGAACCAGTATCCTCCCCCCCACCCAGGCGCAAAGGGAAGCATGTCAAGAGCTACGACATGAACAGCTGACAACATGACAGTCCGTGTGCTGGTCAATGTGGGCCTCGAAGATAATGGAAAAATCTACATTAACTGGTGTACCTCAAATAGAAAAGCAAAAATATCATGCATGAAGTGTGTGCAACCCTTTCTTGTGTCTTACACTTCCTGAGACACATTCCCCGTGCTGTGAACCAGATAATGCGAGACGTTTCGATGACACATTCTGTCAGGCCTACTACGAACGAGTGGGTCGGGGGAGCCTGGAGTTGCACCTTTGATGGTAAGGAGGCACAGTTTTGCATTGACTGCACTAGACAGTGAGTGGTCCGGTGCACCATCGGCCCTGTTATTAGCAGCAAGTGCTATCCTCAACAACAAACTGAAGTCTTTTTTTACACAGCCCTGCAAAATTATCANGATGACACATTCTGTCAGGCCTACTACGAACGAGTGGGTCGGCCATGATGGTGTGCAAAACAAATAACTTATGAAGGATCCGGAGCCGGGACAATTCGGTGTTTGTAATTGCACAAAAATTTACAACACCTAATGCCTTAAAATATGCGAACATGCGACTTTGGACATAAATGGGCAAATTCTCTGTGATCACTATACTCAAATATTACTGCCCATAAAATGAACACCTGTAGAGTTTCTCACATTAGCAATGTTTTCACGCTCGCTGCTGTCATCAAGACTAGTGCAGGCAGGGAAATACAGAAACAGTGGCTTGTGAAAATTGTGCGCGAATATCCCATTGGCAGTGCGCTAGTGCACAGAACATCCTTAATTTTACAGCAGGCATCTACTGCTACACACTGTGCATCCGAGTACCACAGCTGAGAGTGCCACATCCACCAGCCATGTGCATTTAGTCAATTAGACATACAAGCGCCTGTTGGAACATTCCACAGGACTTCCATTTGCAGCAGCACCATGGGCGGTGCCACAAATGCCACCAATACCAACTGGCTTCGTGTTGCCTTAGTTACACTCAACATCCACAGCAGCACAGTGAACCACAGCTGAACAGGTCAGCACTCCAGTAGAGTTCCAGTCACTGTACATGTTACCTGGTGAACCCATCGAGGTTCTGCAGGAGTTCCTGAGAGACTGCACAGGACATTTAAGCAGGTATGAAGTGTGTGATCAAGAATGACCTAGTTCATGGGAGATATACATTTGTGGGGGCATACAGTTAATCACTTTGGCNATGAAGTGTGTGATCAAGAATGACCTAGTTCATGGGAGATATACATTTGTGGGGGCATACAGTTAATCACTTTGGCGTGTAGTAGGCCTAATTTTGGAACATATCTCAATGCAATTTTGCAAATACGTATTCTTACCTACAAGCTAAGATCCGTGCGGTATTAGAAACACAATATTCAGGGGAAATTTTAACATAATTTGCCACCCGAAAAATTAATCTCATTAAATATTTTCACCCACAAATAAAGGAAATAGAAGTGTTAGAAATAGTGGCTGCCACAGTGCAGCAAGAAAACAGATCTGCTCTAGCTCTGTTAATACATGGTAGCATTGAAGCGTTCATGCTATCAGCCGTAATACTTGACTAAGCGGCTAGGCAACAGGAACCCTCGCGATTTTAATGGGATTGGTTTTTCCAGCGATTTGTGCATGACACAGACCAGGGAGCAGGCCCATGCAAACATCAGCTGCTCATGGAAGGACCAGGTCATCAACCCCACCATCCTGCAAAGACCCTGAATCTACTCGCACACACATGGGCCCAGCAAATATGAGGGGCCAAGCCAGAAGGGGAAGCCCCCTACGCATGCTGAAACTATGAAGATCAACAATTCCAATTCAAATCAGCAATGTAGTGCCAAGCTCACTGCCTTTGGGTCACTGTCAACAAACCACAACCAACACCATCACAAATACTGCTTCAGCAGCTCACAATGGGAAACCACTAGATGATCAGAATACCAATCACTCTCACTTACAAACCATACCATTTATTGGTCGATACCGCAGCTTCACAAAACTTTTGCGTTTCGGGTTTATAGTCAGCCGATTAAAACTGTAAACACAGATACAGCAACTCACTACACGAGAGCATGCAGGGAATTAAATGGGCGACCATAACAGTCCAGATACGGGATGTGGAGAAACCACCACGGCCCTCGTGTCAGCTGATCTGCATGAGGATGCCATCTTAGGTATTTTCTGACTTACAGAATAGAATACGATCGTCGATCCACTTCGGGCAGAAAAAGTGGCGAACTGAATACGACTTCGAACACCGAATCAGATGTTGCCCACCGGAAGTCCAGCTGGACGAGTTATACGGTGCTGTACAGCCAGAGTTTTGTGACACACTGGAACAGCTACTTCAGGAGCAGCGCGATGTATTTGCGGCAGCTGACCCATTACATCGCACGACAGTAGATGAGCAAGAGATACCACTAGAACACGAGCGGCCAATTTACGCTTCTCCATGCAGTTTCCATCTGTACGAATACATAATTATCAAAGGACAAATAAAATTAATGCTTGCTGAGGGTGTGATTGAACCCACCCCACGATGATTACAATAGTGCTATCACCTTAGCCCTAAAGAAGGAGGGTTGTGGTGCTTCTGCAAAGACTTTAAGCCAATCAATCTGATAACTGAAAAAGCGCACCACAACAGTACATAAACGTCAAGAACTCACTTCATGTGCTTGGCCGAGCGAAAATCATGTTATCACTGTACCTCCACAGCTGATACGGGCAGGTGCCTATCAAGCTGGACGACAGGGTGAAAATAGCCTTCGCTGTACCAAATGGGCGTAGATTCTAGTCTTGTGCAATGCATTTCGGGCTCAAGTGTGCACCAGCGATATTTCAGGCAATGATGGTCCAGGAACCCGATGGTTATTTAGACGACTTTGTCCTCGCGTACTTGGACGTTGTAGTGGTGTGGTCAGAGATGTGGAAGGACTGCATCAAATACCTGTCACTGGTCTACAAGTGGACAGGTGCCAACCAGAAGTGCCACATTGTAAAACCTTTCATTCTATTTCTCGGCTCTCTGGGCGATGAAAATGGCAGTCGACCCACACCTGAACAACTAGACATAATCAACGATTATGCTGTACAACACACACGTAAACAATTAAGGATATTTCTACTTGGTAAATTNAACAACTAGACATAATCAACGATTATGCTGTACAACACACACGTAAACAATTAAGGATATTTCTACTTGGTAAATTGGCTGCATGAGTACATCCCTGACTTCGCAATAGTGACAGTGCCACTGACAGATATGCTATCCTTCAACCAGATATACCAATTGGCTGCCGAACATGATGCTTTCTTCGCTGAGCTAAAATACCGGTTTCGCCAATGCCCCATGCTAGCTNAACAACTAGACATAATCAACGATTATGCTGTACAACACACACGTAAACAATTAAGGATATTTCTACTTGGTAAATTCGCTGCATGAGTACATCCCTGACCTCGTAATAGTGACAGTGCCACTGACAGATATGCTATCCTTCAACCAGATGTACCAATTGGCTGCCGAACATGATGCTTTCTTCGCTGAGGATTTTATGGCCAAAGCGGTTACGGGGTACGATCGACCCCACGACCCGAGAAACCACCTTTATTTGCAAACAGACACGAGTGAAAAGGGCTTAGGAGTCATCTTCTTTCAACTTGGTGAGAATAAGTATTGATGGCAAATTATTGATTCCAGCAGTGCAAATTTTGGACAGATGGAGTGTATGTACAACGTGAACTAGCGCGAGTGCCTAGCTGTAATATAGACTGTCAAGAGGTACCCAGCCTACCTTGAATACCTTAACTTCATGCTCCAAATGGACAACAGTTGCTTATATGGCTGTACTCCACGAGGAAAGCATGCAGGGAGCTAGCACAATGGGCGTTACTACTTCAGTTGTATGATTTTGAAAAGCACCACATTCTCGGTGCCGAAAATCAGATAGCATACGAACTGTCATGCATGCCTAGTGAAGCTATACCAGTAAACAATGATGGGTTGGATAACTTACTGCCCCCTATAGCTGCCAGTCGCCAAACACCTGCGAGGGCGCAGTGAGCTGTAATGTTATCGATGTATCGACTAGCATTGAACCTTGACTGGACGAACTCCAGGTTCAAGTAGTAACAGCCCAACGACAGTGCTCCGAAACGCAGCTCCATCTAGCCAAGCCAACACAAAACAGCGGAGAATGAGGGCGAGTGAAATATGCATGCTTTGGGACCCACCTCCGCTGATGGGATGCACTATGGCGCCTATATGTGCNGAATGAGGGCGAGTGAAATATGCATGCTTTGGGACCCACCTCCGCTGATGGGATGCACTATGGCGCCTATATGTGCCAAAAGATGTGCAGCAACTGGTTTTTCATAATGCTCACATCAATGACTTCATAGGTCACCCAGGTGCACTACAAACCACAAGAAATGTGCAGGCTCAATTTCACTGGCCAGCGACCACTCGTGACATTCACTGGTATGTGTGCGAGTGCGGACCTTGCAACCACTTAAAAATCCACCACGCCGCTAGTACACATCAACAGCCAAAACTGCCGATAGAACCATTCGAAACAGTCTCACTAGACTTGATTACCCATGAACAACTGCCAGAAGGTTCTTTATTCTAGTCGTGAGCTACTCATTTTCCAGGTGGACAGAATCCGATCCAGTCTCCAGAGCACAAGCCCACAACATGGCCAGTGTACTGGAGACAGAGTTCTACCCCTGTTGGGGTCATCCCAGAGTGTTACTGACTGATATTGGCACACAGATTATGGGAAGACAGTGGCACGACCTGTTTACAAATTGGAGAGAAGGATATCACACTAAAGCCTTTTACCACCCGTGAGCCAAAACTACTGAGCTTCGAAATCAAGACCTCAAGTCACAGTTGCGCCTGTAGGTCGGGAAAAAAACATGTGGCCTGGGCCGAACACCTGCCAGCAGCTCTATTCGCGGTCAGAAGGCATATAAATCTTGCCATGGGCTGGTCACCTGATGCAATACTGCAGGGCCATGAACTGCCACTGACCAATCAGTTCGCCAGCCGGTGCACAGAGAGAGTGGGAGAAACAGAGGACAGCGCAGTACAGCGACAGCACTACGAAGCAAACCTGCAGTCCACCCGGAGCAACCAGACGTGGTACACAGCGAAGTGATTTTCGAGTGACCACGCACCCACTGTGCAGGCTGAGACCTGGTAAACTCATACATGTCGAAGAACGCAAGGTATCAAGCAGCACCAAGAACTTCTGTGCAGGTTTTTCCCCGAAGTGGAGCAGGTCACATACAGTAATGTAAACCCTTGGCCACACAACCATCTCATAAATGTAAGTAGCCGAAGGAGATTCACCATCCATAGAGACGACATATGTCTTGCGGTAATGGAAACCGGAATCGAGACGCCCTGCGCCACAGCGCCCAACCAGCAGGGCATCCACTATATTAGCAAGGTGATAGAAACAGCTCTTCCAAGCAGCGAACCAGGAGCCTCGAGCCCTGAGACTGATGGGAGCTACCTCCAGTGCCTGTATCCGCCTGCGATGCCAGTCATCTCGACGCCCACAAGGGATGCAGCAGAAACACAAGAGCCTTTCGGAGAGTCGATCCTGCCAGAGAACAACATAAAAAACAGCAGCCACCGCAGACCCGAACGTGCCAGCCTGCAGCATCACGACGCCCCACATTGTGATGCCCACCTAAAAGACGTCACCGATGGTAAGCCACTGGGGAAACCTGTGGGAGGGATCACACCACCGATAAGCTCCCCACCTAGCTGCACCACTTAGCAGGTGATACGAAGTCATGGGTAGACCGACATGGCAATGGGGGAGTGTGTCAGGTCTAGACAGTCTGATTGCAGGGCACCCACCTCCCCCATTGCGCTCATCGCAGACACATCACTCCTATGCTCCTGCAGCGATGACGAGGGGGTAGCAGAGGGGGACTACACCACTCCCCACCACTGCAAGTGTCCATGCCTCCTGCCTTGCACAATGGCCTGTCAACCCCACTAGTGTTTTGACCCTGAGCCAGTACCAGAAAGTACCATGCTGCGTGCACACTCCCTCTACCAAAGTGAGGCCACGTTAGCATCTGCAGAAGTGGACCACATGTTGCTTCTGACAGCATGGTGGGACACCTGGGTACTGCGGGGATAAGCGGTCACCGAATGGTAGGGCGTTTGATATTAACAACGTATCCACGAGTGCTGACATGACTACTTGTACTGCTACGATCACTTACACCACCTGGCCGACACTGGGCTGAGGCGAAAACTCTGCCACGAGCACGACAGAAAGTGCCTGCAAAAACCGAACACATCCATCTCGCTGTCTTGTAATATGTGACTCAAGTGACCATCTTGCTTTATTCACCTTAAGAGGTAACACTTAGGTGTGAATAACAAGCGATCCATCACAGTTTCGCCCCGAATACCATAGCTGTCAGGCGCACCATCCATCGGAGGGAACATCGGGGCAGCTCACGGAGCTACGTCCAGCATATTCCCTAGTGATGTCACGTCGGCCGTCCTACTGGCCTAGAGAAAAGTGCTACAGTACCCCTAACGAGGGGAAATTGAAAGCTAGAAAATCTAGTGTCACACAACAGTGCTTCGAACACAGTAATAATTAGTCAGGAAAATTGTTCTTTCTCACTCATCAAATAGAGCATCGCTACCCGCACCCCTTTTCAGGGAATGAACTCGCCCAACCATCCAGGTAGGAACAGTTAGACTCGCCCACCAGCGAGATTTTCAGGAAGTGGAATCGCCGATTTGCAAACCATTATTTTATTAATTTTTATAATTCTTTTTATTAAGTGTATCAATGTTAAAATGTTTCTCTTTATTCATAAGACTGTTATAACCAGCCTCAGTTCTTATAATTAAATTATAANAAGTGTATCAATGTTAAAATGAATCTCTTTATTCATAAGACTGTTATAACCAGCCTCAGTTCTTATAATTAAATTATTGAGTGGGGTGACATTTCTGATGATATCACATTCTCAAACTTAATGAATGCTTAATTCGGGTTGGGTATGTCACCAATGTGTATATCTGTTATGCAAATTTATTTTGTACTAGTTAGTTTAGTCATAAGAGGGCTAACTGTATTTTCATACATTTTTGGCGCCGTCTTCGGCAACCCCTAGTGGAAGCCGATACCATGATGTCAGTCTGACTCCAACACTCGGGCCGGCCGGCAGCACTGGAGTTTCGCTCCGTGTGGATNTAGTTTAGTCATAAGAGGGCTAACTGTATTTTCATACATTTTTGGCGCCGTCTTCGGCAACCCCTAGTGGAAGCCGACACCATGATGTCAGTCTGACTCCAACACTCGGGCCGGCCGGCAGCACTGGAGTTTCGCTCCGTGTGGATCCCCTCGGCGTCCTCAAACTTGGCTGTAATCACTTAACTACAATATCATCTTTATGTAATGGAACATTTTCTTTTCTCAGTGACGAGGGATCGACCATTGACTCTTTGCGATATTATCCAGGGCTTAATGCGCCACACAGACCGAGTGCCGAGTCCGTTTCTGTTTGTATGGGTTATTGTAAGGACATATATATATATAACAAAGCAACAAGTAAATGTCTAAAGCCCACGCTTGTGTTTTATTTGTTTTAACCCCTCTGAGTCCTTAGAGTGCTGCACCTACTTACAGCACAACCAAAGTGAGTACAATAGCATTTGAGGTGGCTAACATCCTCAGCAATATAATTGTGAAAATAAGGTAGGCATTCTGGATTACATGCTACATCTACTTCTAAAAGCACCATCGATCTTCTGAGGACTCCATATACCCACGGGTCGTCGATCGAATGATCCTCAATTAACTCATGCTCACTGAGTTACGGTGCTGAGCAGATTCACCAGTCAACCCCCTTAAACTGAGAGACAAGGTAAGATGGGGAATCCATCATCAGCCCTGGAACTTCCTTCACATCAATATGCTCTGTTGAACACTGACGTAATTATACTCAGAGCAGAGCCTTATTAGTTTAATTTTCACTTTTCTTAAAAATGTCACACTCCATCAAATGTGATCGTAATTTCCGAACATCCAACAAATTACGATATAAAATTTCCGAAATATACCATTACTTCATCCAATTTTAACTATATCCTGAAACATTACTTTTTCTTGGTCATATATATGTATATATGGAAACTTACACAACACTCACCTTTTACAGGAACATTCAGTGTAATTGTCTTCTCGTTATACCCTTGTAATAAAACATGTAACACAATATCTTAAGAAATGTTTTAATTAAATAAAATGACACTGAATGATATCAATAAAAAACAGTTAAATGATAACTAAGAAGTAAAATGTCCATAGAGAAATACTATAACTTCCTCCCCCCAATTTCTTACTTAAGGACGCAGTCGTTTAGGTTATCAGGAAGTTTCAGTGTTCTCGAGAGCTTCTCCTGGGAGAAGTCAAGTTGTTTCTTGGTCTCATTTCATCAAATGTTTTACAATCATTTTCATGCATAAGATACACCTGGTAACCTACAATTACGACCACCTCTCCCAGTGGGTTCTCTTGGTTTCAGATATCCTACATTCATAACCATGTTCTTCTAGATCCCTCTCACAAGTGCTTTCTCCATAATGTCTAACTGTGGCTAAATTACGTGTTGATACTCTTGTCTCCCTCCCATCAGGAAGTTGGATGTGGGCATATTCTGCATCTCCTTGAAGAAGTTTAACTTTTTCGACAAGAGGTTAATATTTAGAATAATGTTTATGTATTTTCAGTAAAGCAGACCCAGGGAGAATCCAAGCTGTAGCAGACAGTCCATTTCCAAACCTGCGAGGGTGTGAATACATACGTTCATTGGGAGTAGAATTTGTTGCAGTGCAAAGTATAGATCTGATAGAATGAAGAGCATCTGATAGGACTAATTCCCAATGAGCGATCCCAATGTTGAGGGAATTTAAAGCAAGTTCGGTGGTCTTCTATATAATGCAGTTGTATCTTTCCACCTGACCATTCCCAGCGGAGTTATATGCAGTGGTCCTATATGAAGCAATGCCAAGCGAACTTGGGAAATTTCTTCATTATAGTAAGGTAAACAATGTCCCCCTATTAGAATGAATATAATTAGGAGTTCTAAACGTGAAAAAAAAAATTGTTTCAGGTTTGATATGACAGTACAAAGAAAATATATCAGGATGAGGAAAATCGAAAAAAAAAGTATTGAGCACTCACCCACTATTACAAACAGATATCAATTTCGAGTGACAAAAGGTAGATGCCCCTTAAAATCCATGTCATGTCATCCAAAAGGTGAAGTTGCTTTGATAAGGGCAGCCTTATGGCGATGAAATCTTGGTTTAACACTGGTACATACTCTGCAAGAATTTGTCACATTGTGTATTTCTTGTAAGGAATAAGGCAAATTCTTGCAAAAAACCCAAATAAGAGAGTCGCGTTTCTACATAATGACAGAAATGTATGTATCTCGTTAAACTTTACTACAGAGTTGTGGATAGCGGAACAAATCATAGAAAGGGCATCAGCAACAACTTTGTTTTTACCAGGTCTATACAATATCATAGTGGTGTAATGGTGTCCCATCTATCACCATGCACCTACTTTAAAGAATACCTACCCCATATNCTATACAATATCATAGTGGTGTAATGGTGTCCCATCTATCACCATGCACCTACTTTAAAGAATACCTACCCCATATGCTCTCGCTATTACCTGAACTATGTGGATGATCATCGCCGATGTGGACGAGGCTAACCTTGGTGTGCCGGCCGACATGTCCGGCAGCTGGGCTATAGTCATACTGGCATGTTGCCCCATTGTTGAGCTTTTTCGTCGCTTCGCTCTACTATCTCCCAACCGCTGGGTGTCACCAGGCCTACTGGCAGCGCGAGCAGCTTGCGAAGTCACCATGGGGCGCTCTATCGGAAATGAACGTTAGAAAAACAAGAAATAAAAGGCAGGTGGTCGACTTTTTGATGATCAGAGAAATTGTGGAGGTGACTTACTGTGGGACTTGATCAGAATGGAACACTGTTTATTAAGCGGAATGAGGGAACAGCTACTAATATGGGTTCATAAAGTTGAGTTTTGTCGTACGAGGTTTTGTAATCACATTTAAAATGTGTAAATTGTGAGGTAGCCCAGTATATAGTGGGTTTCAAGTTACATTAATTGTGGCAAAATATTTTTTTTCTAGGATCGTTTGGTATGGTGTGGGTATACCAAATCTAAGTTTGCGACCTCGAAAGTGGTAAGAGGGGGGGGGGGGCACTTTCGGTGGCCGAAAAACCTCGAAATTTTCGGAATTTTTCCAGTTTTTAGCTTATAACTCGAAAACAGTCCATATTTTGTAAATGACTGTACTAAAGTAAATTAAAGAAAACAAAATGTTGCGTCGATTTTAAAAAAATGCAAAATTGGTCTAGTAGTTCAATTTTTATAGGGATCCAAAAAACAGCAAATTTTTCCAACTTTGCCAAAAACCGGTTTTACCCATTTTCAATGTGATGTAACTTTGTATCCATACCCCCTCCCTAAGAGTTGTAGATTATCAATCCGCGAGTTCAAAAAAGCACCAATTTTTCCAAATTGGGCCAATTTTGAATTTTTTTTCGACACACAAACAAAATTGGGGGAAACCTTAAATTCACACTGTCGGGTTTTCGTTATTTTTCGATGTCTATGAGTCCGGGAATCAATTCTGACTTTATTCTGAGGCTTAGGTATGTCATCTGAATGCACCTGGAAATTGTTTTAAGGAATGCTTGTACATCCATTTAAATACTTCTTAAAAAATTGGATTTTATTACTAACTTAGGAAAGTTTTTGTTGCAGGGACCGACTTCCTTCGTCTTCCTATCGAGCTCTTCAGTAAAATCTTTTCGTCAAAGTGAATGGATACCAACGTGATGTGAGCCAGTTGTTGTGGTTTTGTATTAACATGAGTAGAAACATTTGTTTCATCTGCCAAGAAGGTGTTGATGAAGGTAAATCGATAGTTGCCAAAGAAAAAGGAGTGAGAACATTGTCGGAGAGCAGTAGAAAAAGGACGAATGCTGACCACACTCGTTTGCTGGAGAGAGTTCGAGAGGTAACTGTTCATAGTGCATGTAAAAAACATTACAGTGACTTTAAATTGATTGACGCTTACGTTCGCCGTGGGCATAAAGAAGCTGCACAATCAGCTGTAGCAGGACGAGTTCGTGGAAAAAGTCGTACTTTCAATTTTCGAGAACACTGCTTTTTATGTGGTGAGGGACTCACAGAAGAATTCAAAGAGCGTCAGAAACCTCCGTTTCTGACGCTCTTTGAATTCTTCAAATGACAAGAAATATCAAATTCACAAGGTCATGGAACTTGAAGTCAGACAGAGCATGATGAACGCAGCTGCTGCCTGTGGGGATCAAGACATAGTAGAGGGTTTGAATGACAAGCAGTTAGACTTGGTTGCAGTTGACTCATGGTATCACTCTGTATGCAAGAATAAACTTGACTGGAAGCCTTCATCAAAGGGTCAGCAGAGAGCAGGACATAGACCTTCGGCCAAAATCGATAGGGCAATGGAAAAAATAATCTCGTACCTTGAAGAACACTCAGATGAATGCCAATTTGCTGTTGACGAGTTAATGAATCAGGTGGAAGAGGAAAATCGCCCAGATATAAGGACAGTTCCAAAGGTATGGTGAAGGTTTGTTGTATATTGAACGAGCACAAAATCACCAGTCATTTGTTTCCGGATTGTTGGTCACAAAATCCTCACTGACGCCTTCTACGAAAACAAAAACCAAAACATTGAAGAAGAACGAAACAGAATTGTGAAAACAGCAGCAGAAATAGTTTTGGAAGACATCCGCTCATGCGTATGACTTAGAGCAATATCTACCTCCTGACAACAACTTCCTGCCCAACGCTGAGTTTGCAGTACCAGCCACTTTGAAACTCTTCCTTGAAACAGTGGTCATGAAACACAAGAAAGGCGAGTTGGGAAAGTGGAGAAAGAAGGTTGTTGCGCTCTAGCACGGAATTATTGCAGCAGCCAGACCCAGTTCGTTTCTATCCCCAATCTTGATTGGAACAAGTGTTTATCAGTACAAAAGATTTGGCTACAGGCTCCTCATTAATTTGTTGTCATCCTTAGGATTTTTTGCATCCTGCTCGGAAGCAATTCGTTTTGAGACCTCTTGCGTGCTCAGGTCTCAGACAAATGTAGTGCTGCAGCCTTATTATTGTCAATTCGTCTTTGACAATTCTGACTGTATTGTCAACACTCTCGACAGATTGAATACATTCCATTCAATGGGAGGCATCATGTGCATCACTCATTCTGTCATGGCTCCTGTTGAAACAATGAAGAGACTGCCCATTTACTCTTCAGCAGAGATTGTTAAAGGATCAAACACTGTTCAACTTCAGTCGTGTAAAATGAAGGATGGTTTCAAAAATATCACTGCCTACGACATGATATTGCTGACGACATCCTACCATCTTTCACTGACATTATCTGGCTGTATGGGAAGTGGGGAAACTTTCCCGGACATCCTGTATGGAATGGATTCATGGAGGAAGTAACGAAGAACACCGAATACGTCCGCTCAGCTATTATATATCTCCCATTCATCAATGCACCACCTTCCGACATCAACGCTGTCTACACTTCTCTTCGAGCAGCGGCCAACAAATGTCAAGAAATTTGACAAAAGAGTTGTGTGGTGACCTTCGACCAACCATTGTAAATGAAGGCTATGTATATAGTTCATAGTGAGGATCCTGATTTTCAAAATGTGATTTTGAGGCTCGGAGGCTTTCATCTTATTATGTCTTTTATGGGATGTGTTTGAACGATTATGGCAGGGAGTGGGTTGAAGCAGTTGTTGTCAGTCATCTATGCACCAAACAGTGTCAACAAAATGCTCTCTGGTCATGCCTACGGGCGAGCTGTCAGGGCACACATCCTCGTCCACAATACATTGGTATCGCTGACATGGGACATGGTTCAGCTGAGTGAGGAAGAGAGAGGTGAAATGTAAAGGCTGTTTAGAGGAGACCAATCGTGGATCCTTGATGAGAACAATGTGGTGCTGTCAGTCAGTGACAAATTTTGGAGCACCTTGGAATATCTTCGGCAAAGACGGCCTACTTCAACATTGTGGGTTATGAATTTCACGATGGTCACCCTGGTGAAACAGTTGATAGAGGCAGAACGAATGGGTAACTGGAATCTACACCTGGTCACTACTAAAAAAATGTTGCCCTTTTTTCATGCAGCTGGACACTTGCCTTATGCCAAAAGTGCTCATCTTTACGTACCAGACATGTTGACTCTGGAAGAAAGGATGGACCCTTTTGAGTTCAACCATTTCACCAGAGAATATTTCACCATAAGGCGAAGTGAAAAATTTTGGTGCGGTATTTGGTCAGACATGACGATAGAGCAGACGTTGATGAGGTCCAGCAAAGTTAAGGGGGGCCTCACTGGTGTTTGAGGCTTCAGTGAATGTGTTCTTGCCAAGTGGACACAAGGGAATGTCAACCTGCAATATGTGTGTGACGCCATGAAAACCTACTGCCAAGTGGCTTCTGTTTCGTCTGAGCAGCATGTCGATGCAAGACCCACCAGAGTGGTTCGAGACAATGCTGATTCTCGCAAACTGAAGGCATGGTTTCACCAGTACCCTACATTTCCAGAGAGTGACGTGATCATGTCAATAAGCACTGGAGTGGGGAGCATGTGAATTGTCATTCAGCCCAAGAAATAGGCAAGGCTTGTATGTTAAATATGATTGGCCAAAACTTCCACAGTCTTAAGTTGAAACGCACGGATAAAGTTGTTACACTCGCCCAGGTCACAAAAACCTCGAAAGTTGGCTCCCAAATGCTGACCGCTGTTGATCCTACGATGGTGTTTCAACGTATCTTCATAGCAAAACAGTCTGACGAAGATTTGAAGCACTACTTCACCCATGAGCTGGCACAGTATCCGTTATCATTGTTCAACGAAGATGGATTACGAAGGGGAACCAAATCTCTGTTGTACAAGGCTTTCAAGCGAGCAGCTGTTCGCACAGGCTTACAAGATAAAATGGTTGTTGTGGATGGAGGATTTCTCCTTCACGAAGTTGTGTGGAACAAGCACGAATCTTTTGGTGTCATCTGCAAAAAGTACATCAGCTTCGTCAACAGGCACTACGGATCAACAGTGATTGTTGTGTTCGATGGGTACCCAAGTGACGCGAATCAGCGAGGTACTAAAAGCTCAGAAAGGGCTTGGCGTTCGAAAGTGAAGACTTCAGCCGATATAATGTTTGAAGAGAGTACACTCCAGGATCTTTCCCAGGAGAAGTTCTTGGGAAATGAAACGAATAAGAGCCGCCTCATTCAAATGTTGAGAAAACATCTGGAAGCATCTTCCATTCGAGTATTGGAGGCAGCAGAGGATGCTGATGTACTGATTGTGACAACAGCTTGTTCTCAGTCACCCAGCTTCGACACTGTGCCTGTGGTCAGTGAGGATATTGACGTCCTAGTCATCCTGTGTGGGGCTCCCAGCAATGCCCTCTTCAACAACATCTACCTCCTGAAGCCAGGAAAGAAGGGGCAAGCTGACTCATACTACTCCACCTCATCGTACCAGTTCGAGAAGAAACACCTCCTGCTCACACATGCCTTCTCTGGCTGCGACACAACCTCCATGCCATTCGGGCATGGGCAAATCAAACTGTGTACCCTCATCGAGAGTTCCCCAGCATTGAGGGAAGCTGCTGTGGTGTTCTACAAGGATCTGCAACTCCAGCAGCCATCAGCAGAGCTTGGGAGAAGATCCTGATGGAAATGTATGGCACCAGAAGAACGACCATCCGCAGTATCAATGAGCTGAGGTATCATCTCTTTGTGAAGATGTCAACGAAGGCAAAGTTCAGCTTGCCCCAACTTCCTCCAACACTCGATGCTGCGGACCTGCAAAGCTACAGAGCATTCCTCCAGGTTCAGTAGTGGATGAGAAACATGCTGGACCCGCATGAATGGGGTTGGAGACGGGACAACCTCGGACTCACCCCCATTCCTATAATGAAAGAACCTGCTCCCCAAGAGCTTCTGAAACTGGTGTTCTGCGGCTGCAAAAAGGGATGCACCAGTGCATGCACTTCCCGCAAGTCAGGCCTCAAGTGCACCACTGTGTGCAAGAACTGTGTGGGGAGTTATTGCACAAACACTCCAGATATCGAACTCGACATAGACTTGGACGGCGACCTCGCTGAGGAGGAAGATGAGGATGAGCCTGATGAGGATCTTGGGGGCGAGGAAGTTGAGGAGGAAGAAACTGATGATGACCAACCTGAGGCAGCAAATAACGCCAACCAGCCTGAGGAAGACGAGCTCAACCAGGGTCATCAAAACGACCAAAATTGTAAATATTTCTAGTATATATGTAATTATTACTAAGCATTCCTTTAAATAAGTGTAATTCCTAACCTTTTGTGTAACATTGAAAATAAAAATAAATAAATAAGTAAATTTTTTAGTATTTTAAGTTATCAATAAAATGATTTTTATAAGTTCTTACTTAACTGTCTCTTTCCCGATAACTTCGGTATAATATGGATATACAAACTATGGACAGTTTTCGAGTTATAAGCGAAAAACTGGAAAAAGTCCAAAAATTTCGAGGTTTTTTGGCCACCAAAAGTTGCCCCTCCCCCCTCCCCCCCTCTACACTTANCTTACGAGGTCGCAATATTATATTTGGCATACCCACACCATACCAAACGATCCTAGAAAAAAAATCTTTTGTCGCAATTAATGTAATCTGAACCACTCTTTGGATCATCTATATACTCGACTAAGGGGAGTATTTGTTTTATTGAAGTGGTTTAAGTATCTATTTTTATTTTAACTTTGGTGTAATGAAAGCGAATTTTATATTCACTTCATGACCATTGGTGGTCTGTTTGTACCTGTTTTTGGAAATTTTTGAAAATTTATTGCTAAAAAAATTTTCTTCTCTCTCTCTCTCTCTCTCTCTCTCTCTCTCTCTCTCTCTCACACACACACACACACACACTTGGTAAACCCAAATCAACATACACTTTGAACCACAGTATGGTGAGGGCGGTGGTCTCTATTTTGTGTTGGAAAAGATATTCCAGCTGGTGGACGGTAGAGACAGAGTCACTGTATGCATTTGTCGACAAGCTACCGAAACATGTAGACAGAAAGCTGCGCCACTCTGCTTCTGACAGTGTGGACAGTTAACAGGGGTGTCAACTTAGTGTATTGATTTTGTTGTTAACATCTTGGGTTTACCTCAGTGCTGAAGTTATTGAACATTTAGGTGCTCAAACTCATTCCAACATGACTTCTACAGGAGCTGTTGGTACATCAATTAGGAAAAGAATCCCTTCAAGCCGAATTGAAAGATGCCAGAGTAGTATTCAATGCCGAGGACAACATTGATGTACTGGGGCAGCTGGTGCGAGAGTTGGTACGGAGAGGTGGATCTGCTGGTGCTACTGTGGGTGAGCCCATCACAGTTTTCAAATATCTTAAATATCTACCCAGCTCTATTGGGTATGGGCTTTCTGTAGTTCGCAGTTTGAACTTAGGTGTCGTAGTTACTCTTCTCATTCAGATGGCTAAAGTAATTTCACTTAATATTTGTGACAGATATATTTTGCACACCACAGTGTTGTTTAAAATTCCAGAATCGTTTTAATTTGTTGTGGGGTGAGCCATTCAGGAGCGGTCACAGTTTCGTGAAGTTTGTCAGGCTGTGTTGAGTCAGACAGGTGCTCCAGTAGCTATTGCACGATACCGAATGAAAATATTATTTCGATTTCAATACCCCAGTGAATTTATGTAAGATTTTGTGAGCGAGACCATTAGATTGGTATAAGTATTGGGTTTTCCATGCGCTGAATCTAGTTTTGTTGAAATCATGTTTTCTGATATATTAATAGAGAATAGAAGTTTTTTGCCTTTGCAACATAACCACAAACTTTACAGGACTTGCTACAGCTAGTTATTCAAGTAGAATTGTTTGAGGGAGATTATAGACAGAAATGTAATACTAAGGTTAAGCCTAGACTGCACTGTGAAATTTGTTTTCGGTCGAATCATGACACCGAAAAGTCTTTTAACAGAAAGGGAAAAGGAGATTATGTACAGTAAAGTGACACAAAAGAGGTAGTGAACCCGAGGAAAGAGGTACCGCAGGCAATCTGGGAACAGTTGAATGGTAGGAAGGAGAAAGAAAATAAAAGTTGATATTCTCAAAAACCAGGAAAAACAGGGATATGTTTCAGATGCGGAAATCATGGGTATTTGCAGTTTAGATGTCCGTTGAGAGGAGAACCCACTGGCATGAGTGCCGTTGCGAATACTAATTTGAATAAAAAAAATTGGTTTGCTGTTTGTTTCGCTGACAATTTTTAATCTGCAAATATTAGCATTAGTTGACTCTGGTGCATCTGCGTATCTTACGAAGCAGGAAATTGACGTGAGGTCGGGGCTGGAAAATAGTAGTGACATCATCGCTGCATCATTCTTCGTTGGCGGGAAACACTCACCCGATATGTCTTGTAGATTTCTTATCGGCTGCTCTGCTGTTGTGGGCCATAGCTAACTCACCCACGTGTCTAGACTGTTCTCCCGATCCTCTATGTCTCAGTTGAAGGGTTATTAATTTCGGTTCGATAGGCTGCTAGCTGTGGACAGTCGCAGTAGGCTCAGTACAGCTGCGGGTGCAAATTATGTGGTGGACAGTTATGCTGGTATCAAGTTATCTAAATGCGGAGTTGTAAGGCCACTCCACATGCCAATTAAACACTGATAAAAGTACATGTTACACTGAAAAAATTAAAAACCTTTATAATGGTCGGTTGGTGTGTCCAGTTCCCGAAATTCCTTTAAGATGCAAGGCCTGTAAATCAAAACGATGACTTGGGGATTGCAGTCATTTATTGACGTTTATATACTACAAACTAGTTGACAGTGCTCACATCCTAAGAGGGCCCGATGCACTATGCCCATCGAGCGCTGATGGGGAAAAATGAGTGTGTGCTCTCCAAATTAGAAAGGTAAACTTACACTACTGAGGCTGTATGTCTGCAGGAGGTGGAGAGGCGCTCCTCCTGGATGATGAAGTCATGTTAAGTTATATAGTTTTGATCGAAAAATAAGTTAAAACTATGGTTCTTGGTGGAAGACAAAGAAGCTGATTGAGTGGCCCAGGAGTCACGAACCGCACAGCCTGCTCCATTGAATGCCCGCTACTGAAATGGCTGCTGGCCTCTTTCCGGCCATTTGCTGTGAGGACACTGGTGTAGGAAACATGTGAGTGTAAAATAAATGCAAAATAGGGGTATGCCCTTAATTTGTTAACAATGCTTGGGTGGGAAAGCTCCCTCAACTAAATGTAGATTGAACATTCTCCCTAGCAAAAAGTTACATATTATCTATACTAAACAAGTTACTTAATTTTTCATGATGACGCACTTATGCACTGTTAGGTTTACGGTCTTTGTAGTGCTGTACAATGGGTCTATCCAAATCCGTAAACCTGTTGATTACTGCAAAAATAAACATGTGCACTTCTATATTCACTATTCCTATTAAAACACATAAACTGAGATGCCCCCAGAGGTGATACCTGTGGGGGCTAAACTTAGATTGGCACAGGTGAAGCCCGTGCTCGAAGAAGAAGTCGTTGACATTTCACTTTAACACAATTTGTAATTACATTAAGTAGCACAGTTTGCTTGCGGTTTGCACTTTGTGTAAACCGGGGTTTTAGCTCTGCTTATGGGGACCACTAATATTCGCAAACATCTAGTTTTGCACAATGGCATCGGTTGTTCGTATACGTCCCGATCAGGGGCACTACGAAGCCTGGTGTCGCCTTCATGCAAGCTACGCCCTGATGGCGCAGTGCTTAGTGTGAGCACACATGCTGGTCGGTTGAGATCCGAACCATGAGACTGGCCTGGTGTTGCCCATGAGTTGGATAAAAGTGGGACTGTCAGCTGATTCGCACAGTGTTGGGTGAAGTGGGTGTTTTCCCAAACATCGTCGAGATACTATAGCTGGTAGCCACACCCGATGTTTTTGTCGTTGGCATGGTGCTCGGCCATTGTTGTAGTGTGGTGCAGCGAATGGTTGCGGAGACCAGCGAGTTTGGGCTCATGTCAAAATGTGTCATAGAATTATGTGTGAGATGCCGATCTGTCACAGTACAACTTAAAAGGGGAGAGCCAGTTGTATTTTCTTTGGCAGACGGAGGTTCAATCAAGTAAAATGTTTTTGTTATGATTAAAAATAAAATGGAGCATTTTTCATAGAAAGTACAATTTAGATTGTATAAAAATGTGTTGCATGATGTAATATTTGATATATATTTCTTGGGCAGTTGACAAACATGTATAGATGTGGCAAATAAATGGTTAAAATTTAGTTTTTCGCTGGAACTGCAATTGCTTTGCAAAATAAGCAGTCAAAGTGTCGCACAATTAAATTGTTACAGCACACTGAAATGGTAACCAAATAATTGTAAAAACTGAAAACCGAATTTAGCGATGTGATTACATCTAAATTAGGGCATTGTTAAGAGGTTCCTATAGTGTTAAAAATAAAATAATATTGAGCCTGTAATGTACTTGTCATATAGTGTGTCTGCACCGAAAATACAAATTTTTAAACAATTGGTAAACGAATTGCAAGTTGGTGGGGTTGAGGCCACGCAGGGCTGGTTGAGTATTGGATTGCCCGGTGCCAAAACCAAGTGGAGAGCTAATGAGGGTNATTAAAATAATATTGAGCCTGTAATGTACTTGTCATATAGTGTGTCTGCACCGAAAATACAAATTTTTAAACAATTGGTAAACGAATTGCAAGTTGATGGGGTTGAGGCCACGCAGGGCTGGTTGAGTATTGGATTGCCCGGCGCCAAAACCAAGTGGAGAGCTAATGAGGGTCATTTGGTAGACCGTCCAGGGGGCCTTTGATATCTCTGTCAGTTTGTTGATAATGTTGTCCCGTACTTGCCATTGCCCTATTTATACCTTATGACGAGACTGTAGGCCATCTCGTAAGCCTGAAATATACTATGAAATTGTGGGTGGTGCTACAAAGGGTGTAGTAATCTACAACTAATCGACACATGTTTAACTTTGTAAAGCGGTATATTCACTGTGCTTGCTTACAGGTGAATAATGCATGAAAATGGACCCAGCACTTACAGCCTGCCAATGACTTTAGCGGGAAATAAATATGGTATAATGTTGATACACAGTAACGTTAAGCTCTCTGGTGGGAGGGCTGGTGGTTCTCTCCTTGGTACTTAAAATAAATAAAAAGAATGTTCCGATTAATTAATTTAATATCGCAGTGAAGTGATTACAGCCTAAATTATGGTACCGAGGTGGCTCACGGAGCGGGCGACCGACGTCGCAGGTCTGGTCCGAGTGCTAATATGAACTGGCCGAGTGACCTCGGTTTCCGTCACTAGTGATGAGAACCGAAGTCAAACTGCGAATGATGAAACATAACATGAACACTACCTGTGATATGATTGCAATGGTGTAAATTGTATAAATTAGATGAATACATTGGTGACACCCCCACTTATTAACGAATGCCTGTTAAGATTGAAGTTGTGAAGTTGACAGGTCATGTCACCGCACTAAATGACATATTACAAGGATGGAGGCCTTTATAGGTAATCTCCCTTTTTGAAAACATAATTGACCTTTTGTAAATACATATTAATAAATGATTATGTTTTCTTGTAAAAAGTATCTTAATTTCACTACCTGTAATGTTTGAATTTCACTGGCTACAGTTTTGCCAGGTGGCTGTCTCCTGAAGGGATGGACGAGTCCATCTGGGCAAAGAGGTGTGGAATGCCATGCTTGATTGCTCTTAATGTAATAAAACACACCTCTGACTGTAGCTGTGAATGCAGTGAATGTGACTGGTATGTTTGTAAAAATGCTGCAAACTACTGGCGACATTTTGGGGACTTATCACTTCAGCTTCGGCCTACAAGCCAGTTCGATGCCACTTGGTGGTGCTTCACATCGTAGGTCGTGGTGCGAGCTGCTACAAAGCAATGACCAATTGCTAGTGCGCCAAACGACTGTGGCTTTGGGGTAAACACTGTTTCAGATCGCCTACTTATTTATTAAAAGAGTTACCTCTTGTAATAAATGAGTAGGGCAGTCTCTTGAGTTACGCAATATTTGTAGGCAAGAAGGTGTAAATTCCGTTCTTGTTGACCTGCTTTACGTACTTTTGGCCTGATGTGGTTGGTGCAGCCTGGTGTGGTTGGTGTAGTTGTTATGAGTGCGGCAGTCAGAGTGGGCACAAGGAGCTCATGGATAAGTGGTTCACGTAAAAGTACAGGGAATTGTAAAGAATTCCACTAGCCCATATGCCAGTCCCACCTTTTTATTGCCAAAAAACACTGGGCCAATATAGTTTCATATACGACTNGTGGCCTGGTGTGGCTGGTGTAGTTGTTATGAGTGCGGCAGTCAGAGTGGGCACAAGGAGCTCATGGATAAGTGGTTCACGTAAAAGTACAGGGAATTGTAAAGGATTCCACTAGCCCATATGCCAGTCCCACCTTTTTATTGCCAAAAAACACTGGGCCAATATAGTTTCATATGCGACTATAGATATGTTAATAAAAAGTTGTACTTGAATTCTAACCGGTTCCTGTAATGGAAACAGNCTATAGATATGTTAATTAAAAGTTGTACTTGAATTCTAACCGGTTCCTGTAATGGAAACAGTTTTTCAACATCTGCAGAAAGTTAAATACTTCACAATTTTGGACTTAAATTCTGCTGTCTTACAATGCGAACTGCATCCTAATCCTAGGGATCCGTTAGCTTTTTGTACACTGTGGGGTTTGTACCAGCGAACGTGTTTGACCATGGGAATTAATTCTGGCCCACAAGCTATGTCAAGAATATTGAAACACATGTTAAGGCAGTAAAATTTTGAATTTGCCTTTACATATAATGACGGTGTATGTATTTATAGTAACACATTGGAAAACCACCTTAAACACATATGGACAGTTTTACATGCCTTAAGGAAGGCTGGCTTAACTGTAAAACCAGAGAAAACCAGTTGGGCAGAACAGCACATACAGTACCTAGGTTTTATTATTTCAGAGGGGAATTTACGTACTGACCCCGAAAAAATTAAACCAGTTATACATTTTCCTTAGTCTAAAAATCTGCATGGCATACAAATATTTTTATGAATTGTTGCCTTCTACAGTAAATTTATTCAAAAATGTCTACAACTTACAAAACTGTTAGATTTGTTAAAGAGGAAAATTGTAAATTTTGTTAGAAGTTAGAGCAACAGAATGCTTTCCCAAAACTAAAATACAATTTAGCAAATCCTCCTGTTCTGCATTTGCCCATTTTCAACAAAGAATTTTTTTTTGCATTGTGATGCAAGTTCCTTCGCCATTGGGGCATTGGGGCGGTGGACACATAGGATGGCACAACAAATTTACTGTGTGTTAGAATGTTTCATGCCCCCTGGAGTATTTAATGACCTTGAAAATTGGGTTAAGTGTTGTGGTGTATACTAACAACTAAAACCGAAAAATAAAAAACCTGAGGGATAATATGCTGGAATGGTAGCATCGTATCTTTGGGAGAGTATTCATTTAGATGTTATGGGTCCATTGCCCAGGACTCAGGATATTTTTATGTACTGGCTGTGATAGACTGTTTTAGTAAATTTGGTTTATTTTTCCATTATGTGCAACTAAAGCCGGAGAAATATATAAGGATTGTAAAGAATTTTTGGGTCACCTGTTTTTGTAGTGACAAACAACGCTATGTATGTTATTTCTCTTGAGTTCAGAGATTTAAGTTTTATATGGGGGTTTGAGATGGTGCAGACTGCCCTGTACCATCCTCAGGCAAATTTAATGGAGCAGGTGAACAGAAACAATAAAATTGCCTTACACTGTTTCCACTACGATACACAACGTCATTGGGATGATGTGTTATACGAGGCGTGTCCATAAAGTAAGAGTACTGTTGGGCTGTCGCACTGTGGGAATATTTTTTTTTTTTTTCAACAGTTGGCAACACCGAGTGGTATTGGGAAGTCTCCTGAACACAACGAGCACCGGCGACCCTCGTTAGTAGTAAAAATACCCTCGTTAGTAGCAAAAATCGCCTCGTAGTGTCCGTTTCTGTGAAATATGTCAATCAGAAATCCCGCCAAGTGCGAGGTGCTCGCTGTCATAAGGTTCCTTCTCGCGGAAGGAAAAACGCCNGTGGAAGGAAAAGCGCCGACTGAAATTTTTGCACCTATCAAAACTGTTTATGGCGAAGGTGCTATGAACCGATCGAACATATTTAAGTGGTGTCGTACGTTTAATAAAGGAAGAGCGAATATTCATGACAAGGAAAGGAGTGGAAGACCTTCAATTGTGACCGATGAGTTGGTGAAAAAAATCGAGGAAACTGTTCGTGAAGACTGCCGATTGACAATGGTTGAAATGTCTGCGATTACAGAAACAATTACAGAAACGCTGGAATATCGAAAATTGTGCACAAGATGGGTCCCAAAACAACTGACAGAGCAGCACAAACTGAATCGGCTCACTAGCGCTCGCGAGTTCCTTGAGCGATTTGAATTGGAAGGTGAGGATTTTCTGAGCTCCATTGTGACTGGTGATGAAACATGGTTGGCTAATTACACCCCTGAGACAAAAAGACAGTGATCACAGTGGCGGCACACTGGTTCCCCGTCTGCCAAAAAATTCAAAACCTCAATTTCGGTCAAAAAAAATCATGGCAACCGTGTTTTGGGACCAAAAAGGGATAATTTTGAATGATTTTTTGCCTCAGGGGGAGACGATTACTGCAGCACGATACTGTGAGACCCTACAAAAGCTCAAGAGAGCAATTCAAAACAAACGGAGGGGAATGTTGACGAAGGGAGTGTGTTTGTTGCACGACAACGCCCGCCTACACATGGCCAACGCCACCAATGCGCTTTTGAACTCGTTTGGTTGGGACATTTTGAACCACCCTGCATACTCCCCTGACTTGGCACTTCAGATTTTCATCTTTTCACCTTCCTGAAGACTCACATGGGTGGAAAAAAATTTCTAACCGATGAGGAGGTGAAACAAGAGGTCTTGAATTGGACGAAGGAGATGGCGGGAAAACGGGAAGGCGACTACGTGGAAAAATAAGTAACATACTGTATATACCTACAATATCCTGTAATTTTGTTTAAATAAATTATTTTTTTAAAAATACAAAAAATGAGTACTCTTGCTTTTGGGATATGCCTCGTACTTACTTTTTTTTTTTGTGTTTTAACAATGTTGTACATACCACACACAAAATATGCTCCCTCAGAAGTATTTTTGGGTAGGCGTTTGATGCACCCACTTAAAAATATATGGTCACATCATGGTATTTGTTTGGAGGATGTGAACTTTAAAAAAAATGGAAGACATATGGGCAGATGTGACATGTAATTTGACGACATATTGCAAACAAATGGAACAGAAAAATAATCTTTCATATAAAGATGTCAGTTTAAAACCAGGCGATTTGATATTAGTTGAAAGACACCGCATAAGCTTGACATGAAAAAGGTGTCCACATGTGCTCTTGTGACTACTTACACCTCCGCAGTCACTTACACCACCTAGCTGACATCGGGACGAAGCGAACACCCGGCCACGAGCACACTAGTATAAGCAGGTGAGAACGGAATGCACCTGCCTTGACGTCATGTACTATGTGACTCAGGTTACTAATTTGCTTTATTTACCTCAAGAGGTAACTCCGGGGGCCCATCTAGCACAGTGTCCCCCCGAATGCCATAGCCATCGGGCGCACCATCAATTTGAGGGAATTTCGGTGCAGTTCGCACCATGATGCTCTCCATCCTCCCCAATGATGTGATGTCAACCGGCCTACTGGCCAGGGAAACAGTTCTACGTGACCCCGAGTGTAGTTAAACTGTTGGGAATTCAATCCCGAAGCTATTAAAAGTATCACAAACACCATAGTAAACCAATTTAATATAATTTCTTTATTGAATTACAAATTGAGCATGGCTACACACACACCGTGTCAGGGATGGATTCGTCCAGCCCACCCAGGTTGGAATACATGGACTCGCCCATCGGCGAAGCCTTCCGGAAATGATATGNGGGATGGATTCGTCCAGCCCACCCAGGTTGGAATACATGGACTCGCCCATCGGCGAAGCCTTCCGGAAATGATATGACTATTTTGAAAAACATTGCTTTGCTAATTTTAATCATTTCAATTATTTTTATTAAGTGAAGTGTATATGTTTATTATTATTCCAGCAGACTGCCAACCATGACTCCAAATTATTTATTCAATTTCTCCTGTGCAGTGACATGCCCCGTGACATTAAAGTTATAGTCTTAATTAGCATTTAATTAAACATGGGGATTTCACCATTGTGTAGTTTACCATGTAATAGTATTATGAATGACTTTGTTTAGTTGTAAGAGGGTTCATGTAAATTATCACTCAAATTTTGGTGCCAGCTTCGGCTACCCTGAGCAGAAATTGACACAATTATGTTAGTCTGACTGCAGCACTCGGCCTGGCGGGCAGCATGGGCGTTTCGATCCGTGATTACCCAATCGGCACATTTAACTTTTGCTGCAATCACTTTCATTTTTAATAGTAATATAACCATCTGGAATACTTTGCTTCTTTAGTGCCGAAGGGGACGACCATCTTCCTTCCTGCAGTTCAACAGGTCTTAATGCATCTCATGTATTTCAACTATATTTTCATGTCTTAGGACTGTTTTACAGAATTGATAATCGCAAACCGAGAGTCGAGTTCGCTTCACAGTGTGCATGCAATATAAGGACTCATGTATCACGAACCACAAGTAAATGTCTAAATTTCACGCTTGTGTTTTATTGTGTTAACCTCTTCTGGGTATTTGGGGTGCTACACCCACTTGCAGCAAATCGAAAGTGTATTTAAGCCTTACGAGGTGGCCTACAACCTTGGCAACGTTAGAGTGAAAACCATAAGCATATTGAGTTACTGGTAACTTCATCATTTCCAAGCACCGCAGATCGACAGAGGACACCAGGTACCCAAGAGCAGTCGATCACACGATCCCGACTAGCTCATGCTGATTGAGTTATGGCGCCGGCAACTTCATCTGTTTCCACCTTAATATGGTAAGTCAGGTAAGGTGGGACCCACATCAGCACCCCTGGAACCCCTTCACCACAAGCTCAAAGGTTGTTTTTTTTAGCGCCAGGTTGGACGTGAAATGTCGAGGCCCGTATTAGATTGTCAGGTTTCTGTCACTTGTGACTTTGTTAATAACCAACCCAAATTTTCCAAACAAATTGGAAAAAATGCATGTAACTCAATGTATAAAGTATCATGTACCCGCAAGTGTGTAAAGGGGTTCCCCCACTCACCCTTTTAAAACCCTCACAATGTCAGAATTTCTGGATGTAACAGTAAACATCCTAAAGAAATATGTTGAATTTTAAGTGTATATGCTTTAAAGCTGTACCCCCAGTATCATTGTGTTGTATATGAGTATTTCATGTGCCCCTGAAAATGCAACTGGAAGTTACATATAGCCATTAAAATGTATAAAGCAAGTATTACACCTGTAGATTTTAGGATGAGCATTTTTATTTGGGTATATTTTTTGTGTAAAAAATTGTTTTAATGCAGCGTATTCCCCATATGTTTGGTATTTGTAAAAGTGTTACATCCTATTCGCCATTCTTAAGAACACCTTGTATGGTATGTTACATTGCTGTCGGCGATAAAATCGAGACCTGTGTTCCATGTTTACGAAGCCCAGGGTAACACCATCGAGATCTTCCTTCAGGGGAGGAGGGATGTGATGGCGTCCCATCTATCACTGTGCGCCTACACTAAGTAACACCCATGCTGTATGCTGTTGCTACTACGTGGATGATCTTCGCCGATGTGGACGACCACACTATTGGTCTGCCCGGCCGACGTGTCTGGCAGGCAGGCTATAGTCATACTGGTGTGCCGGCCCATTGTTGGGCTTGTTCGTCGCTTCGCTCCCCTCTTCCTCTTTGGGTGTCTTCAGGCCTACTGGCGACGCGAGCAGCTTGCGATGTCACCATGGGGTGCTGGGCGCTCTATGCAACATTTACGTTAGAAAAACTTCCATAATAGGGTACAGAAGAAATGAAAGGCTGGTGTTCTCTTTTTTGATGATCAAAGACAGTGAGGAGGAGACTTGCTGAGGCACTTAANATCAAAGACAGTGAGGAGGAGACTTGCTGAGGCACTTAATCAGAACGGAACTCTGTTCCATAAGGGTTTTTGGCCGCGATGATGTGGGGGGCGGCTGCTAATATGGTTTAATAAGGTTAAGTTTTGTCGTAAAGGGTTTTGTAATTACATTTAAAATAAGTAATTTGTGAGGTGATTATTTGTTTTATTTAAGTGGTTTTAATATATATTTTTTACCTTTGGTGTTCTGAAAGTAAATTTTGTATTCACTTCATGACCATTGGTGGCATGTTTGTACCTGCTTTGAGTGATTTTCCAAAATAAATTAGTAAAAATGTTTTCCTCTCGCTCTCTTTCTCACTTGGTAAACCCAAATCAACCTCCTCTTTGAAACACACTTTTTTTTGTAAAAAAGGGGGGGGGGGGTCTTTATTTTTTGCTGGAAAAGATATTCCAGCTGTTGGAAAGTAGATACATAGTTACTGTATGCATGTGTCGTCAAGTTACTGCCACAGTGGAAACAAGACAATTCCATTCACCATCGCATTATNTGTATGCATGTGTCGTCAAGTTACTGCCACAGTGGAAACAAGACAATTCCATTCACCATCGCATTATCTTTTCATTCTTGACGTTTCCATATAGTTTATTATCGAAAATAAATTATACCGATCTTTGGTCTGTTATCTACTTTAAATGAGGAAGTGTCACTTTTTTGAGAGCTTCGTCAATCGCTTGAGTCTCCTTTTCAACAGACGAATATTTCTGTTTGGAGCCTGAAAGTATACATGGAAAGAATGCTGGATAAAGTAGCTGCGATAGCACCCTCCGATGCACCAGTTTCCACGACGAATGGGGCTTTTGGGTCAATACATATCACAATAGACTTTTCAATGTCTGCCTTCCATTTTTTTTAAAGCAAGAGTTACTTCCTGCGATAATGGAAATGAGGAGCGAGTAAGAGGTAAAACCTTAACAGAACACTGTGGGATGAACAATGAATAGCGAGAAAACCATCATAATTCTCTCAACAGATTATGGATCCTTTGGAGATGATATCTCTTAATGGATTGAGATGGTCAGGGTGATGTTAAATCATTTTATTAGCGATCAAATAAAGCATTTGATTGACCTTACAGAAAATGATTACTTCTAATTGTTTTATGTGAGATTGTATTTTAGAGCAATACCCATGTACCCTCTCAGATTTTTGTTGTGTTCTTGTGTCCTTCCACGTATTGTGATATCATCCATATAGGCAAATGTATCAATCAGACCTTCGACTCTGATTATTTTATCAATAGCTATTTGGAAAGCTGCATCTCAGTTAGTGATACCAAAATAAATCCTTTAGAATTGACCAAGTATGACACATGCTTCGAAAGTGGTTTATTGTTTATCCTTTTCTNGATACCAAAATAAATCCTTTAGAATTGACCAAGTATGACACATGCTTCGAAAGTGGTTTATTGTTTATCCTTTTCTGAAAGTTGATGATACGCATTCTTCAAATTTATCAGGCTGTAAACTTCGTTATTGCCAACTTTATTAACGATATCCTTGATCATCAGTAAGGGTAAGCATCTAGTAGGGTATAGCGAGATTAATGGNTATTGCCAACTTTATTAACGATATCCTTGATCATCAGTAAGGGTAAGCATCTAGTAGGGTATAGCGAGATTAATGGCACAGAATAATGAATTACCATGCGTCTCCTGTAGTTCTCGCTTGAGATGACTACCACCTGAGTTATCCAAGGGGAATGACATAGTTCAACAACATCTTCCTTCTAAAGACGTGTAATTTCAGCTTCAATAAACTTGTGATCATTGTCTGTGTGTCGTTTCGATCTTACGGTGATAGGTTTACATTCTGGCTTGAAGTGCCCAATCAAACAACGAAACAGCCTGAATTTGGGCAGCAACAAGACCACAGATTAAAAGAGGATCTCGATATCCACCAAATTCTAACTGAATTCAGGAATGACTCTTTAAAATGTCGTGACCATTGATGAAATCATAACAAAGGTCAGACAGGAGAGAGAGCTCTACACTGGAGAGCCAAAAAAACTGGTATAGGCGTGTGTATGCTAATAACAGAGGTATAGAACCAATCAGAGTAACGCGATGCAGTCGGCAGCGTCTATATAAGACAACAAGCGTCTGGCAAAGTTGCTAGATCGGTTACTGCTGCTACAATGGCAGGTTATCAAGATTTCAGTGAGTTTGAACGTGGTGTTATAGTAGGCGCACGAGAGATGGGACATAGCATCTCCGAGGTAGCGATACAATTTGGATTTTCGTGTACGACCATTTCACGAGTGTACAGTGAATATCGGGAGTCCGGTAAAACATCAAATCTTCGACATCACTGCGGCCGGAAAAAGATCGTGAACGAAAGGGACAAACAACGACTGACGAGAATCATTAAACGTGATAGATGTGCAACCCTTTCTCAAATTGGCGCAGATTTCAATGCTGGGGCATCAAAAAGGGCCAGCATGCGAACTATTCAACAGACCATCATAGATATGGGCTTTCGGAGCCGAAGGCCCACTCGTGTACCGTTGTTGACTGCACGATACAAAACTTTACGCCTCGCCTGGGCCTGCTAACACCGTCATTGGACTCTTGATGACTAGAAACACGTTGCCTGGTCTGACGAGTCTCGTTTCCAATTGTATCGGGCGGATGGACGTGAACGGGCATGGATACATCCTCATGAATCCATAGACCCTACATGTCAACAGGGGACTGTTAAAGCTGGTGGAGGCTCTGTCATGGTATGGGGCGTGTGCAGTTTGCGTGATATGGGACCCCTGATACGTTTAGATACGACTCTGACAGGTGACAGATACGTAAGCATCCTGTCCGATCTCCTGCACACATTCATGTCCATTGTGCATTCCGACGGACGTGGACAATTCCAGCAGGACAATGCCACACACCACAGGTCGAGAGTTGCTACCGAGTGGCTCCAGGAACACTCTTCTGACTTTAGACACTTCCATTGGCCACCTAAATCACTAGACATGAACATTTTTGAGCATATCTGGGATGCCTTGCAACGTGCTGTTCAGAAGAGATCTCCACCGCCTCGCAATCCTATGGATTTGTGGTCTGCCCTGCAGAATTCGTGGTGTGAAATGCCTCCTGCATACCTTCAGACATTAGTCGAGTCCATGCCAAGTTGTCTTGCGGCTCTTCTGCGTGTTCGCGGGGGCCCTACACGATATTAGGCAGGTGTACCAGTTATTTTAGCTCTTCAGTGTAGTATCATTAAAGTTTTCACAATTACTTATATACTCATGCTGGGAAAATGTGGTTCACCAGTACGCCCAGTTTATTTGAATCGTTTGGAGCTGGGTTGAGACAAGAATTAAACTTTGTAAATATCTTGAACCAATGTTTTCAATCTGTGGCAGCAGTGTTGGATTTCGGATTAGCAGCAAACCTTTTAGGCTTCAATATTCTATTTATAATTATAGTCAGTTAAATTGCAATAAAACTCGTAACACAAGACATTTAAAAAGGTTTTAATTGACTAAAATAATACCGAATGAAATCAATAAAGAAATTGTTGAAACATAACTAAGAAGTGCATTCTTTCATACAGAAATACGAGGGTTATTCGGAAGTAAGGGCCTAATCGCCATCGCTAATCGAATGTCGCGCGAAAATTGTAACGCGCATGCGCACCGACTTCCGGCATGCGTTGCTCGTCAAACGACGTAATTTGCATTGGCATTGTAACAGTGTGCTGTTTACAGTGTCATTTCGAAATGTTTAAAACCATTGATCATCCCGCCGACTGTGAAATACGGTCAGTGATTCGGTTTTTGACAGCAAGGAACGTTTCAGCAGCGGGAGATCATCGACAGATAAGTCAAGTGTATGGCCCCAATGCGATGAGTGACAACAAAGTGCGTAAGTGGGGCGAGAGCTTTCAGGAACGGACGGGAAAATGTTCATGATGAACCGCGATCAGGCCGACCATCAGTGATCACAGAAGATTTGGTCAAAGCCATGGACGAAAAGATTCGTGAAGACCTGTGATTCACAATTTCAACTTTACCATTGGAATTTCCGAATGTGGGTAGAACTACTTTGCACAAAATTGTTTTTGAAAATTTGTTATATCACAAATTGTGCGCATGTTGGGTTCCCATGCTGCTTACTGAGGAACACCAAATGAAAAGAATGGCTTGTGCTCTTAATTTTTTGGACCGATATCATAAGGAAGGTGATCAATCTTTAGAGAAAATTTCCACAGGGGACGAGACGTGGTTTCTCACATGACCCCATAGTCTAAACATCAGTCAATGGAATGGCGTCACCCGACATCGCTCAGCCTCGTCCTGCACTACGACGTCGGCATATAATGACCAGGACAGTGTGTCTGTTAGCTGGTTTTCACTGCCCGCGAAATCCTCCATGATGAAGTCATAAGCTTGAAGAAGCAATACCCATCAGGTAAACTTGCAGCGTTTACATTAGTTGATGTCGTACCTCCGCTCAGTTGGTCCGAACTTGTCACTAGCGAAGTCGATGACGTGTCATTCGTCATTGTCACCGCACTGGTAGAGCACTGCCCCGAGTCCTTCTTGGCTGGCATCGGTCTGCGGGTATCGGTGTTTTGTGGCATCGTACCTCGCCAAGAAATGGCACACACCGAAACGTGACTTGATTTACTGGAAGGCATTGTCGGCGGGGCGGTCCCATTAAAACCGCCGCTTGGTTGACAGCAGGTCGGTGAGTGGTGCGGTGAAAACGGTAAAGTCCTTGATGTTCTCCCAGAGCAAGTTTATTAGCCCAGAGAGCTGCTTGCGTGTACATGGTGGTGGACACTCGTCAATCAGTCACAGTTGTTCGGGGTTGGGTTTGTTGCCTTCCTTGTAGACGGCATGCCCCAGCAAATCGATACTGGTCTTTCCGAGGAGGCATTTTGCAGTTGCGCATGTGAGGCCATTGATGGCCAACATCTCGAGCACAAGTGACAGGTGGTGTAAGTGCTCCTCCCAACTTGCCGACCATATCATCATATCTTCCAGGTAGGCGAGTGTGAATTCACCGATGAGGTCGTTCAACACTCTGACCATCATTGCCTGGAAGGTGGCCGGTGCACACTTTAGTCTGAATGGTATGGCGCAGAACTGAAAACGGTTGTCATCGGGGGCAGTGAAAGCGTCTTGAAACGGTCTTCGAGCTTGTCGGGTACTTGCTAATAGTCATTCATAAGGCCAATGGATGACATGACCTTGGCTGGTCGTAAGGAACTGAGGGCATCTTTGATGCTGATTTATGGTGGCAGTGCACTATGTGTCACTTGGTTTACTGACCGAAAATCTTGACAAAACTTCCACGTGGCATATTTTTTAGGTGCCAGTTTTATGGCGGAATTGAGTAACTGTTTATTGGTTCAATAACACATTAATTCATTTCTTGAATTTGCTGTTTAATAGTTTTCGCTTGGTGCGGTAAATAACTGCGTGGCGGAGTTTATATAGGCCTGTCTTGCATTAGCGGTATGGCTAGCTGAGCTACTGTGGTTCGACGAAGGGCGTCGTGTGCTGCAAACATGTCTCGATGCTCGTCGAGGAGTCGCTGAAAAGCTGCCTGGTGTTCGGGCGGTATATTGTTGTCAAAGTCTGTTAGTGAAACAGCTGGTACTGTATCGGCTGGCCGCTACTCAAGGTAATATACTGTGCATCGCTCCTTTAGGCCGAAATGGATGCGATGTGCCGCGGGTTCTACTATTGAATTTTGCTCAGTAAGCCACGGCACAGCAAGGATGGCATCTTCCCTAATGTCCAAGGTAACAACTGCTGTCGTTATTGTTTCTAGGTCACGTGTGCGAACTATCACTGTGGCTTGGTCTAGTGCAGTGATGGTATACTGAGTAGTAGCTAAACAAATTACGTGAGAGGCTGGAGAGATATCTGTAGTATGTACGAAACTAGGCTGTNGATGGTATACTGAGTAGTAGCTAAACAAATTACGTGAGAGGCTGGAGAGATATCTGTAGTATGTACGAAACTAGGCTGTATGAAGTTATGTGAGGCAGCCAGAGCAGTGTCTGTTAATGAATGGCAATGATGACCGTTAATAAATACAAAACAGCGAATGAACTGAGAATTTCTGCTACTAACCTTGGTATCTAGTGCTTGTTGCTGTGTCAAGTGGGTAATATTGTCTGGGACTGAGGTGTCAGGAATGTCCGGCTTCTTTACCCCTGATTCCCATTTCCTGGATTGCTGTTTGCATGATTGANCAAGGTAACAACTGCTGTCGTTATTGTTTCTAGGTCACGTGTGCGAACTATCACTGTGGCTTGGTCTAGTGCAGTGCTGGTATACTGGGTAGTAGCTAAACAAATTACGTGAGAGGCTGGAGAGATATCTGTAGTATGTACGAAACTAGGCTGTATGAAGTTATGTGAGGCAGCCAGAGCAGTGTATGTTAATGAATGGCAATGATGACCGTTAATAAATACAAAACAGCGAATGAACTGAGAATTACTGCTACTAACCTTGTTATCTAGTGCTTGTTGCTGTGTCAAGTGGCTAATATTGTCCGGGACTGAGGTGTCAGGAATGTCCGGCTTCTTTACCCCTGATTCCCATTTCCTGGATTGCTGTTTGCATGATTGANCGGGACTGAGGTGTCAGGAATGTCCGGCTTCTTTACCCCTGATTCCCATTTCCTGGATTGCTGTTTGCATGATTGATTGTTTGTTTGAGGTGGGGATTGTTAGTGCATGTACTGTGCCAATGGTTCTCTTGACCATCACAATAATGGCACGGAGTTGATGGTAGTTGGCTTCTGTCCCAATTCATGTCTTTTTTTTTTTTTTTCGCACACTGTCTGTCACACTATTGCTTTTGCTGTCACTTGCACCGGTAACATTTTCTGTACTCCTTCCTGCACTGTAATTGTTTTCCCGTTGACCAAGAGAGTGTGTTTTAATACTGTTTTGCACTGCCTCCTTTCCCTCAAGCTGTCCTGACATTGCTTGTGGCTCGATCGTACAGCACTAGTTTCCCATTCGCGGCGCGGCTGGCACGGATTTTGCTCCAAGATTATCGCCGTGCACATGAGTTCATCGAGGCTGCTTTTAAGCAGTGGTACCAATGTGGTAAGGTACTCTGGGGGCACTGTTTCCTCCACCACTTCGAGCACTTCGCGCTCGGGGAGGTGCGGGTGGAAACATCTGACAAGTTGTACTTTTCTGGAGATAAACGTGGTTAATTTTTCCCGTTGGCTGTTGCTATTCTAACGTCAGTTTGCTTTGCGCTTGACGTGACGTGAATGCTTCTCCAAAGCGGCACTGTTAAGAATAAACTCCTCCCACTGTAGACCGTAGTGATTGATAGATTGCCACCAGGAATATGTTTCTCCGGAGAGTTGCGTTCTAAAGCACCTAGGATACTCCTCCACACATACCCCATAGTGTTGCAGGCATGNTATGTTTCTCCGGAGAGTTGCGTTCTAAAGCACCTAGGATACTCCTCCACACATACCCCATAGTGTTGCAGGCATGATGTATAGCCACAGGAACATAGATAGATCCTCTGCGAGTGCATCCACAAAGGTGGGTAGCAACTGGAATCGCGAGAGCATGGTAACACTGGTTGGTCCAGGCGCAAAGGTTGGGATGNTATGTTTCTCCGGAGAGTTGCGTTCTAAAGCACCTAGGATACTCCTCCACACATACCCCATAGTGTTGCAGGCATGGTGTATAGCCACAGGAACATAGATAGATCCTCTGCAAGTGCATCCACAAAGGTGGGTAGCAACTGGAATCGCGAGGGCACGGTAACACTGGTTGGTCCAGGCGCAAAGGTTGGGATGGCTGCAGTGGTTTGGTGTTGCCTCCCGCTACATTGTGGCCATGTGCTCGCAGCTGGTGGAACGAAGTTGGGTGTGGGAAATTGTGTCACCAGGTATGGTTGCGGAAANAATTGTGTCACCAGGTTTTGTTGCGGAAATTGTCCTGCATGAGTTGGTAGCACTGGAGTCATCTGTTGGGGGGAGGCAGGCGTGGGAAAGTAGGTAGCGAGTGGTAGTATGTAGTGCGCAGATGGTTCTAGAGGGAGAGATGCTGCTGTCATGGCCGGCTGGTGGGGTGTGGAATGAGCGAGCGGCACTGCATTGTTTACATCTGGCACATGCGCGCGGATAGCGTGTGGTAGCTGTGGTGTTGTGTTAGCCACTGCTGTAAATTGCCGACATGGGAACTTGCAGTCTTGTACTGTCAGTCTCTCGCCAAGCTGCAAACATTGCCTGTNGCTGCTGTAAATTGCCGACATGGGAACTTGCAGTCTTGTACTGTCAGTCTCTCGCCAAGCTGCAAACATTGCCTGTGTTCATACACTGCACACACCCTGCATTGTAACACGTCACTACTTTTGCCCCCTGCACACACTGGGTGGTGACATTGCGTTGGTTCACTGTCTGGGCCAGTTAATTAATATTTGCAAACTGTAGAAGTGTTCGATTGATAGTTATTGCTGTGACACTGTTAGCACTGAAAGTTCCGGTTTTATATGGTCGCGAGTTCGGACGCAGTTAGGCATGTTGAACAGTAATACCATAGGTACGAAGTACACTGAATAGCAGGGATACCTTGGCCTGTGCACAGTAAACTGGCACACACAATTTTGTTGTTTGGAAACTGAATGTTTGAATTTCGTTGACTTATATAGTCCAAAATTTCCAATTTGCGCTGGCTTTGCATTTTGTTTATCACATCGTAGCTTTTAATGTGTTATTTTTCGTGGCGCAGTTGCTCGTTGGACTGGTCTTACGAGTGACTTTCAATATGTTGTGTCTAATTCGTATTTGGCCACTAGATCTTATGGGATGGCGCAAGCATTGCCAACACAGAGGAGATGGGACGCCTACAGGTATCAGGCCAAACATATTTTAAAGTCGTGGCACAGCAGCCGAACTCTGTAGTGTTGGTCAAGGGCATGGCCCACCCCTTCGTGACTGACCACCCTGTGCCTGCTTGGAGGTGTATATCGCCCTGTGGTAGATGGGGTGTACGCGCCTGCGCACACAGCCTGCTGCGCTGATCGATACACCCAGTTGGTATTTTGGTGCTGAAGCAGGGTGAGTGCAGGTGCACCCGGCCGCTTTGCTGTAAAGTTCATGGTACTGAAGGGGGAGGGCTGGTGACACATTGCTGTCCCTTTATGGCCGACTCACTGCATGTGCCCTGTTCTGTTGATGTAATGGCAGCTGCGAAGCTGATTTTGGTGCGTATTTATGCCACATGATGTGGCATCTCTGGGCGTCGTTCTGGCATCTGGTTGGCATCAGAGCATTGTCTCAGATTGATCACACTGCTCCTGACATGCTCTTGATTTTGTCTGGGAGAAAATAGGTGGGAAAATTGCTCAAATCGGGATTGAGGTGGCGGGAAATTTTGAAATTTTCTGGGTCGAAAAACGTGAGGAATTATGAGGGGAAGGTACGCCACATGGAAGGGCGATAAATAACACATGTTGGCTGGGTGGTATTGGGGTAAGGGAAGTTTTGAGTGGTAGTGAAAAACATTGTTAGGTGGTTTGTAGATTTGGATACCTAACTAGGTGCCAAACACTGTCAGCAGGCGGTGCCAATTGTTGCTGCTGGTGATGATCTCAGGGTACGGCGGGCTATTCTTCCGGACGTACGCAGCCCCTCGCTCCTGGTACTACATGGAAAATACGATGGGTCTATTTAGGCTGACCCACCCGCCTTAAACTGTAAAAGCTCTGATATGAGCATACTGGCTGTTAAGTTATTTATGTGAAACTGGGTGAAGGTTGGTTATAGCGGACCTGTAACCCGAAACATCCGAAGGCNCTGGCTGTTAAGTTATTTATGTGAAACTGGGTGAAGGTTGGTTATAGCGGACCTGTAACCCGAAACATCCGAAGGCAGTGCTTGAAATAAAAAACACGAAGTCTGAAAACTTGCATGTAATTAGTCTTGCANTAACCCGAAACATCCGAAGGCAGTGCTTGAAATAAAAAACACGAAGTCTGAAAACTTGCATGTAATTAGTCTTGCACAGAAGCACTTACATCACTCAAGGTGAACACATTATACGAACTCTGGCCTACGGCCTGCCAGATAGGCAAAACTGCAGGAAATACACATTTGTACATAAGAGTGAATTATTGGTGCAGCAAGCATCCCCAGACGATGCTATTCCCGGGGAAGAAGGGTGGTATTCTCTGGGTGCAGAAGAAAAATGTTCTAGTACTTTACATTAGACTATTGCTGCTAAAGGTGATTGGTGCGAAAACGCGAAGGCACCCAGAGCGCGACACGGTGCATGCCGACCCCTTGTGATGCTCTAAGGTGCCTGAATCTGCCAAGCACATGCGGCGTGAACTATGGCGTCAGGTGGCCCACCCGCACTACTTTCTGCTTGCCTGTAACTTGCAACAATTAAAATACATAAACAACTGCATGAAAAATTGACAAAACAAATACACAAATATTCTCTGAATAAAAACAGTTACACTTTAAACTTGACGGCATGAAATGAGGGCGAAACAACTGAGCTTAAAAATACGTGAATTTGAGAATTACAAAAGGAAAACCCTAAAATGCTAGTCTCTTAACATATTTTAGTGTTTCTTTCTTTATTTCCAAATACTTGCATTGAAATTGTCCTACAAATTATATATGCTGGGTCTACATAAATGCAACTACATATGCCTAACTACACAAAACCAACTATACCCATGTGCCTACATATAACTACATAACTACCTACAAAACTATCTAAAATAACAGAGTACCTACCTAACAACACACCATCCTACCTACCTTCTTACCTACCTACATAAATACCTATACATACATATGTAACTATAACTACCTATACTAAAATACCTGTCTGCCTAATGGTCTACCTAAATACCTAGTTTCCTACCTACATACCTACTGATACCTAGATGCCAACACTCAAATACCTAAACCTATCGCTTTCCTACTTATGTTTATGTACATTCCTACCTATACCTATATCTTCATACCTGCATAAATATCTCTACCTTCATATACCTACCTACAAATGTATATATATAACTACATACCTATATTTAACTTCCTACATATATATAGTTACATAACTACCTACATTTCTACCTATGTATATATCTACCTAAACCTACTTATATCTATTCTACTAACTATACTTATAAATACACCTACCTCTCTATACCTACCCAGTTGACTATACTTACCTACATACACCTATATAAATACTTGCCTAACCTCCTACCTACATACCTACATTCCTATCTACATAGCTACCTACCAACACAAATTTCTACATATCTAAGCTACCTACCAAACTACCTAACTAAATATTTCTATCAATCTATCTTTACCTACTGTTTTACATATATCTAACTATATCTATCTAAATCTACCTAACTACCTAAATATCTACCTAATAACCTACCATCCTACAAACATAAATACCTAACCTATCTGCCTAGCTAGAATAAATCTACCTACCTACCTTCCTACCTACAATCCTACCTTCCTATCCACCTAACAACCTAACCTAATTAACGACCTACCTACATCAAAAACTTTCCAACATACCAAACTTCCTACCAACATAACTTCATATATATATATATATTTATTTATTTATTTACCTACAACCCTGCATACCTATACCTACATATCTACCTTACTAATTACTTACATTCCTACATACCTACCTATATCTATGTACCTATATTTATACATAAATTAATCGCTACACATTTCTAACTACCTACTAAATTATAACTACACAATTACGAATTTATACCTTCCTATAACTGCCTAATTAGGCACCAAAACACCTTCCCATCTACCAAACAACATATAATTGTCTACCAATACCTATTAACTTATATATATAACAACCAATAACTTCCATACTAATGTATATTTGCATTCCTATATCTACCTATCACACAATATATACATATTTTCCTATACTTACTTTACTACCTACCCATCTACATACACGCATGCCTACCATACTACCTACCTAGATACCTAACATCCTACCTCCACCTACATCTTCCTACCTCTACCTGCTTAAAATACATACCAAACCACCAATTTATATCTATAAACTACATTTACCTACCTATTGCTACTTACCTTCATATTCCTAACTACCTTAATTTACCTACCTATAAATACTTACTTACATATACATACCAACACATACCTACCTACACACATATTTAAATATTTACTTACATATACTTTCCTTCCAACCCGATTTATATCTATAAAATTATACCTAACTACAAATACATACACACCTATATCTAACTACCAATAGTTTCCTACATATACCTGCCAATACCTACTTAGATACATATACCAACCAACATATACTGACCTACCTCTACCTATCTCTCAATAACTAATTTCCTATACCTACTTACCAGCATAATATCCTACCTATCTACCAACATAATATTCAACCTACATAATGTCCTTCATACCTAACTACATAGCTAATGAAATAACTTCATTAATACCTACAGGAATCACTTCCCTATAAACACAACTAAAAAAATACATACATTTCTACCTACCTTGCTTCCTAAATCTCTGACTACATACCTACCTACACACTTAACTAACCTCCCTATCTCCCAATGTCTACTTATGCATTAAAATGTATCAACTTATACCTAACTACCTATACNCACTTAACTAACCTCCCTATCTCCCAATGTCTACTTATGCATTAAAATGTATCAACTTATACCTAACTACCTATACATACCAACCTATATCGATCTTCCTTCTTATGTCTACACAACTTTACCAATCTACCTATTCCTACCTCACTACTTACAAAAATACTAAAGCTACCTACCTAACAACCTATGTCTGCATTAATATATCTACTTATCACAATAGCTGNCTACTTACAAAAATACTAAAGCTACCTACCTAACAACCTATGTCTGCATTAATATATCTACTTATCACAATAGCTGTATATAATTTCCTATACCTAACTTCCTACCTACCTATCTACATAAATTCATGCTTACCAAACTACCTAGCTACCTAAAATTCTACCTCTACGTACATCTTTCTACCTCCACCTACCTAACAACATACACCTACCAATTGATATAAATCTAACTACATATACCTACCTATACACACTTACCTACAATTACCTACTACCACCTATCATTACCAAACTAAAACTACTTACCTACATATATGTATATGTAGGTAAGTAACAAATACCTACATATCTAACTATAAACCCATTTACCTACCTACATATACCTTCTTTCCAACACAAATATATCAACCAAATAACACCAATACCTATATACCTATATCTACCTAATTTAGCTACATAAATATAACTGCTGCTATATAGTTAGATACCTATGAAAACATACATATACCTATCTCTACCTACCGTAGATATTGATGGAAGGATATGGATGTATGTTTATACATGGACTCTTCCTACATAGCATCCTACCTACATAATGACCTACATACATACTTACCTAACTAATGACATACCTACATTACTACTTACATAAATCATTTACCTATATATACACTACCTACATACATTCCTACTTACCTTACTTACTATATACTTTCCTACATACTTAACTAACCTCCTTACCTCCTTATACCTAGCTATGTATGGCATACCAACTTATACCTATATGCCTATATCCATCTTCCTTNTAACCTCCTTACCTCCTTATACCTAGCTATGTATGGCATACCAACTTATACCTATATGCCTATATCCATCTTCCTTATTATGTCTACACACCTTATCCGATCTACCTATTCCTACTTTCCTACTTACAAATATACCAAAAACTGCATATCTAATTAATTACCTACGTACATACTGTCCTAACTTCTTAAATTTATATATCTTCCTATCAATACCTACATATACCTATCATTCCTATGCCTNCGTACATACTGTCCTAACTTCTTAAATTTATATATCTTCCTATCAATACCTACATATACCTATCATTCCTATGCCTTCCTATAATTACCTATCTGTTACCTAGCTACATATACCTACATACCTTTATCTACCGACCTACCTATATCTTTGTGTACCTAACTAAATCTATGATACTAACTTTACCTAACTGACCATACCTAGCAATCTACATATAAGTACATACATATATTCGCCTATATGTAATTTCATATACTTCCATCCCAAACTTCTAACTACGTATATCAATCTATACCTAATTTCATATACACACCAACTATTACCTAACTATCTACCTACATACCATCCTAATTATTTAACTTACTACCTACCTGTAAATACCTAACTTCCTTTACCAACCAAACTACCTATCTAACTACCTGCCAATCTAACCACCTACTTCAATACCTACCTAGCGAAACTTACCTTCATACCTATCAACCTACCTGTATCAATCTACCTACCTATATCTACCGAGTTATAACTACCTATACCAACATATAATATACCTACCCCCTATTCCTAACTATATATAACTTCCTAGCTACCTATAATTATTTACACATACCTATATACCTATAACTAAATATATCTACAAACCTACAGCTACCTACCAAAATTGCTTCCAAAATAACTACTCCCTAACCTACCTACCTAACTGTGTCTATGTGTACCTAACTATATCTATGAACCAAACTTTATGTACCTAACAATACTTAACAATATACATATAACTACATACATGTACCTACCTATCTACATTTCTACAGTCCTGCATACCTAACTTGCTACCTCAGTTTCTACATATTTCGCTTACTACCTGCCTATCTAGTTAATTAATTTGCTACCTACCTTCCAAACTATGTACCTTATTACATATCTTCCAATGTAAAAAAATTCCTACTTAGTACCTACCTATTAAACTACAGTACTACCTACATAACATACCTACCTATAACTACCTATCTATACCTCTGTGCATAACTACATACCGACCGACCTTACTATCCACCTAAATGCCTACCTACTAACCTTACTACAGGCATCTATATAATACATATACTGACATACATACCTATATATACCTACCTGCATATACCTACCTATTTATGTAAATATCTATATTTATATACCAAATATACATATACATACCTATACCTACAAATATATACCCACTTACACCTACTAACTTATACCTACATATTCTTACCTTCATATACTTTAATTTCCTCCTATACCTATATATACAAATACCTTTATTTCTATATCTACCTATACCTACATACCAACACATACCTATGTAGCTACCTGACTCACTACATTCCTACATCCTGCAATTTTAACTTCAACATTCATAATAATATTAATAGGTGCCTTACTATATATGCCTATAACTGCCTAAAATACCTACCAATCTACCTATATACAACATACATATACCTAAATATAACTTCCTAACTTTTGTGTATATCAAACTTATTACCTACCTGTATTCCTACATCCTATATTCCTAACTTGTTTAATACATTACTGCCTAATTAATTACCTACAAAACTAACTGTACCTACCTATACCTACCAATATATAACTAACTAGCAAATCTACAAATCTACATTTCTAATTAACTACCTACATAACTATAAACCTAGTAACCAAATTTCTTACCTACTTATAATACCTATAACCACATACCTATACATACCTACATTTCTATACCTATACCAACCTACATCAATCTACCAATACCTACCTTATTCACCTATCTATCCCTACCNATACCTACATTTCTATACCTATACCAACCTACATCAATCTACCAATACCTACCTTATTCACCTATCTATCCCTACCTGCCTGTTTCTACCTACCTGCATATATTATCCTACCATTACCTACATCTGCCTACNATTCACCTATCTATCCCTACCTGCCTGTTTCTACCTACCTGCATATATTATCCTACCATTACCTACATCTGCCTACCTATTTATATAAAGTTAATTATCTTTACCTCATTAAATATTCCAACCTACCCTCATATATACCTACCTTTCTACCTACCTATATAACCTACATATACTTACTTAGGTATACTGAACTACATACCTATAACTAACTCCCTATACCTTCCTAAACTTCATTCAAACCCTTCTTCCTAATAACACCGCCCTAAATGCTTACATATATATAGCTTCATATAACTACACTCATTACTATAACTATCTACCTACCTATACTTACCTACACCTGTCTTCCTACACCTAACTCACCACCTATCTATACCTTTCAACCAAAATACCTACCTAACTACCTACATACCTAAAGCCTACCTACAGTTTTACTTACCTACTTTTCTTACCTAAATACCTTCATCCCTACCTACCTAACTTCCTACCTTCCGTAGTACATACCAAACTCCCCACTTACCTACATTCTTACATATCTATATACCTAAGTAATTACGTATCTAACTACCCATCTACCTAACTACCTACCTAAATAACTATATATATATATATATATATATATTCCTGTATACATATGTTTTACCTTTACACACCAACTTATATATACCTTCCTACTTTTACCTACCCACTTGTAACTACCTATATAAAACTATCCATAACTACCTATGTTTTNTTTTTGCACTCACCTACCTTACTACCTAACTGCACATACCTACATACCTAACTACCTAAATATAACTATATTCATATAACTATATATATATCTAACTATATTTACCTATACCTATCTTCCTATACCAACCTATTCCTTTCTTCCTTTATCTATCTCCCCACCTATATATCTATAGCTAGAAAGAGCCATGGTTGGGCCCACCGTTACCCGCGCTTATTTCAATTTCAGCACGTTGATATTCGGAAGCACTGGGTAGAACACAGGCCTCCCGAGTGATGCACCCTTCCACGTTGCTTTACACTGGAGCTTGGACTCCCTATGAGAGAAGCTCACGGGCTCGCTCCGCTCCGGCTGGGTTAGGGTCCTAGGTCACCCAGAGGAGCAAACACCCCCAGAGGGCCCCCGGACCCATGAGAAGCAACCCATCCCAAAGCCGGCGGTCTTTTAATCCTATCGGTTAGGCAAGCCCACTGGCAATCCGAGAATGTACCTGGTGACTCCTTACACAACCATTGGGGCCGGTACAGCATCAACGTCGAACCAGCGGCCTACAACATCGATAGGCACCCTGCGCTATCATCAGTTCGACAGTTTAATGTTATGTCTAGGACAACCCTGAGCAGGCCAGGCAGCCGGAGGGGCTCTAAACTCGGGATCAACCCCACCCAGGGCCGGTTCGTCCTCTGCCGGAAGACTACACCGTATCCACAAGGGGGCAGTGAATTTCACATCTACCTCCAACTGGCAATGCTTCCCCCATTTAAAACCTAGTGTCCCTACTCACCTTACTAACCAACTACATATTTACCTAAATAACTAACTACAATATTACCTACATAATTTTGTTTCCAAAACTACCTACCTTCCTACTTTTAAAATTACACTGATAAACATGATTTTTTTTTCACAAAGAAACTGAATAGCGACCCTTATCCAGTCTTTTATGCTGAATTCAAATATATAATCAGATTTCTTCCATCAGGCATAGTTTTCTTGTGACAGTCATTTTCGCGTAATATACTTCTGTGTGATGCTACTAGCTCCCTGTGAGATGCAGGGCGGGTCGTAGGGTACGAGTTACCTCTCTGGCGCAGACTAAGGGCGCCTTGGATGTCGAGGGTTGAAACCTCGGGCAATGTTTTGTCCGCTCTCCTTCTGTGGCCGCAAGGGCAAAGCTTCGTCGGGGACGAATTTGTTTGGAGGCTGGTTGTACTCTTTCTTACCAAGATGACTGTTATCCTCTGCGACGGGGAGAGGCGGAAGGAAACAATCACTTGGTCTCTCAGTGTTTTAATAAAGAAGTCTATATTAGGCAAAAAATATACGCGTCTTGATTCGGCGCTTTCCCACGAGTCTTGACTAGACGGCGACACCGCTAGACGCCCTCTGTCTTTTCCCACGTATCTCGACTGCCTGTCAAATATTGCATTGTTTTAGTAAGCATATTGCCAGTAGCCAGTATTGAAATTGTAGTGAGCCTGGCAACATGTGTAGTGGTTTTGTGCTGTATATTGTTTTNGTTAACACGTGTAGTGGTTTTCTGCTGTATATTGTTTTTATTTGTAAGTCTTATGATTTTTATAAACCTTTCAATATTGCAAGAAAGTGTTTAAATCAACCAAACAATTTCTGCTACGTGTTTGGTGAACTGACCTTCAAGTCTCAGAGGCGAAATTTCACACCACTTGTGAAAAAATGTCATGAGCTTTATTTTGGGTGTAAAGCTGGTGATTTCGATAAAGACTGGGCCCCAAATATATGCTGTGTATCATGNGCTGTATATTGTTTTTATTTGTAAGTCTTATGAGTTTTATAAACCTTTCAATATGCCAAGAAAGTGTTTAAATCAATCAAACAATTTCTGCTACGTGTTTGGTGAACTGACCTTCTAGTCTCAGAGGCGAAATTTCACACCACTTGTGAAAAAATGTCATGAGCTTTATTTTGGGTGTAAATCTGGTGATTTCGATAAAGACTGGGCCCCAAATATATGCTGTGTATCATGTGTTAGGCTTCTCACTGGATGGAAAAATGCTACTCATCATATGCCGTTTTCAGTCCCTATGATTTGGAGGGAACAGAAGGACCATTTAAGTGACTGTTTTTCTGCTTAACCAACATTAAAGGAATTAATTCCAAAACAAAATATACAGTTAAGTATCCAAATTTGGCTTCTGCAATGAGACCTGTGCCACATAGTGAAGAGTATCCTGTATCAAAGTGTCCAGTTTTTATGACCTTAAGTGATAACTCCGACTCCGACCCAGCTCATACTGAAGACGAAAGAAAGGAGAGAAGTAACACTACATTTGAAGCAAGTAGTTCATCAGAACCTCACCTTTTAACTCAAGAAGATCTTAATGATCTTATACGGGATTTAAATTTGTCTAAACAGTCGGCTGAGCTTTTAAGTTCAAGGCTCAAAGGTTGGAATCTACTCCAAAAATATACATGGATATGCATTTATCGTAGTCACGATAGTGATTTCAGTGAATACTTCTCTAAAGAAGGCCATGTAGTTTTTTGTAATAATGTTTGTTCATTAATAGAGGTTCTTGGACATCAACACCGCCCAGATGATTGGCGATTGTTCATAGACTCATCGAAAGTTAGTTTGAAGGCTGTACTACTGCATAACGGGAATGTATTACCATCAATACCTGTCGCGCATGCCAGTGATATGAAAGANGTTTGAAGGCTGTACTACTGCATAACGGGAATGTATTACCATCAATACCTGTCGCGCATGCCAGTGATATGAAAGAGACACATGGAAATATGAAATTGTTGTTAAAAAATGAACTATACTACATATAACTGGAATATCTGTGGTGATTTGAAGGTCATAGCTTTATTGATAGGTTTGCAACTTGGATACACGAAATTCTGCNAGTTTGAAGGCTGTACTACTGCATAACGGGAATGTATTACCATCAATACCTGTCGCGCATGCCAGTGATATGAAAGAAACACATGAAAATATGAAATTGTTGTTAAAAAATGAACTATACTAAATATAACTGGAATATCTGTGGTGATTTGAAGGTCATAGCTTTATTGTTAGGTTTGCAACTTGGATACACGAAATTCTGCTTTTTTTTTTGTGTGAATGGGACAGCAGGGATACGAATTCTTACTACATAAAGAAACAATGGCCTAAACGTGAATCTCTTATTCCTGGGCATAAAAATGTAACAAATACCCAATTAGTGGATCCCGAAAAGGTGTATTTACCTCCCCTGCATATAAAACTGGGGCTTATAAAAATTTTTGTAAAGGCAATGGATAAAAACTCTGCAGAATTTATGTATCTGAAATCTAAATTTCCTAAAATAAGCGATGCAAAATTGAAGGAAGGAATATTAATAGAGCCGCAAATAAGATCACTAACATCGGATGATGAAATTTTTGAGGAACTGTTACATCTACCGGAAAAAGCAGCGTGGAAATCATTCAAAAATATCTGTTGTGGATTTCTTGGCAGTAATAAAGAAGAAAACTATAGTTAAATAGTGAGCGATCTTATGACGTCGTAAAGGAATGGTCTGCAACGTGTCTTTGAAGATTCACTTCTTGGACTCTCACCTAGACTTCTTCCCTGAAAATCTTGGGGCTATCTCTGATGAACATGGTGAGCATTTTCATCAACAGATTTCTACTATGGAAAAGAGGTACCAAGGCAAATGTAGTCCCAATATGCTGGCCGACTACTGCTGGACCACGAAGAGAGACATCCCGAAAGCAAGATATGACCGAAAAACATCATATAAAACTTTTTAGGTAAGCGTAAATTAGCCGTATATTTATTATTTAGTGTTTCGTAAGTACTAATTCTTTTAAAACTTTAAACACGTACCACAAAAACCCCTGACTGATGGAAAATATCTGAGAACATATTTGAACTCAGCATGGTAAAGATAGTTAGATTTTGTTTATTTAGTCCTTGTGAAAGAAAAAACCTACATGTTATACTATACCTACCTTTCTACCTACTCATCAAATAACTGTAATACCGACCCACCAATCAAATTAACTACCTACCTTTAAAATTTTAACTACCTATACAGATTTACCTATCCTTACCCACTTACATAAAACTTCCTACCTACATAACAATAACAACCAATGTAACTACCTACCATCCCAACTACCTACCATTTCAAGATACATACATTCCTTTTTATAACTTCCTATACACTCCTAACTATATCTACCTTCCTAACAAAGTACCTGCCTACTTACCTAACTTCTTACCTATGTTCCTGCATACCTGCCTTTATTTTATAACTACATGTGTACTTATATGACTACCTATGTACCTACCTAAATTATTACCTACATACCTAGCTACATAACTACCTATCTATACCTACTTACTACAAATGTACCTACATATATTCCTTCACCTACCTACCAATATACATCTACTTATATCTACCTAACTCCCTACCTATTCCTATCCCTGCCTATAACTAACTAACTTCGTACACCTATAATTAATTACCTTTATATAAATTTCAAACAACTTATAACTATTTACCTAAATATTCATATTATCCTACAAATATTTACCTATTCCTAATTATTTACATATACCTACTATCATATAATTACCTTTTTACCTATATTTATCTACCTATGCCTACCTATCTAAAACTATAAGCATACATATTCCTACCTATATATAACATCCTATACCTGCCTACCCCATAATTATACCTATATACCCAACTAAAAATACCTGAATACTTATAGTTACTTACTAAGATACCCATCTACCTACTTGCCTACCAACCTACATATATACCCACCTACCTTTATACGAAGCTAACTACCTACCAACATATTTAAGCTACCTACCTAGCCACCTCACAACATACCTTTATCTTCCAAATATCGATACATACTTCCCTACTATTTTACCTGTACCTACCTAACTATACCTACCTTACGAACTCTACCTGCCTACATGTATATATATCTGCCTTTACTTAAATGCATATGTCAACCTATCTATATAACTACCCACCTAATAGCTTACCTTCTTATCTACCTTATGACCTACACTTCTAACCACCTACTTACAAATATTTTCCTACATATATACCTATTTCCTTCTTAACCAAGATATTACTTTCCTATCTACATACCAACCCATCCACCTAAGTAACCAACCAATATACATATACCTACCTATCTACACTGACTTACCCACTTATTCCTTGCTACCAATACCTACCTATAACTACCTGCACATATATCTACATATAATTACCTATCTATGTACATATCCTTCTACCTACCTAACAACATACATACCTACGTATTTACCCAATTACCTACCAATTTATGAACCTAACCTATACCTATTTTCCTATACACACAACTATGCCAACCTACCTACACACCTACCTAACCAAGCAACAACCTAAATACCTAACAAGCTAAAAACCTTCCAGCATACCTACATCCTTACTTACCTAACAAACTCAATTTACTTCTACCTAATTATACATACCTAGCTAATTACCATAACTGTCTGCCATCCTATATACATAACTACATACTTCCTACCTACATAACTACTTAACTTCCAATCTTCCTACCTATCTACAAACATACCAAACTACCTAATTTTATACCGACTTAGCCACCTACCTAACTACCTACCTATAACTGCCTGACTAACAAAATAACTACCTTCATACATATTTTCCTACTTCCCTACCTACTTAGCATTCTTACTTCCTAAATACACACCTACCTACATACCTGACCCACAAACTATATACAAACCTACATAAAGATGCCTACCTACTTACTTACCAACATACCTAAATCGCTACCTCAGTACCTACCTATTTACTTACCTTCCTCCTAGTTACCTACGTGCCTCCCAATATATACCAACCTACCTACCAAACTTCATACGAACCTTACATCCTGTCTACATACCTACATACATATACCTACCTGATTTCCTACTTACCAACCAACAATACTATAAAAATTCCCTGCATAACTACCTACCTAACTGCACACATGTCTAATTACATATCTCAATACCATCTTACCTGTGTATTTACCTACATAGTGACCTACCTGCCTGCCTACATGCACCCTACATAAATACCTACCTATTTATCTACCACATACCTACTTAACTACCTAACTAAACACCTAATTACCATCCTACCTACCTAAATACCGGTGCACCTATCTAAATAAATACATACTTACCTACTTACCTACAATTTTAACATCCTATACCTTCATGCCTTTACTTATACAGACCTATATACCCATATGTACACACATCAAAATATGTACCAATACCAAACTACACCAAAGTATACATAACAGAATATACCTTCCTACATATACATTTCTGCCTATATATACATACCTAATTATATACATACCTATCAATCTCTATACATACCTTCCTACCTAACTAAATACATACCTACCAACCTAACTTTATCTATCTAACAACCTAAAACTTCAAATATATTTCTTCATCTACCCTTATCTACACACCTATACAAACCTACCAATATGTTCTATATTTACATAAATGCATCTGCACATACCTAACTACATAAAACGAACTATATCCACCTGCCTACATACAGTTACGTAACTACCTACATAACTACCTAACATACCATATTACCTACATAACAACACACCTTCCTAACTACCTTCTCACCTACCTACATAAATATGTATATGTACATATACAGATGTAACTATACCTACCTATACCTAAATACCTGTCTGCCTAATGACCTACCTAAATACCTAATTTTCTACCTAAATACCTAATTTTCTACCTAAATACCTACCAATACCTAAGTACCAATACCCAATTATCTATACCTATAGCTTTCCTGCTTATGCCTAAGAACATTCCTACCTATACCTATATCTTCATACCTGTATATACCTCTCATATGCATACCTACACATTTATATATAAATCTACCTATACCTACATACCTATACCTAATTACCTATATATACATTGTTACATAACTGCCTGCCTTTCTACCTTCCTATATATCTACCAAAACCTACTTACATCTAACCTACTACCTATAAACGCCTACCTCTCTCTATCTACCCACCTGACTATACCTACCTACAAACCCTATATAAATACATGTCTAACATCCTACCTACATACCTACATTCCTATCTACATGTCTACCTACCAAAACAAATATCTACCTATCTAAGATACCTACTAAACTACTTAACTAAATACCTATTACCATCTATTTTTATTTATTGATTTACATATACTTAACTATATTTATCTACATCTACCTACCTAACTTTACCAATCTCTACCTACCTATAACAACCTACCTCTACCTACCTTACCTTACATGCCTAATTAAATACATACATATGCACCTTCTAACATTCCTACCTAAATATATCCCTGCCTACCAATCTAATAGTTACCTAAATAACCTACCCACCTATATATACCCCCTTTGTATACGGAACTACATTTCTTATTCCTAACTACCTATACCTACGAAGCTACCGACATATTTTCCTTCCCTCCGACCTACCAAAAGCTATTTTACATCCTACCTAACTTTCTAGATAACTCCATAATAACCTACTATCCTACATATATAAATACCTAACCTATCTACCGAACATAAAAGAATAAATTTACCCACTTAAGGAAGTACCTACCTTCCTACCTACATACCTACCTACCTCCCTACCTACATACCTACCTCCCTACCTACATACCTACCTCCCTACCTACATACCTACCTTCCTACCTACCTAACAACCTAACCTAATTAACGACCTAACTACATTAATTACTTTCCAACATACCTTACTTCCTACCAACATCATTCCCTATACACATATTTACCTACAACCCTACTGACAAGAGTATGGAACAAATTTGATTATCGCGTAGATGTCGTTCGGGCCGCTCATGGTGGTCACATTGAACATTTATGAATGTATGGTAAACAAACTTCACGGCTCTGTGGTTCATTTGATTGGTCAATCAAGGTTGTAGGTTGTTTGGTTTTGATATTATAAACCTTCAAAGTTGGGATATTATTTTATACTCATTCTGTACTTACCTACATACCTACCTTTATAAAAACTTACCTTCCTACCAATCTACATATGAGGTGGTGAAGGGCAAAGTGGTGTAAGTCACATTTTCAACATTTTCAAGATAAACAGAAAAATGGATTCTCCACATACAAATCTGTTTGGTGAAAAAATGGTGTAAGTCATAGCTTCACTGATTTTCTCATAGATGGCAGCACAAGTTTGACAGATAAATTAATTCACCCATCTGTTGGCAGCACTGTGGTGTAAGTCAGACTTACACCACTATTCCTCCAGCTGTTTATGCAGTGATGTTATTATTGACAAACAAGCTCACATGTATTGACTTTTAAAAGTGCTTTAAACATAGTTTAAATGAGTGAATTGAGCGATGCATATATCAGTGCACCCAAAATCCTTGCTAACTCAGGATCTGATGAGTGGTAACCGTGTGATTCATATATATCTGATGATTCAGATATATGTGGTAAGTTTGATTCTTTACATTAACATTTTTTTAAAAACCTAACCTCAATAATTGTGCTATAACCGTAATTTTTAGTTTCACTGTTGATTTGTTTTACTCAACCTTTCATTGTAGTTGTGATTATTTTATCTTCATAGTAAAATGTATTGCTAAATCTTAGTAGTTATATACATTTTTTCTTTTCAAGGAAGTGAAGAGAAAGAAATTCATCCTACCACTGTTCAACTAGAAACTGCGGGTGAAAACACTGAAGTGGTTGAAAAACCTAAACGAACTCGCAAAAGGCAAAGGAAAGAAAGTAAACGGCAGAAAAGAATGAAAATGTGAAACTCAGGTAATAAATATACGACCAAGTCTGTGAAGACGGAAATAAATTCAACAACAGTAGCTGCCTTTGTAAAAAAAATGTGCTCAGAGAAGATTTCAGAAGAGTCAATAAAACAAGCTTTTGAGTCTTTTTGGAAATTGGGGTCATTTACAACACAGAATGATTATGTTTCTGGCCTAATTAAACAAAACCCAACCAAAACTAAAAGGCCAAGAGACTCCAAAATCTACAAGCAATCGATAATACATTCAAAGTACTGAAAACACAGTCCATGTATGCAAAAAATAGTTTTTAAATACTTTCCAAATATCTGATGGAAGGATGTCCCGAGCTATTCAGAAAGTAAAAAAATGGAAACAACCTGGTTTGGACGATCGTAGACGTAGCGTCCCTTGAAATAAAATATCAGATGAAAGAATAATCATTGTTCGGGAGCACATTAAAAAATTTCCGTCTTATCAATCCTACTACACAAGGACAAAAAATCCTAACCGGAGATATCTATCTGCTGACCTTAACGTTCGCATGATGTACAACCTCTACAAAAACTTCTGCAGTGAAAAGGATGTACTTCCTGTGAGTGAGGATATTTATCGTCGTGTATTCAACAACGAATTTAATCTCCACTTTCACGCCCCTAATAAAGATAATTGCAGCTAGTGTGATGCATATAAATTTGCAAAGGAAAATCTGAATCATGAAGCTTAGTCAAAAATATTGGAAGCAGAGCATGAATTTCATCTTCGAAAAACTGAAAAAGCTAGATCATCAATGAAGGAAGATGCGGAAAAATCCAAGACAGACAGTAACTTTTATGCAATGACGTTTGATTTACAAAAGGCCCTTCCATTCCCCAAAATTACAACATCTGTGGCGTGCTTCAAAAGAATGTCATGAACTATCTACTGATTTAGGATTCATGTATGTGCGTGGGATGAAACAACAGTTTCACGTGGTTCACAAGAAATCAGATCATGTGTTATAAAACACATAGAAAAAAGAGCTTGTGAGGCCAGGCATGTTTTCATGTATAGTGACACATGCACTAGCCAAAATCGCAACTGGAATTTCACTATGGCTCTAATGAAGCTAGTCCAGAGTGATAACAAAATCGAGATAGTTGACCACAAATTTATGGTAAGTGGCCATTCATTCCTTTCAAATGACTCAGACTTTGGTTCGATAGAAATACACGCTCGAGACAAGACCATTTTTGTGCCAGACGAGTGGTGCCCGGCAATAGTACAGTCGAGAAAGAAGAAGGCATTCCATCTCACAAAAATGACACGAGAAGACTTTAAGAGTTCACTTAATCTTGAGGAAGCTATTACAAAGAGGAAAAAGAATACTGAGAACAAACCATTCTCATGACTTAGCATTCACTGGATTCGCTGTGTAAAAAGTGAACCCTTCTCATTCCAATTCAACGAAACTTTCAATGAAGACATTCCCTTCTGTACAGTCAACGTGATTAAAGCGAGATCCGGAAGGCCCACTGAACTGAAGAATATAGTTCAAGATTTTCTTTATAAAGGGCCTCGACCAGTGATGGCTATGAAAAAGCAGGATATGTGCGATTTACTTCCATACATCCCACCTATCCATCACTGGTATTTTAACAATCTAACTACCACAGAAATAGATGAAGCTAGCGAAGTTGGACCACTAATGAAGGTTGACGTAGAGACCGAAGAAGTTGCTGATAATGAAGAAGAAATAAGGTAAATCCATAATAATGTAATGTTTTCTAATGACAATCTATAATCATACTATAATTATTTTCTTGTATAAGTCTGTAAAAAGATATGAAGATTTGTTGTAATTTTGGTTTCTTCACCCCAAATCTACCCAAAAGAAATATTAATTTACAGGCAAAGTGGTGTACGTCAATCAAACCACCAAAATTCACCCCTATAAAAATTTTTTCTAAACTAAAACCTTATGAGAAATTATACCTACTTTCTGTTAATCATACTGTATAATATTTAGTTGAACAAAATGCTTTTGAATTTTGTGAAGTGACACTAATAAAACACTTTATTTCTCAAAATAACATTAATTTGACTTACACCACTTTGCCTTTCACCGCCTCATATATCTATCTACCTATACTTAAACCTGACTATATCCCTATACATTTCTAACTACCTACTTACTTATCACTACATAACTGGAAATATATACATTCCTATTTCTACCTAATTGGCAACCAAAATCACCTTCCTATCTGCCAAACAACATACATCTGTCTACCAATAACTATTAACCTATACATAACAACCAACACCTTTCTACCTATATCTGCATTCCTATACCCACTTATCACACTATGTATACATATTTTCCGATATCTACCTTCCTACCTATTTATATACACACATGTATACAAATCTATCAACTACCTACATAGATACCTAAAACCCTTCCTCCACCTACATATTCCCACCTCTACCTACATAATACACCTATACAAATTTGTATCTATTAATTTATATTAATTTATAATACCATAATACCAATTTATACCTATCACTACTTATCTACATATACCTAAGTACCTAAATTTACCTACCTATAAATACATACCTTCATATGCCTACCAACACACACCTACCTATATAAATACCGACCTATTCACCTACCTAGATATACCTTCCTTACAACCCGATTTATATCTATAAAATTATACCTGCCTACCCAACCTACATACCTATATCGAACTACCAATGCTACTTACATACACCTGCCTATATTTTCTTAGATACATATACCAACCAACATATACCTACCTATATATAACTACCATCCTATACCTACTTACTAATATATACACCCGACCTACATAAAGACCTACATACCTACTTACTTGGCTAATGAAATACCTATATTACTTCATACATGAATCACTTACATATATACACACCTATCTACATACATTCCTACCTACCTTACTTCCTACATACCAGTTTGCATACCTTCCTACATACTTAACTAACCTCCCTACCTCCCTATACAAACCGATGTATAATAATGTACCAACTTATACCTAACTACCTATAACTAACAGCCTATATCAATTTTCATTCTTATGTCTTCACAACTTTACCAATCTACCTATTCCTACCTAACTACTTGCTAAAATACCAAAGCTACATACATAATTAAATATATATGTACATATATACCTAACTACCTACCTCTATTTATATTCCCATCAATACCTACATATACCTACATTTCCTATACCTACATTTCATATACCTATATTTCATATTCCTACCTTATAGTACCTACCTATACCTACATACCTACCTATTTGTAAAATCATATGCTCCCACCAACTTATAACTACCTATATATACCCTACCTATACCTAACTTAATATACACAGCTACCATGACCTACATACCTTTACCTAACTACCTACCTAACTTCCTAAATATCTATTAACCTACTTCCATACCTACATATACCATCCTACCTATACCTACCTACATACCTATAAAATTACCTATATTACCTACCTCCATATATATCTACCCACTTATTCCTACATGTAACTACCTACCTATTCCTAACTATATAAATTCCTATCTACTTACCCACACCTACATAATTATCAACACATGAAACTACACATCAAGCATGACCCCCTAATAACAGTGCGTGGAAAGGGGATTCAAAGCCCTCAGCTGGATTCAGCAGGAGGGGGGCGAGCCAGACTGAACAACAGGACAAGGGGAAGCGAGAAGTTGACACATTCAAACTAACTCACCCAAACGCGTCAACTGGAAACGGACAGACAGGAGCAGTTCGGAGGGAGGCCCCCCCTCCTCATGATGGTTCTGTCCAGGCCAGCAGTACCACTGGAACAACGAGTGCCCCAATGTAAACAATGGAAGGCAGCCAAGAGTGAGGAGTGGCAGACCACCGACAGCGGGAAACTAACTAGCGGGGTAGGCAAGCCGGACGCTCACTACCCCAGGCCAAACATCAACAAACAAGGGAACGACAACACAGAACGATAGCCAGGCCCACCCCACAACAAATTGTGCTACAACAGGTAACCGGGAGCACTCACAGGATGATCCGGATACCGGCCACCATAAATAACATTCAGTGTTTAGCACTAGTGGACACGGCCGCATCACACAATTTTGTAAGGACAGGATTCATAAATGAGGGAGCGATCAGGCCGACTAAACAAGTCATACAACTAGCCACACACCAACACCACACAGGGCAAGCCTTCGGGGAAGTGACGATCACTGTCCAGATCCGCGACGTAGAAACCACCACTACAGCCCTAGTGTCGGCAGACCTGCGGGAAAATGTTATACTTGGTATCCCCTGGCTCACAGAACAGAATACCATTGTAGAGCCAGCGGCCCGCAGGATCCATTTTGGTAAAAAGGAACGNGGATCCATTTTGGCAAAAAGGAACGACGCACCGTTTATGAACTGGAACCAAGGACCACTAGTTGCACACCATGCGTCCAGTTGGATGAACTGGACCACGAGGTGCCTGAAACATACAGGGAGGCGGTCCAGAAAATCCTTCAGGAAAGACGGGACGTGTTTGCGGATGCAGATCCCCTAAGGCGAACAACTATTGCCGAACACGCAATACCGTTAGAACACAACCGCCCAATTTTTGCAGGACCTCGCAGCTACCGACCACACCAGTGCGCTATCATCAAAGAGCAGATTAGCGAGATGTTAGCCGAAGGCGTCATCAAACCCTCACGCAGCAAATACAACAGCGCCACCACATTGGCACCAAAGAAGGATGGTACGTGGCGTTTCTGTGTGGACTTTCGCCCCCTCAATATGGTAACGCAAAGCGCTCCACCACCATACATCAATGTGAAGGATGCGTTACACACGCTAGGATGAGAAAAAGTCATGACGTCGCTAGACTTGCACAGCGGCTACTGTCAGGTCCCAATCAAGCCAGGAGACCGCCACAAGACAGCTTTCACCGCCGCTGATGGTCGACGCTTTCAGTTCTGTGCCATGCCCTTCGGGTTAAAATGTACACCTGTCACTTTCCAAGCCATGATGGTACAAGTGCTCGATGGGTATGTAGGGATGTTTACCCTCGCATACCTGGACGATGTAATAATCTGGTCAGAGAACTGGGAAGACCATATTAAGCACCTGTCGCTGGTGCTGGAACACCTAGTGATTAACAACTTAACCTGTGCAAACCGGAAGTGCCACATAGGGAAACCCAGCATCCAGTTCCTGGGGCACCTAGTATACGAAAACGGCAGTAGGCCAACGCCGGAGCAGCTGTCCCTCATCGACCAGCATGAGGCACCTAAAACACGGAAACAGCTCAGGAAGTTCTTCTGGTTCGTCAACTGGCTGAGGGGAAATATCAGGGACTTTGCAACAATAACGGCACCCATAACAGACATGCTGTCCCCGAACCGTAAATTCCAGTGGAACAGCGAACACGAAAGCTGCTTCCAGGAACTGAAGAGGAGGTTCCGGCAGTGCACAACTCTTGCTCGTCATGACCCCAGTCGGCACCTATACCTGCAAACGGACGCCAGTGAGAAGGGCCTAGGTGCCGTACTATTTCAGTTAGGAGACAACAACGAGCGCCAAATCATAGAATACAGTAGCGCCAAGTTTGGGCCGACTGAGGGTCGGTATGATGTGAATGAACGGGAATGTTTGGCCGTAGTTTGGGCGGTGAAGTGGTATAGAGCATACCTAGAGTACCAGCGCTTCACTCTGCGGACGGACAACCGGTGCCTACTCTGGCTACATTCCATGAGGGAAGACAGAAGCAAACTCGCCCGGTGGGCACTGTTGTTACAATCATATGACTTTGTTGGGCAACATGTCCCCGGAGCAGAGAACCAACTGGCCGACGAACTGTCCAGGACACCAGGCACCGAGGTAGCCATCGACAGGGACGAGTGGGACGACTTGCTACCCCCCAATGTCAACATTGCCACAACAACTGACAACAGACAGGCAATTTGCAATGTCATAGGAACAACACCAGACCAAGAACCCAGGTTTGATGAGCTTAAGGCGTTGGTGATCGGCGCACAGTGCCACTGCCCACAAACACAGGCCAGAGTGACTAGAATAGGACATGGAGATGAGGAATGGTGGCGAATCTGGGACACGCACCTAGAGACCCGTCGGCATCACCCCGACGCGGCCTGGTGCCTCTATGTACCGGCAGAGGTACGAGAGCAAGCACTAAAGCATGCGCACGACAACTATTTTGCCGGTCACCCTGGGGCGACCCAGACGGCCAGAAACATCCACAGGTACTTCTACTGGCCGGGGGCTAGCAGAGATGTGAGCAGGCATGTGAGGAAGTGTGTCCCCTGCAATCACTTCAAAAGCAGGCGGACGGATGGGGTGACACAACAACAACCCAAGGTGCCAAAGGAACCCTTTGAGACCGTGTCCCTGGACCTCATGGGCCCCAACCCCCGCACTTCCACGGGAAAGAGGTTTATCCTGGTCGTAAGCAACTCGTTCTCTAGGTGAACTGAAGCTTACCCAATCTCCAGCGCACGAGCATGCACCATTGCAAGAACACTGGAAACTGAGTTCTTTCCTCACTGGGGGTACCCACAGGTCTTGCTCACAGACAATGGTACCCAGTTCACTGGGAGACACTGGAGTGAACTGTGTACGCATTGGGGAGTAAGGCAGCACACGACCCCCATATACCACCCGAGGGCAAACCCGACAGAGAGGCACAACCAGGACCTCAAGACACAACTGCGTCTGCGAGTGGGTAAAGACCACACCAGCTGGGCCTAACACCTACCCGCAGCTCTATTCACCATCAGGAGGTGGGTGAACCTCGCCACAGGTCAAACTCCAGCAGCGGTTCTGCAGGGCCGTGAACTGATGCTGCCTGGAGAGTTTGCCGCACACCAACTGGAGTCAGCAGAGGAACCAGAGGACGGGGCTGCCAGGAAACACCGCAGGGAGGAAGAGCTAACAGCAGCTCGCCTCAATCAGGACAACTACATCCGGGAGTGGATGCCTGCCACTACGACAGCGCCGCGGCGTTTGGCACCTGGCCAACTGGTGTACGTCAAGGAGCACCGGGTCTCCAGCAGCGCCAAGAACTTCTGGTGCCGGGTTCGCCCAGAAATGGAGCGGACCGCACACAGTGGTGAAGCCGCTGGGGTACACCACATACCTCATCAGGCTAAGCAGCAGGAGGAGGGCCGCCGTCCACCGCGACGACCTGAGATTGGCAGTGGGGACGACACCAGATCAGCAGGTGGTCGAACCTCAACAAAACAACACACCAGTCGCCACTAGAAGGGAAGTCGGGAGGCAGAGCCCCGACAGCGATGGCAGAGCTCTTCGGCGCCTCTTCTCCGGCACGACGCCCGGTGTTTCAACTCCCGCGAGGGACGTGGAGGAGGAGGAGGTGTCCGAGGGAGGATCGCTGTCACCAGCAACCAACATCACACGCATCACTGCAGACCTGGAGGGGTCACCCAGCAGCATCATGACGCCCCGCGTCACGACGCTGGTCAGAGGGGATGCTGCCGATGGCGAAACACCAGAGCCACCTGTGGGACCGAGCTTCCCACAGGGCAGCCCTCTGGATGGCTTCGCCGCAGCAACCCCAGCAGGACCAACAGCGGGGAGCTTCGCTCTATAGGACGTCGGACAAAGCGACGGGGGAGCATGAGGGGGGAGGAGCGTAACGAGGTTCCGCATCCTTTCACCTGGGCCCTCTCCTCCCCCCTCTCCCACATCCACATCGCGCCGACGTCCCCACCGCAGCAGCAGCAGCCAGGAGGAGTCCGAGGAGGAGGGGTCTACCACCCCTCTCCACCGCTCCAAGCGGCCACATCAGCAGGTGCGCCCGGCATGCACCACATGTGTTGGGAACAAACCCCCGCCCGCATCAACATGCCAAGGGACAGTGCGTCCATTAATCCAGGCGTGCGCAGCAGCCATACAGCTCGCATTTTCCTATTGTATGACGGTGTGGACCTCGAGTCCCCTAGGGTGATCGGCATGACTTCATTCCCTTCTTTACAAATGTTTTGGTTGACATTTGTTTCGATACTCGGAAATACTTTTCTCCATAATTGAACAAGGGTTGAGGGTTTGATGTAATCCCGTGCAGACGCAATATCATAAATGCTATCCAAAATTGTATAATTCCACCAAAATTCTTTGAGATCGCAGCCTTCCTCGATTTTTGACAGTAACAACCATTTTCCTGTATGTTCTCTTTATGGTTGCAATGACTCCCTGGTCCATAGATTGTATGAGCGCAGTAACATTTGGGGGCAAAAACTTTGCGAAGATTTGCCCGTTAGAAGATTTAAGCATACTTGTAGCTGGGTGTGAATGCGCGTTGTCAATTAACAAAACAGCCTTATTTGACACATTTTTTGAGTCAAGATGTTTACGTACTTGAGGCACAAAAATCTCTTCAAAAATCAGCTGGTAAATTTTCTGCTATTGTCCCCTTAAAAGACCTCGGTTTCTTGGATTTGCCGGTTACAAGAAGCCTAAGTTTGTGACTACCCGCAGCGTTGCTGCATGGCAAGATTGTAATTATTTCCTTGCTACTTTTGTGACCTGCCGAGTAATGTTCACTTTTAAATGCAAAAGTACGAGTGGTAAGACACTTCCAAAAAATCCCTGATTCATCAGAGTTATAAATTTGTTCATATGACAGATCCTCAGATAACACAAACTCTTCAAAATCAAGTTGAAAATCATCAGCTGCATGTTGATCACTACTCAGCTTCTCTCCGTGTAGACCAAACTCTCTAATTCCATGACGTTTCTTAAAACGATGTAACCAACCGGACGAGGCATCAAAATTTCCATCCAGGCATAACAAATCAAAAAAGATTTTTGCTTTAGCTGCAATGGTAGGTCCAGACATGGGGGTGCCCTCGCACCTGAGCTAGCCACTTCACTAATGCCGAGTCAAGTTCATTATAGGTGGATTTTTTCATTGTTTTTCGTTTTTTCATCCCAGAAGCACTTTCCGACACTGATGCAAAGGCCAACAGTTTGTATTTTTGCTTTAAAACATCTCGCACGGTTGTTTCCCTGATTCCATAATCCTAACACATCTGCTTCTTTGAAACGCCATTTTCTATTTTAGAAATCATTTCAAGCTCTTGTGCAATCGACAACACAACCTTCTTTCGTTTTTCAGCCANTTTTTTCATTGTTTTTCGTTTTTTCATCCCAGAAGCACTTTCCGACACTGATGCAAAGGCCAACAGTTTGTATTTTGCTTTAAAACATCTCGCACGGTTGTTTCCCTGATCCCATAATCCTAACACATCTGCTTCTTTGAAGCGCCATTTTCTATTTTAGAAATCATTTCAAGCTCTTGTGCAATCGACAACACAACCTTCTTTCGTTTTTCAGCCATTATGTATTACGTAATTTCAGGAACTAACGAAACACTAAACTTGAGCACTGACAAAGAAACATCAACACGTCTGATCACTAAGCACACTTACTGACAACTGAGGCCACTGGCAGGCCGAGAGAAAACGTAGAGGATGACCTAAATACGTGAACTTCACAGAGTGGACTCGCCCTCTCGGGTCGTCAAGGTCAGTGATCAGAGAACGTACGTACTACATAATTTTCGATCTTCGCATTGTAGGGACTATTGTATTTGCCTTGCTAATGGCTTCAATTAAAAAATTAAAAAAAAATTTCGCATCGCTGATAATCGGGGTTTTACTGTATCTGATAACCTTACCATCTACCTACAAACATACCTATCTTCCTATATACCTACCAACATACATATCTTTGACCCTACATGCATACTTACCTAACTGGTTACCTACCAATATACATAATACCTTATCTATCTTAACTACAAACATTAATTTCATTCATAATCAACTTTATATNTCGCCCTCTCGGGTCGTCAAGGTCAGTGATCAGAGAACGTACGTACTACATAATTTTCGATCTTCGCATTGTAGGGCCTATTGTATTTGCCTTGCTAATGGCTTCAATTAAAAAATTTAAAAAAAATTTTGCATCGCTGATAATCGGGGCTTTACTGTATCTGATAACCTTACCATCTACCTACAAACATACCTATCTTCCTATATACCTACCAACAGACATATCTTTGACCCTACATGCATACTTACCTAACTAGTTACCTACCAATATACATAATACCTTATCTATCTTAACTACAAACATTAATTTCATTCATAATCAACTTTATATNAGTTACCTACCAATATACATAATACCTTATCTATCTTAACTACAAACATTAATTTCATTCATAATCAACTTTATATATAACTAGCTTTTTACCTACATTCCTTAACTACCTTCGTACTTACTATAACAAAATACATTAATGACCTTACTTATATTCCTAACTCAACTATGTACAACTACCTAACTTAACTTCATACCTACCTCTGCACCTAATTTATTAAACATCTACCTGCCTTTCTCCATTATTAAATACCACCTTACCTTCCATACTTACCTACCTAACTTCCTACCTACCGTACCTTTAAAATAAAAACCGAACTTCCTAACTACGAACACAACTAACTGCATACATACCTAAACACCTACATAGCTTATCTCCTTCTTACATGACAATCGATATATATTATTATGTACCTAATTTCCTTCATAAATACCTAACTGTCTAACTAAACTACCATATTTCTTCATACCTAATTACCAACCTACCTACTTAAAATTTACAAACCTATCTTCCTACCAACTTACCCACCTACATACATTATAATTATATACCATCCATAATGCATACCGACAAAGCTATATACCTACATATATAAATACCTAACAACCACCCACCATTCACACCTACTAATAATCCTAATACTTAACAATATTCATAACTTCATAATTAACGAAGAACCTACATAATTACATTCCTAGATACTTAACTACTTACCAACCAAAATTATTTCCTAACAACTTATAATTCTATCACCCTAACAAACTATGTACATAACCACATGACTGCCCATCCTAATAAAATAACAAAATCCGTACCTACATTTCTACCAATACAGTAACATACACATAGACCTTCTTAACATCTACCCACCCACCCATCTACAATATTTTATAAGTAACTCCTTAGTTAACTATCCAAATATGTACATTACCATTCCACAAATACCCACCTAAATATACATCAACAAACCTATCCACCTACCGAATTACTCATTTACCTAAACAAATACCTAACTAACTACTTATAAACTTGCATACCTAATTACCTACATGCCGACCTACTTACCTACCTTACCTGTCAAAATATTTATCGACCTGCCCTGCCTATTTACTTAACTACCTGCCTTGGCTAACTCCTTACATACTTGTAGACATACTTACCTACCTGCTTTGCCTACCTATGTTACCTACCTATTTGTCTACCTGCCCTTCCTTTTAACATACGTACACGCTCTTCCTACCTACTTACCTAACTACATGCCCTGCCTTCATGCTTTAATATCTGCCCTGCCTACCTACTTAACTACCTACACTGGCTGCCTACTTAAATAACTACATGCCCTGCCTACCTTCTTACCTACATGCCCTGCCTACATACTTACATACCTGCCTTCGTATTTACCTATCTTGCTGGCAATCCAAACAACTTACCTACTTGCCCTACCTACCTACTGATACACCTACATGCCCTCATACTACCTGCACTGCTTACCTACTCACCTACCTGCCCTGCCTACCTACTTACCTACCTGCCGACCTAATGACCTATTTACTACCTGCCTTATTTACCTTTCTAAGGTACCTTCCCTGCCTACCTACTTACCTAACTAACTGGCCTGCCTGCCTACTTACATAACTGCCCTGTCTATCTACTTACCTACCTACCCTGCCTATCTACTTACCTGCCCGGCCTACCTACTTACCTACCCGGTCTACCTACTTACCTGCCCTACCTACCTACTTATCTGCCCTGCACACCTACTTAACTACATGCCCTGCCTACCTGTATAGCTTCCTACCAGCCCTGCCAACCTACTTACATACCTGCCCTTCCGAACTACTAACGTTCCTGCCCTTCCTACCTACTGACCTACCTACCTGCCCACCTACATCTCTACCTCCCCTGCCTACCTACCTACCAACCTGCCCTGCCTGCCTACTTACCTACCTGCCTACCCACTTAAATACCTGACCTGCCCACTTACAGAACTACCTACATGCCCTGTCTACCTACGTATCTACCTGTCCTGGCTACCTAATTATCTACCTGCCCTGCCTATGTCTTAACTCCCTACCTACCTGCCGTGCCTACCTACTTTCCTACCTACCTGCACTGGCGANTACCTGCCCTGCCTATGTCTTAACTCCCTACCTACCTGCCGTGCCTACCTACTTTCCTACCTACCTGCACTGGCGAACTACCTAACTACCTGCCCTGCCTAACTACCGACCAACCTACATGCTCACCTACTTATCTACCTGCCCTGCCTACGAACTAAACTATCTGCCCTGCCTACCTACTTACCTACCTGCCAACTTACTGACCTACCTACCTCCCAAACCTACTTGCTGAGCTACTTATCTGCTCTGCCTACCTACTGTCCCGCCTACTTGCGCTGCCGACCTACTGATCTACCTACCTNTACCTGCCCTGCCTATGTCTTAACTCCCTACCTACCTGCCGTGCCTACCTACTTTCCTACCTACCTGCACTGGCGACCTACCTAACTACCTGCCCTGCCTAACTACCGACCAACCTACATGCTCACCTACTTATCTACCTGCCCTGCCTACGAACTAAACTATCTGCCCTGCCTACCTACTTACCTACCTGCCAACTTACTGACCTACCTACCTCCCAAACCTACCTGCTGAGCTACTTATCTGCTCTGCCTACCTACTGTCCCGCCTACTTGCGCTGCCGACCTACTGATCTACCTACCTGCCCCGTCTACCTACTTATGTATTTGACCTGCCCACCTACCAATATCCCCTACCTGCCCTACCTACCGATTTAACTACCTACATGCACTGACTACATACTTACAAACCAACCCTACCTACCTACTTACCTACCTGCCCTGCCTAAATGCCCTGACTACCTAACTTCTATCTGCCCTTCCGGTCTAATTTTGATCCTCCCTGCCTACCTACTTACCTACCTGCACTGCCTGCATACTTACATACCAGTTCTGCATGCCTACTTACCTACCTGCCCTGCCAACCTACTGACCTACCTACCTATTCACCTACTTATCTGCCTGCACTGAATGTCTACAAACCTACATGCCCTGCATACCTACTTACCTACCTGCTACCAGCCTATATGACTTACTACCGATGTACCTCTGTACCTACTTGCTTACCTACCTAACTTATCTACTTACTACAAACCTATATACCTACATTACTATATTGCTACCTACCTATCTACATATCAACCTTCTTCCTATATAATTACTGACCTACCGATCTTCCTATCTACCATCCCACAATTAATCCACTTACCAACACACTATTGACCCACCCACACCTGTCTAAATATCTAGCTACATAAATATCTGCCTGCGATAGTTCCTACATACTTACAGATCTTAAGAAGCTGACTTTAATTCATACCGTAAATAACTACTGTAAATAGCAGCCTTATATTGATTCTATAACTTAATACTTTAATGTCAATCCTCTTACTTTCTACCTATATATTTCAAACTACCTATCTTCCCACCTATATTCTTACCTAAATAAAAAATTACCTTCCTGCCTAGCTACTTAATTTCCGACATAACCAGCAGATCTATCTACATAGCTACCTACCTTAATTACCTATCTACCTTCACTACCATTCTTAAATGACTTTGTTTTCTTTTTAACTTAACTACTTACCTTTACTACCATCCTTTACTTCATACCTACCTCTATAGCATTCTATCTGTCTACCAAAAAAATGTATCTAACTACCTCATCAAATTCCAACAATCCAACTGAAACGCATCCCTGCCTGTGTACCAACCTACCTACATAACTGCCTATTTTATTTCGTAGCTACCTTCCTATATACTATTCTTCCCAACTTTGCAAGTACATAACTATCTTCCTACCTACCCTCCTACTTACCTACTTTCCTACCTACAATACCTCTCTAGCTACCTACATACTGTACCTAATTCCCATCTAACTATCTTCCTACATAACTAGCTACTTATCAACTTACAATGTATTTAACTTTCAACCCTAAAATTTTATCTTAAATACTTTCCTTAACTTCATACCTTCCTTAACTTCATACCTACCAACCAAGTTAGCTTCTTACCAAGCTACAACTTAACCACATAACATTCGCACTCATAAAAATCCACAAACCTACCTACCCAACTATTAAACCTCTAACTCCCAATATTTCTACATGTCTACCTTTTTTGCTACACACTTACCTTTATTTACACTAAAACTACATCCCCTATTTATCTACCACATTTACCTATTTCATACCTACCTTAATTTCATACATATCAACATTTATTCCTACATACCTATAAACATAACTACTTAATCCCCACCGCACATACTACCTATTTTATTATCGACTTATCTGCCTCCATCCATACATACCTACCAACTTACCTGTCAACTGTTTTATCTATTCCATGCCTACATACACAACTCTCTACTTGCCTGTCTTCCTCGCTAACAAAATAACTAAATATGTATTTCCTACTTTCCTACATACCTACCGACCTACTTACTTACACGGCCAACTACCTAAATTATCAGGCATCCATGTAAATGAAAACCTACTTTCCGACGGAACTAAAATCCCACAACAAACGTGCCAACCTATACACCTGTAAACCTAGCCACCTACAAACCTTCATTCCTACTTACCTATCTACATAATTGATAAACTTACCATATTCTTACTTACCTACCTATATTCCTATATACATAATAATATACATATCTTCCACCCAACATACATACTTACTTAACTAGCTACCAACCACCATACCTAATACCTTACCTATCGTAACTACTAACATTACCTTATTACATAATCAACTTCATATATAAATAGCTCTTTACATAGATTCCTTAACCACATTCATAATTACTATAGCTACAGAAAATTTTANTACCAACCACCATACCTAATACCTTACCTATCGTAACTACTAACATTACCTTATTACATAATCAACTTCATATATAACTAGCTCTTTACATAGATTCCTTAACCACATTCATAATTACTATAGCTACAGAAAATTTTCTTTACTTATATTACTACCTCAACTATGTACAACTACCCGTCTTGACTTCACACCTACCTCTGCACATAATTTATTNATTTACTTATATTACTACCTCAACTATGTACAACTACCCGTCTTGACTTCACACCTACCTCTGCACATAATTTATTTAACATCAACCTACCTTTCCCCATTAATAAATACCTTTATACCTTTCGTACCTACGTACCTTCCTTCCTACCTACAGTACTATTTAAAAAAACCTACCTTCCTAACTACAAACACAAATAACTGCATACATACCAACCTCCTATATACCTTATCTCCTTCTTACGTGACACTCGATATATATTATTATGTACCTAATTTCCTTCATAAATACCTCAATATCTAACTGAACTACCATGAGTCTTCATAACTAATTACCATCATACCTACCTAAATATTTACAAACCTATCTTCCTACAAACTTACCCTCATACATACATTATAATTATATACCATCCTACAAGCATACCGACCAATCTACATATCTACATATATAAATACCTAACAACCTACCCACATACCAACCTACTAAACCTAATACTTAACAATATTTATAACTACATAATTACTAAGAACCTTCATAATTACCTTCTTAGATAACTACTTAACTACCTACCAACCACAATACTTTCCTAATTATTTCTACCACCCTAGCAAACTATGTACCTAACCACATGCCTGCCCAACCTAAAAAAAAAAAAAATTTGCACCTACACTTCTATCTACTCACACACCCATCTACATAATTTTATAAGTACCTACATAGCTAACTATCCAAATACGTACATCACTATTCAATAAATACCCACATAACTATAAATCAAGGAACATATCCACATACTGAATTACTTACTTACCTACATATATTCCTGTCCATCTACTTACAAATTTTCTACCTTATTACATAACTCCTGACCTACTTACCTATCTGTCCTGTCCACCTACTTATCTACCTGCCATGCATATTTACTTCCCTAACTGCCTTGCCAACCTCCATACCTACCTGTAGACATCCTTAAATACCTGAATTGCCTACCTGCGATGCAACCTAATTATCTACATACCCTGTCTTCTTACTTACCTACCTGCACTACNCATACCCTGTCTTCTTACTTACCTACCTGCACTACCTACTAACAAACACACCTGCCCTGCCTTCATACTTACATACCTAAACTGCCTATTTCTTACCTACCACCACTGGCTACCTACTTACTTACCTACCTGCCCTGAATACCTACTTACCTAAATGCACTGTCTACCAACTTACCTACATGCCCTGCCTACATACTTACCTGCCTGCCTTCCTATTTACATACATACCTGTCCTGCCAACCTACTTACCTACTAGCCCTGCCTACCTACTGACACCCCTTCATGTCCACCTACTTATCTACCTTCACTGCCTACCTACAAGCCTACCTGCCCTGCCTACATACATACCAACCAGCCGACCTAATGACATACCTTTCATACCTCCTATGCTAACTATTCACCTATCTTCCCTGCCTACCTACTTACTTACTTGCCGAACTAATGACCTAACTACCTGCCTTGCCTACCTATTTACTAACCTGCCCTGCCTACTTACTTCCTACCTGACCTGTGTCCTACTTAACAAACCTGCCCTGCAGACCTACTAATCTACCTGCCCTTCCTACCTACTGACCTACNCCTGACCTGTGTCCTACTTAACAAACCTGCCCTGCAGACCTACTAATCTACCTGCCCTTCCTACCTACTGACCTACCTACCTGCCCACATAATTACCTACCTCCCCTACCCACCTACTTAACTACCTGCCCTGCGTGCCTACGTACCTACCTGCCGACCTACTTACATACCTGTCATGCCTACCTACTAAAATTCCTACATGCCCTGCCTGAAGTCTTAAATATCTGGTCTGGTTACCTATTTATCTACCTGCTATGTCTACTTCTTACCTTACTGCCCTGCCCACCTACTTTCCGACCTACCTGTCCTCGCGACCTACTTAATTACTTGCCCTGCCTATCTACCGACCTACCCACATGATCACCGAATTATCTACTGCCCTGCCTACAAACTTNCCTGACCTGTGTCCTACTTAACAAACCTGCCCTGCAGACCTACTAATCTACCTGCCCTTCCTACCTACTGACCTACATACCTGCCCACATAATTACCTACCTCCCCTACCCACCTACTTAACTACCTGCCCTGCGTGCTTACGTACCTACCTGCCGACCTACTTACATACCTGTCATGCCTACCTACTAAACTTCCTACATGCCCTGCCTGAAGTCTTAAATATCTGGCCTGGTTACCTATTTATCTACCTGCTATGTCTACTTCTTACCTTACTGCCCTGCCCACCTACTTTCCGACCTACCTGTCCTCGCGACCTAANGCCCACCTACTTTCCGACCTACCTGTCCTCGCGACCTAATTAATTACTTGCCCTGCCTATCTACCGACCTACCCACATGATCACCGAATTATCTACTGCCCTGCCTACCAAATTAACTATCTGTCCTGCTTTCATACTTACCCTTCCTACCTTCTTACCTAGCTGCCCCGCCTACCTACTTACCTGCACTGCCTACCTACTTACATACATGCCCTTCCAACATAATAAACTACCTGGACTGCCATTACAACTTGCATACGTGCCCTGCCTACTTCTTACCTCCCTGCCTACCTATTTACCTAGGTTCCTTGCCTACCGACTTATCTACCTGCCCTTCCCACCTGCTTACATAACAACCTGTCTTCCAATACACTTACTTACCTACCAGACCTGCCTACATATTGATCTACCTTCCTACATACTTACCTCCCTACACAGCCTACCTACATACCTACCTGCCCTGCTTATCTACTTACATACCTATCTGTCCTGCCTACCTTCTTACAAACCTGCTTTGCCTACCTATTTACCTACTTGGGTTGCCTACCTACTTACCTAACTTCCCTGGCTACCTAGCATCTACCTGACCTTCCTTCCTAATTTCTACCTGTCCTGCCTATCTACTTACCTACCTGTCCTGCCTACCTACTTACATATTGGCCCTGCCTACCTACTTACCTACCTGCCCTGCCTAACTACTTACATACCTGCCCTATCCACATTTTTCCTTACCTGCCCTGCCCACCTACTTATCAATTTGCCCTGCCTTCCTACCTACATGCCTTTCCTACCTACATAATAACCTACCTACCCTGCCTACCTACTACCTAGTCACCTACTTATCTACCCAGCCTACCTGTTTATCTACATAACTGCTCTGCCTATCTTCTGATCTACCTACTTGTCATGTTTAAATACAAACCTAACTGCCGATCTACTCACCTAACTGCCAATCTACTCACCTATCTGCCGCCCTACTTACCGACCAGCCGACCTACTTACCTGCTCTGCCAACCTACTTATTTACCTGCCCTGCCTACCTGCATAGCTACCTACCTGCCCTGCTTACCAACTTACATGCTCAGCCTATCTACTTACCTGACCTGCCCACCTACTTACATACAAGCCCTGCCTACTTACTTACCTACCTACCAGCCCTGCCAGACTACTCACTAACCTACCGGCCCTGCCTAACTACTGATCTACCAACCCTGAATACCTACTTACCTACCAGCCCTGCCTAACTACTGATCTACCAACACTGAATACCTACTTACCTACGGGCCCATCCTAACTACTTACATAATTGCCGATCAACTTAAATACCTGAACTGCCTATATTCTGACCTACCTACCTTCTTTGCCAACCTACTGACCTAACTACCTGTCCTGCCCACCTACTTACAAAAATAGCTGTCCTGCCTACCTACTTACATATCTCTTCTGTATACCTACTTAGCTACCTGTCATGCCTACTGACTTACCTACCCAGCTGCCCTTCCTACCGACTGCCCTACCTAACTGCACTGATTAAATACATACCTATCTGCTCTGCCTACCTACTTAAATACATGACCTGCCTTCCTACAAACATACAACCTGCACTGCCTACCTACAGACCTAGATACCTGATCACTAACTTATCTACCTGCCTTGCCTACATACTTACCTACCTGCCCTTCCTACCTACTTACCTATATGCCCTACCTACCTACCATATCTAGCTGCAGACCTACTATAATATNCTACTATAATACCTAACTTGCTTAACTACAGAATTACCAACATTCCCTAGGTGCACTTATCTACCTGCCCTGGCTATCTACTTATCTACCAGCCCTGCCTACTCCTTACCTACCTGCCCTGCCTAGTTATTTTAGTACCTCACTGCCCTGGCTACCCACTGACCTACCTTTCTGCGCTGCCTTCCTACATTTTTACATGCTCTGACTACTTACTAACCGACCTGCCCTGCCTAACTACATACCAACATTCCCACACAGAATACCTAATAACTAAACTGCCCTGAGAACCTACTTACCTAACATATCTGCCTATCTACTTACCTATTTGCCATTCCTCCCTGTTTACCTACCTGCCCTGGTGACCTACTTACCTAAATACCTGTCTTCCGAAATATTTACATACCTACCTGCCGTGCCTATCTACAGACCTACCTTCACACAATCTTATCTACCTGCCCTGCCGACCTACTTACTAAAATAACTATTCTGGCGNCGACCTACTTACTAAAATAACTACTCTGGCGACCTACTTAACTAACTGCCCTGCCTTCTTACTCACATACCTGTCCTGCCTACCTAGTTACCTACATGCTCTTCCTACCTACTTACCAACCTGACCTCCCTACATACTGACATACCTACCTGCCCTGCCTACCTAATTACCTACCTGCCTCCCCTGCCTGCCTACATACATACTTGCACTGCTCACATACCTACCTACGTGCCCTGTCAACCTACTTACCTACCTGCCCTGCCTATATACTAACATACCTGCCCTTCCTACCTACTTACCTTCCTACGAACTAGTTACCTAACAGCCCTGCCTACCTACTAACCTACCGGCCTGCCCTGCCTATCTACATACCTACCTGCCCAGCGTTACTTCTTACACAACTGCTGACCTACTTACCTACCTGACCTGGCTGATCTATGCGCCCTGCCTACCTATTTATCTGCCTGTCCTGCCTACCTAATAACCTACCTTTCCTGCATACCTTTACACATATCTGTCTTGCCTCCCTTCTTACCTACCTGCTCTGCCGATTTACTTAACTACCTTCCCTGCCAACCGACCTACCCACCTAGCTGCCCTTCCTACTGACTGTCCTACCTACATGCCTTGGCTATCTTCTTAACTATTTGCCCTGCGTACCTACTTACCAATATTCCCTGCCTACCTACATACCTGCCCTGCCTACATACTGACTTAGCTACCTGACCAAGTACTTGCCCACCTGTCCTGCCTACTTTTTACCTACATGCCCTGCCTTCATACTTGCCTACATGCCCTGTTTACCTAAGTTCCCATATAGCTAGCCTATGTACCAACCTACCTTAGGACCTACTTTCCTACCTACCCTGTGTACCTACTTGCCTACCTACCTGCCGTGCAAGAAAACTTACTTACCTACCTGCCCTGCCTACCTACAGACCTGCCAACCTGCCCTGCCGACCTACTGCCCTATCTACCTGCCCTGCCTACCTACTGACCTACCTATCTGCCCTGCCTACTTATTGACCTACCTAAATGCCCTGCCTACCTACATACCCACCTGCATACCCACCTGCTTGGGTTAAATACATACATAAATGCCTACTTACTTACCTACCTGACCTTGCATACCTACAGACCTACCTTCCTGCCCTTCCTACCTACTGACCAACCTTAAAGCCCTGCCTACCTACTGACATACCTAACCACACTGCCCACCTGTTTATCTGCCTGCCTTGCCTACCTAAACAACCTACCTTTCCTACCTACTTACAAACATACCTGTCCAGCCTACCTACTTAACAACGTACCTGTCCTGCCTACCTACGTACATATCTGCCTTGCCTACCTACTTATCTACCAACCCTGCCGATCTACATATATCCTGCCCTACTTACCGACTTACCTACCTAGCTGCCCTTCCTAACAAATGTCCTGCTTACCTACTTATCTACCTGCCCTGCCTACCTACTTACCTACACGCCCTGAAAACCTACTTACCTAGATGCCCTGCCTACATACATAACTACCTACAAGCCCTGCCTACCTATTGACCTGCCAGACCACTTACATATTTACCTGTCCTGCTTACTTCATAACTACATGCCCTGCCTACCTACTTAACTACATGCCCTACCTATGTATTTACCCACATAGCCTGCCTACGTACTAACCTACATTAGATCCGACATACCTACCTGCCCTGCCCGCGTCCTGACCTAGCTGCACTGCCTACCTACTTACCTACCTTCCAACATAATGACCTACCTGCCTGCCTTGCCTACCTATTTACTAACCAGCCCTGCCTTCCTACTTAGTTACTTAACTCCCCTTCCTGTCTACTTACAAACATGCACTGCTAAACTACTTACCTCACTGCCCTGCCGACCCTACTTAGATACATGCCCTGTATATCTACTTACCTACCTGTACTGCCTACCTACTTACCTTCCCTGCCTACCTACTTAACTGACCTACCAACCTGCTTACCTATCTACCCTGGCGACCTACTAACCTACCTTCCATTCCTACCTACTGATCTACCTACCTGCCCACCTATTTATCTATTTCCATCTCCTACCTACTAACCGACCTGCCCTGCCTGCTTACTTACATTCCCGCCGACCTACTTGCATACCTGCTGTGCCTAACTACTGAACTACCTACATGCCCTGCCTACTTACTTACCGACCTGCCCTGCTCCTTTCTTACTTAACTGTCGATCTACTTACCCAACTTCCGATCTATTACCTACCGACCTACCTACTTACTTACTGTCCAACCTACTTAACTACCAGTCGACTTACTTACCTACATGCCGACCTACTTAACTTCCGACTGACCTACTTACGTATTTTTCGATCTACTTTCCTACCTTTCGACCTACTTATCTATCTGCCTGTCTACCTACTTACCACCTGTTCTGCCTACATACTAACCTACTTACCTACCCTGCCAGACAACTTACTTACCTACTTGCCCTGCCTACCTACTGACCTACCTACCTGCCCTTCATACATTCTGTCCTACCTACCAACCCTGTTACCTACTTATCTATCTGCCCTGCCAACAAACTTCCCCACATGCCCTGCCTAGTTACATACCTACCTACCTGCCCTGCCTACTTGCTGATCTAGCTACCTTACCAACTACTTATATTCCTGCCCTGCATACTCCTTACCTACATGCATGCCTGCCAACTTACTTACCAACCTGCCCTGGCATCCTACTTAACTAACTGCCCTGCCTTCTTACTTACCTACCTGCCCTGCCTGCCTACTTACCTACCTAACTGCAATGCCTTCGTACTTACATCCCTGCTTTGCCTACTTACTTAACTACCTACCTTCCTATTTACTAAACTACCAGGGAGGCCAACCNACAACTTACTTACTTACTTGTCCTGCCTTCCTACTGACCCTCCTTCATTCCCACCTAGTTATCTACCTACCTTGCCTACCTAATAACCTACCTGGCGTGACTACCTACTTACCTACAAATCGACCTAATGACCTATCTACCTGACTTGCCTACCTATTTACATATCTGCCCTGCCTACCTACCTACTTTACTACATGCACTGATCACCTACTTACCTAATTGCCCTGCCCACCTTCTTACATACCCGCCCTGCATATCTAATTACACGCCCTGCCTACCAACTTATCTGCCCTGCCCACCTACTTACCTCGGCGCCCTCCCCACCTACTCACCTACCTAACTGCCCTGCCAGAGACTTACTTACCTACCTACTCTCCCCATCTAGTGACCTGCCTACCTATCCTGCATACCAACTTACCTACCTGCCCTGTTTATCTAATGACATACCTACCTTCTCACCTACTTTCTCTACCAACCTACATTCTTACCTACCTGCCCTGTATATCTACTAACCTACATGCCCTGCCTACTTACTGACCCTCCTTCATGCCCACCTACTTATCTACTTAGCCTGCCTACCTTATTACCTGCCCTGGCTACGTACTAAACTCAACTGACCGCCTTGCTTAACTACCCTGTCTACCTACAAAGCTTCCACCGGACCTGCCGAGCTACATATCTATCTGTCCTGCCTGCCTACTTTCCTACCTGCCATCCTACTTACGAACCTGTCCTGTCACCCTACTGAACTAACTACATGCCCTACATACCTCCCAAATTACCAGTCTTGGAACCTACTTATCTACCTGCCCTGTCTATTTCGTATCTATATGTACTCTGCCTACCTACTTTAATACCTACCTACACTGCCGACCTACTTAACTTCTTGCCCTGCCCCTTACAAAAATACACACACGACCTCCTACTTATCTAACTGCCCTGCCTACCAACTTACCTATCAGCTCCGCCTACCCTCCTACCTACCTGCCCATCTGCTTACCTACCCGACGACCTACTAACCTACCAGATATCCCTAACTACACAGCTTCCTACCCCTGCCTCCTACTTACAATACCAGCCTATCTACTTAACAGCCCTGCCCACCTGCTTACCTACATGCCCTGCATTCCTACTTACCTACATACCTGCCCTGCCAGACAACTTACTTACCTACCTGTTCTGCCTACCTACTGACCCACCTAATTGCCCTGCTTACTTACTCACTTACCTAACTACCCTGCCCACCTACTGACCTACCTACCTGCCCTGCCAACATACTTAACTACCTTCTTGACCTAACTACTTACACAAATGACGACCTATTTTCCTACCTGACCTGCCTATGTATTTACCAACATACCTGCACTGCCTACCTAATTACTAAACTGCCCTGAGTACCTACTTACCTAACATCCCTGCCTACCTACTTACCTATTTGCCATTCCTACTTGTTTACCTACCTGCCCTGCCAACCTACGTACATAAATACTTGTCTTCCGAAATAATAACTTACCTACCTGCTGTGCCAACCTACTTGCCCCCCTTCCCTTACTACATTACTTCCCCCTGCCATTCCTACTTTATTTCTACCTGCCCTGTCTAAGTCACTTAACTTCCTGCCCTGCCTACCTACTTATATACCTGCCCCCAACATACTAACTTACCTGCCCTGCCTACCTACTTAACTACCTACCTTCCATGGGTAAATACTTACATACCTGCCATGCCTACTTCTTACCTACCTGCCCTGCCTTACTACTTACATACCTGCCGTACCTACTACTTACTTACCTTCCCTGCCTACCTACTTGCCTATGTGCCCTTCCTACCTACTTATCTACCTGCCCTGCCTAACTACTTACCTAACTACCTTTCATCCAATACACTTACTTACCTACCTGCTGTGCCTACATACTTAGATAACTTCCTGCCCACCTACTTATCTACATTACCTGCTCCCTACTTTCCTTCCTGCACATCCTACCTGCAAACATCAATTCCACCATACTGACCTACCTGACCTGCCTACCAACTTACCTGCATACCAATTTACCTGCCTACCAACTTAACTCCCTACCAACTTACCTTCCTACCAACATACCGGCCTACCAACTTACCTGCCTACCAACTTACCTGCCTTCCAACTTACCTGCCTACCAACTTACCTGCCTACCAACAGACCTGCCTACCAACAGACCCACCTACCAACAGACCCGCTACCAACAGACCCGCCTACCAACAGACCTGCCTACCTTTCGACATACCTACCTGCTTCACTTACCCACTGACCTACCTATCTGCCCTGCCTACTTATGACTTAACTACCTTCTTTTCCTACCAACTAACCTACCTACCCGCCCCATCTACCTACTTATCTACCTGACATGCCCACCTACCAATCTACCTTCCCTGGGTATCTACCTGCCCTGCTTACATAATTACCTACCTGCCCTGACTACCTGCTTATAAACCTGCCCTACTTACCAAATTACCTACGTGCCCGGGCCTACGTTATTATATACCAGCCCTGCATGCCTACTTACCTACCTGCCCTGCCTACCTCCTTACCCACATGTCCTGCCTACCTACAAACCTAGCTACCTGACCTGCCGACCTACTTCCCTATCTGCCCGGCCTAACTACAGACCCTACTACCTGCTCACCTATTTATCTGTCTGCACTGCCTACCTAATTACAAAATTCCCTGCCTACCTACTTACCTAACCGCTACCAACCTATATGAATTCTAATGTATATACCTATGTACCTACTTGCTTACATACCCAACTACCCTACTTCCTACCAAACTTTATACCTACATTACTATATTGCTACCTACCTATCTATATAACTACCTTCATCCTATCTAATTATCGACCTGCCAATTTTCCTGTCTACCATTGCACAATTAACCCACTTACCAACACACTGGTCACCCAACCACACCTACCTAAATATCTAGCTACATAAATATCTTCCTACAATAGTTCCTACATAGTTACAGATCTTAAGAACCTGACTTTACCTTATAGCATAAATAACTACCGGAAATAGAAACCTTATATTGATTCTATAACCTAAAACTTTAATGTCAAACCCCTTACCTTCTACCTATCTACTTTCCATCTACGTATCTTCCCACCTATATTCCCACCTACTTAAAAAAAACTCCATTCCTGAATAGNTACCTATCTACTTTCCATCTACGTATCTTCCCACCTATATTCCCACCTACTTAAAAAAAACTCCATTCCTGAATAGCAACTTAATTTCCGACCTAACCAATAGACCTTCCTAAATAGCTACCCTAATTACCTATCTACCTTCACTGCCTTTCACAATTGACTTTATTTTCTTTTAAACTTAACAACTTACCTTTACTACTATCCCTTACTTCATACCTACCTTCTTAGCATATTATATGTCTCCTTACAAATGTATCTATCTGCCTTCCTCATCATTTTCCTACAATCCTTGCGAAACACATCCCTGCCTGTGTACCGACCTACCTACAGAACTACCTATTTTATTTCGTCCTGCCTATATACCAACCTATAAACCATCCTACCTACCTTCGCAAGTCCATACCTATCTTCCAGCCTACCCTCCTGATTACCAAACTTCCTACCTACCATACCCATCTAGCTACCTACATACTGTCCCAACTATCTATCTTCCTACATAACTNTACCTATCTACTTTCCATCTACGTATCTTCCCACCTATATTCCCACCTACTTAAAAAAAACTCCATTCCTGAATAGAAACTTAATTTCCGACCTAACTAACAGATATACCTAAATAGCTACCCTAATTACCTATCTACCTTCACTGCCTTTCACAATTGACTTTATTTTCTTTTAAACTTAACAACTTACCTTTACTACTATCCCTTACTTCATACCTACCTTCTTAGCATATTATATGTCTCCTTACAAATGTATCTATCTGCCTACCTCATCATTTTCCTACAATCCTTGCGAAACACATCCCTGCCTGTGTACCGACCTACCTACAGAACTACCTATTTTATTTCGTCCTGCCTATATACCAACCTATAAACCATCCTACCTACCTTCGCAAGTACATACCTATCTTCAAACCTACCATCCTACTTACCAAACTTCCTACCTACCATACCCATCTAGCTACCTACATACTGTCCCAACTATCTATCTTCCTACATAACTAGTTACTTATCAACTTACAATGTATTTAACTTTCTACCCTAAAACATATCTTAAATACCTTCCTTAACTTCATACCTACCAAATTAAGTTACCTTTTTACCAAGCTGCAACTAAACCATATAACATTCGCACTCATACAAATCCACAAACCTACCTACCCCACTATTAACCCTCTAACTCCCAATATTTCTACATATCTACCTTTGTTGCTACATACCTACCTTAATTTACACTGAAACTACCTACCCTACTTATGTAGTACATTTACCCATCTTATATACATACCTTAATTTCATACTTATCAACATTTATTCCTACATACCTATAAATATATCTACTTACTCCCCACCGCTACCTATTTTTTTACCTACATATCTGCCTCCATCCATAAATACTTACCAACCTACCTGCCAACTGTTATCTATTCCATGACTACATACCCAACTATCTACTAGCCTGTCTTCCACGCTAACAAAATAACTAAATATGCATTTTATACCTTCCTACATACCTACCGACCTACCTTACTACACACACGGCCACCTACCTTAATTACCAGCCATCTATGTAAATAGAAACCTACCTACCCACGGAATTACCACCCCACACACAAACCTACCAACCTAAACACATGTAAACCTAGCAACCTTCGAACCTGCATTCCTACNGGAATTACCACCCCACACACAAACCTACCAACCTAAACACATGTAAACCTAGCAACCTTCGAACCTGCATTCCTACATACCTACCTACATATCTGATAACCTTAATATCTACCTACTTACCTATATATCTTCCTAAAAACATAATTATAGACATATATTTTCAACCCTACATAAATAATTACTTAACTAGCTACCTACCACCTTACCTAATACCCTACCTATCTTGACTACTAACACTAATTTCATACATAATCAACTTCATATATAACTAGCTATTTACTTAGATTCCTTAACTACATTCATAGTTGCTATACCTGCATAATTAAATTACTTTACTTAGATTCCTACCTCAATTATGTACAACTACCTATCTTAACTTCATAACTACCTCTGTAAATAATTTATTAAACATCAACCTACCTTTCTCTATTATTAAATACCACCGTACCTTCCCTACCTACCATACTACCTACAGTACTATTTAAAAAAACGGCCTTTCTAACTACTAACACAACTAACTGCATACATACCTAAACTCCTACATACCTTATCTCCTTCTTACAGGACACTCGATATATATTATTATGTACCTAATTTTTTNACATACCTAAACTCCTACATACCTTATCTCCTTCTTACAGGACACTCGATATATATTATTATGTACCTAATTTTTTTCATAAATACCTAACTATCTAACTGAACTAACGTATTTCTTTATACCTAATTACCATCCTACCTTCCTAANTTTTTTTCATAAATACCTAACTATCTAACTGAACTAACGTATTTCTTTATACCTAATTACCATCCTACCTTCCTAATTTTTTAACAAACCTATCTATCTACCAACCTACCCACCTACATACATTATAATTAGATACCATCTTACATGCATACCGACAAAACTACATACCTACATATATAAATACCGAACAACTTTCCTCTATACCAACCTAATAATTATCCCAAAACTTAAAAATATTTATAACTACGTAATTAACTAAGAATCTTCACAATTACCTTCCTAGACACTTAACTACTTAGCTACCTACCAACCAAAATACTTCAATTACATTTTTTATTTCTACCACTCTAACTAACTATGTACCTAACCATATGCCCGCCCACCTAATAAAATAACAAAATCTGTACCTTCACTTCTACCTATACAGTAACATACACATACACATCTACCCACCTACCCACGTACATAATTATATAAGTACTTCTATTGATAACTATCCAAATATGTACATTACCATTCTATAAACACCCACATACCTATACATCAACGAACCAATCCACCTACCGAATTACTTACTTACCTACCTACATACTTGTCAACCTACTTATAAACTTGCCTACCTAATTACCTAACTGACGACCTACTTACCTACCTGTCCTTTCCACCTAATCGTCTACACGCCCTACCTATTTGCCAACCTACCTGGCTTGCCTACCTCCGTATCTACCTGTAGAACTACTTACCTACCTGTCTTGACTACCTGCGCTGCATACCTGCATATCAACCTTCCCTGCCTTCTTACTAACCTACCTGACCTACCCACTTACCTACCTACCTGCCCTGCTTCATACTTACATACCTGCCATGCCTATCTGCATTCCTACCTGCACTGGCTACCTACTAATATACCTACCTGTCCTGCTTACATAGTTACCTACATTCCCTGCCTTCGTACTTACCTACCCGTATTCCCATTTACCTATCTACCTGGACTGCCAACCTACTTATTTAATTGCCCTGCCTAACTACTGACCCACCTTCATGCCCACCATTTATCTACCAACCCTGCCTACTTACCCACCGACCTGCACTGTCTAACTTCTTACCTACCTGCTGACCTAATAACCCACCTACCTGCCATGTATACCTATTTACCTTCCTGTCCTGCCTAAATATTTGCATGCCCTGCCTACATGCTTACCTACCTTGCTCACCTACTTACTTACTTGACCTGCCTCCCTGCATAGCTACCTACCTGCCCTGCCTACATACTTACATGCCCAGCCTTCCTACTTACCTGACCTGTACACCTTCTTACAAACATGCCCTGCCTAACCACATACAGACCCACCTGCCCTGCCAGACAAATTATTTATCTAATTGCCCTGCAAACTTGTGACCTAACTATCCGTCTACCCACATATTTATATGCCTATCCTGCCTACATAATTACCTACCTGACCTGCCTACCTACTTACAAACATACCTGCCCTGCCTACCTACTTACATATCTGCCCACCCTACCTACTTACCTACCTGCTCTGCCAACCTACTTATCTACCTGCCCAGCTCAAATACTTACCTACCTAGCTGCCCTTCCTACCGACTCTCCTACCGTCATAAATTTCTTACCTAATAAAAGGAAGCCCTGTGTACCATCTTACCTACTCCTTACCGTCTTCTATATATGACCTGCCTACCTACCAATCTTCATGCCCTACCTACCTACATACCTTACTGCCCTGCCTAGTAACTAACCTACCTACCTGACCACCTACTTATCTACCTGCCCTACATACTGCTTACCCACCTGCCCTGCCTACCTACTTTCCCACATACTTTCCAACCCAGGTGACTTACTTGAATAACTGACCTGCCTACCTGCTGACCTAATCACATGACCACCTACTTATATACCGGCCCTGCCTACCATCTTACCTATCTGCCCCGCCTACCTTCTTAAATAAGTGACGATATACTGACCTTACGGCCGACCTACTTACCAAACTGCCGACCTACTTACCAACCTGCCGACCTACTTACCAACCTGCCCTGCCTACCAACTTACCTACATGGCCTGACTACTTAATATCATAACTGCCTTCCTATTTACATTTTTCACCTGGCCTTCCTACCTACTTACTTACTTTCCATGCCTGCCTACTTTCCCACCTACATGCCCATCTACTTATTTACCTAACCTGCCTACCTATTCACCTACACGCCCAGCCTACCTACTTATCAACCTGCCGCCCTAATGACCTACCTACCTGCCTTGCCTACGTATTTACTTACCTACCCTGCCTACCAGCTTTCCTACCTAACTGCCCAGCCTGCCTTCTTACATTCATGCACTGCACTCCTATTAACCATACTGCCCTTCATACCAACTTACGAACCTTCCCTGTCTATCTACTTATCTACCAGTCCTGCCTACCTACTTACATTCCTGGCCAACTTACTTACGTACCTGCCCTGTCTTCCAACATATATGCACTTACTACCTATTTACTTGTCCTGCCCACATACTTACCCACTTTTCCTGCCTGCCTGAATACCTTCCTACCTGCCCTACAGACCTAATTAATTACCTGTCCTTCCTATCTACTGACCTACCTACCCGCCCTCCTTCATATCTACCACCCCTGCCGACTTACTTAAATTAAGGCCCTGCCTACCTACCTACCCATATGACCACCTAATTATCTACCTGACCTGCCTACCAACTTACTTATCTGCCATGTCTATCTACTTACCTACCTGCCGATCTACTAACCTACCCATTGACCTACTTACCTATGTGCCAACCTAAATAACTAGCTGCCCTGACTACCTGCTGATCTACCATTCTGCCCTGCATACTTACTTATATCTCTGCCATTCATATCTACTTACCACCTGCCCCGCCTACATACTTACCTATCTACCTGCCATGCCAGATTACTTACTTACCTACCTTCATACATACTTATTACTTAATTACCTGCCCTGCCTACCTACTGGCCAACCTACCTGCTCTGACTAACTGCTGAACTACTATTCTGCCCTGATTTATTAATTATATATCTGCACTTCATACCTACTTACCAACTTCCCTGCCTACATACTTACATACCTACCTGCCATGCCACATAACTTACTTACCAACATGCCCTGCCTACCTACTTAACTACTTGCCTGACCTAACTACTTACATAATAGTCAACCCAATTAACCACCTGACCTGCCTAACTACTGACCTACCAGCCTCCCCGCCTATCTACTGACCAACATACCTGCCCTGGTTACCAACTTATCTACCGGCCCCGCCTACGTCCTACCTACCTGCCCTGCCTACTTACCGACATACCCACATGAACACCTACTTACCTACCTGCTGATCTGCTTACATTCCTACCGACCTACTAAAATACCTGCAATGCCTTTCTACTAATCTACCTTTCTGCCCTGCTTACCTATTTAACTATCTGACCTGCCAACTTACATAACTACATACCTGCCCGGCCATACTACTTACTTACATAGCTTCCCTGCCTACCTACTCGCCAACCTTCTTGCTCTACCTACCTACTTTTCTACCTACCTTGCCTACCTACTAACCTACCTGCCTTCTTTTTTACCATTCTACCAGGCCTACCGACCTACTTGCCCTGCCTTGCCCTGCCTACCTACTGACACACCTACATGCCCACCAACGTATCTACGTATCCTACCTACTCTTCACCTACATTACCGACTTACCTACCTGCAGACCTAATGACCTAACTACCTGNTTATCTACGTATCCTACCTACTCTTCACCTACATTACCGACTTACCTACCTGCAGACCTAATGACCTAACTACCTGCCTTGCCTACCGTTTTACTAGCCTTCCCTGCCTATTTACTTACTTACCTAACAGCCGACCTGCCTACTTATATACATGCACTGCGCACCTACTTACATAACAGCCCTGCCTACCTACTTACATACCTGCCCTGTATATCTAACACCAACCTGCCCTTCCTACCCACTTACCTGCACTACCTACCTACTTACTTGCCTGCCTACCTACATACCTGGCCTGCCCACCAAGTTACCTATATGCGCTGCCAATAAATATCTTCCTACCTGCCCTGCCATCCAACTCACCTACCTGGCCTACTCACCTAACTGCACTTCCTACCTACTGACCTACCTACCTGCCAACCTACATATCTCCATCCCCTGCCTACCTGCTTACCTACCTACCTGTCCTGCCAAACTATTTACTTATCTACCTGCCCTGCCTACATACTGACCTACCTACCTACCCTGCCTACCTACTTACCTACCTGCCTGGCCNTTACTTATCTACCTGCCCTGCCTACATACTGACCTACCTACCTACCCTGCCTACCTACTTACCTACCTGCCTGGCCTTCTACTTACATAACTGCCGTCCTACTTACCTAACTAACCTGCCTACCTACTGACATACTGACCTACCTACCTGCCGATCCTTGAAACAGACCAACCTATCCGCCCTACCCACCTATATATCTGTTTGTCCTGCCTAACTAATTACTTACCTGCCCTGCCTATCTACTTACCAAAACACCTATCCTGCCAACCTATTTACATATCTTACCTGCCTACCTTCATACCCACCTGTCATGCCAACCTACTTATCTACCTGCCCTGGCTACCTACTTCTTTAAATACCCTTCCTACCTACATAGCTATCTACCTGCCCTGCATACCTACTGAACTAGCTACCTGACAACCTACTTATCTGCCTGCATTGCCTAGTTCTGACCCACATGCCCTGACAACCTACTTACTTACTCACATGCCCTGCTTACATACTTACTTACCTACATGCCCTGGCCACCTACATAATTACCCTTCCTGCCTACCTACTGACCTAACCACCTGCCCTACTACTTATCTATATAACCTGCATACTCACTTTCCCAACTGGCCTGCCTATGTACTTACCTCCCTTAGGATATACATATCTACCTACTTTGCCAACCTAATGACCTACACTTCTGCCCTGCCTACCTATATATTAAACTGCCCTGACTACCTACATAACTCCGTGTCTTGCCTACATACTTATCTACTTGTCCTGCCTACTTATTTATGTACATAACTGAACTGCTGACCTACATACCTACCTACCCTGCCTAGCTACTGACCTACCTACCTGCCTTGCCTACCTACTTACATACCTGCCCCACCTACCTACTTACCTACCTGTTGAACTACTTACATACCTGCTGACCTACTTACCTACCTGCCGAACTACTTTCCTACCTGCCAACCTACATACCTACTTGCCAACCTACTTGCCAACCTACTTATCTACCTACACTGCCTATCCAATTACAAGACTGCCCAGCGTACCTACTTACCTAACTGCCCTGCCTACCTCCTTACCTACTTGTCCAGCCTACTTATTATCTTACCCAACAGCCTTGCNCCTACTTACCTAACTGCCCTGCCTACCTCCTTACCTACTTGTCCAGCCTACTTATTATCTTACCCAACAGCCTTGCCGACCTTCATACATACATGCTGACCTACCTACTTGCCCTGCCAACCCAATTACATTCCTGCTTTGCCTTCTTATATACCTACCTGCCAACCTACTTACCTACCTGCTGACCTACTTACATACCTGCCATCCTACTATCCTGCCTGCCGACCTACTTACCTACCTGTCGCACTTCTCACCTAACTGCCGACCTACTTAACTACCTGCCGACCATCTAACCTACCTGCCGACCATCTAACCTACCTGCCGACCATCTAACCTACCTGCCGACCATCTAACCTACCTGCCGACCTACTTACCTACCTAAATGCCCTGCCTACCTACTTACCTACCAACCCGAACTAATTACCTACCTAATATTCCTACCNGTACTTACCTACCTAAATGCCCTGCCTACCTACTTACCTACCAACCCGAACTAATTACCTACCTAATATTCCTACCTTCTGAACTAAATACATACCCTGCCTACATACGTATCTGCCTGCCCTGGCTACCTAATTATGTACCTGCCCTGCCTACATACTTACATTCCTTGCCATCATAACTACTTATATCAGCAATGCATACCTTCTTTCCTAACTGCCTTGAAAACTTCTTACCTACCTACCCTGTCTACCTACTTACCTACTTTCCTGCTCTGCAGACCTACTAATATACCTACCCTGTATATCTGCTGACATACCTACCTTTCCACATACTTATCTACCTGCCTATATACTTTCCTACAAGCCCTGCCTACCTACTTACCTACCTGCGAACTACTTACCTACCTGCCCTTCCTACCAATAAATCTCCCTGCCCTGACTACCTACTTACCTACCTGCCCTGCCTACCAACTTAACAACATACCTGCATTGACTACCTATTTTCAAAACTGTCCTGCGAGCATACTTACCTAACTGCCCTGCCTACGAACTTACCTACTCGCCCTGCCTACGAACTTACCTACTCACCCTGCCTACGAACTTACCTACTCGCCCAGCCTATTTATTTACCTACCTAAATGCCCTTCAGAACTACATACCTACCTGCCCTGCCTACCTACCCTGCCTACCTGCTGTCCGACCTACCTGCCCTGCATACTTACTTAATTGCCTGCCTAACTACTAATATACCTAACATTCCTACTTTCTGAACTACGTACAAACCATGCCTAATTACTTATCTACCTGTCATGGCTACCTAATTATGTACCTGCCCTGCCTACCTACTTACCTTCCTTCACATCGTACCTACATACATATCTGCCCTGCATACCTTCTTTCCTAACTGTCCTGCCAACTTCTTACCTTCCTGCCCTGTCTACCTACTTACCTACTTTCCTGCTCTGCCGACCTACTTATATGCTTGCCCTGTCTATGTGCTGACTTATCTACCTTCTCACACAATTATCTACCTGCCTACATACTTACCTACCTGCCCTTACTACCTGTTTACCTTTCTGCACTGCTTACCTACACGCCTTCCTAACTGACCTGGCTATTTGCTGATCTAGCTACCTTACCAACTACTTATATACCTGCTCTGAATACTTCTTACCTGCATGCGTGCCTTCTCACTTACTTACCAACCTGTCCTGGTGACCTACATACACTAACTGCCCTGCCTTGTTACTTAACTACCAGCCCTGCCTACCTACTTACCTACCTACCTGCCCTTCCTTCATACTTACATACCATGACCTACTTGCCNTAACTACCAGCCCTGCCTACCTACTTACCTACCTACCTGCCCTTCCTTCATACTTACATACCATGACCTACTTGCCGTATCTACCTGTCAGCCTAATGACCTACCTGACTTGCCTACCTATTCATATACCTGCCCTACCTACATACATGCAATGCTCAGCTACTTAACTAACTACCCTGCCTACCTTCGTACATGCCAAGNTATACCTGCCCTACCTACATACATGCAATGCTCAGCTACTTAACTAACTACCCTGCCTACCTTCGTACATGCCAAGCCTACCTACTTATCTGCCCTGACCACATATTTACCTGCATGCCCTGCCTACTTACTTAAATGCCTACCTGCCCTCCCTACCTACTTAACTGCCTGCCTGCCCTCCCTACCTACTTAAGTGCCTACCAGCCCTCCCTACCTACTGACCTACCTGCCCATCATAACAACTAACATAACTGCCTACCTACGTTCCTACCTGCCCTGCCAACTTGCATAGCTGCCTACCTCCCCTGTCGACCTACTTACCTACCTACCCTGCCGACCTACAAACCTACTTGCACTTCCTACTAGCCAACCTACCTGCCCACCTACTTCTCTACCTCCCCTGTCTTCCTACTTGCCTACCTGCCCTGCCTACCTACAAAATTTCCCTGATCACAACTTACCTACTTACCCTACATACCCTCCCAACATACTAACCTACCAGCCCTTCAAACCACCTAACCTAACTGTTGTGCCTTCATACTGACCTTCCTACCTGCCATCTAACATACCTGCCCTGCCATCATTCATACCTACCCTGCCATCATACATACCTGCCCTGTCTTCAAACATACCTGCCTTGCCATCATACATACCTGNTCATTCATACCTACCCTGCCATCATACATACCTGCCCTGTCTTCAAACATACCTGCCTTGCCATCATACATACCTGTCCTGCCATCATACATACCTGCCCAGCCATAACATACTTGCCCTTTCTACCAACATACATGCCTTGCAATCATTCAAACATGCCCTGTCATCAAACATACCTGCCTTGCCATCATACATACCTGCCCTGCCATCATACATACCTGCCCTGCCATCATACATACCTGCCTTGCCATAAAACATACTTGCCCTGCTTACCCACATACCTACATGCCAAAACTACTTACAAACCTGTTCTTCTGTCTACCTACTGAACTACTTACATGCCTTATCTACCTACTTATCTACCAGCCCTGGCTCCCTACTAATCTACCTGCCCTGCCTACCTACTGATCTACATTTAGCCCTGCTTATCTACTTATCTCTTTTCCCTGCCTACCTATTTACCACCTGCCCTGCCACCTACCTAACAAACCCTGCCAGACTACTTACTTACCACCCTGCTATGACTACCTACTGACCTACCTACCTGCCCTGCCTACCTACTATCATACCTGCCTGGCCAAACTACTTACATAACTGCCTACCTACTTACCTACCTGCTGTCCTACTAAACTACCTGCACTGCCTACCTACTTACAAAACTGACCTGCATACCTACTTACCAAACTGCCCAACATACCTACTTAACTATTTGCCCTTCCAACTTATCGGCCTGTACTGCATCCCTACTTACATACCTGCCAACACAATAACATACCTACCTCCCTTGCCTACCTATTTACATAACTGCCCTGCCTCCCTACTTAACCAAAAAACTGCCCCGCCTGCCTAATTACAAACAAGCACTGCTCACCTACTTACTTAACTACCCCGCCTACCCACTTGCATTGTCTACATACTTACCTACCTGCCCTAACAACCTACTTACATGCCCTGCCTACCTACTTACCTGGCCTGCCCACCTACTTACCTACCTGCTCTGCCCACCTGCATAGCTTCCCACCTGCCCTTCTGACCTACTAACCTAACTGAACTGCCGACCTAGTAACTTACCTGTCCTTCCTACTTACTGACCTACCTACCTGCCCAACTCTTTATCTACCACCCTAACCTAACTACTAGCCTACCTGCCCTGCCGGCCTACTTACCTACCTGCCAACCTACTTACCTACCTGCAGACCTACTTACCTACCTGTCGACCTATTTACCTATCTGTCGACCTACTTACATACCTGTCCTGCCTACCCACTGAACACCCTACACGCCCCGCATATCTACATAACTACCTGCATTGGCTAACTACTTATATTCCTGCTCTGCCTGTTTCTTAACTACCTGCCCTGCCTGTTTCTTAACTACCTGCCCTGCCTGCCTATCTTCCTACCAGCCCTGCCTACCTACATTCCTACCAACCTACCTTGGTGACCAACTTAACAACCTGCCCTGCCTACCTGCCTACCTACCCACATGACCACCTACTTATCTACCTGCCCTGCCTACCAACTAACCGTCATATCTGCACCGCCTACCAAATTACAAATATGCCAGCATACTTACTACCTAACTTCCCTGCCTACCTACTTTCCTAATTGCCCTGCCTACTTATTTACCAACCCAATTGCCCTGCTGACCTACATAATTACCTGCCCTGCTGACCTACATACTAACCTGCCCAGTCTACCTGCTGACCTACCTACCTGCCTTCCTATCCACTTGCATACCTTCTCTGACTGCCTACTTAACTACCTGTCGACCTACTTACATACCTGCCAACCTACTTACCTACCTGCTAACCTACTTTCACTACCTGCCGACCTACTTTTCTACCTGCCGACATACTTACCTACTTGCCGACCTACTTACATCCCTGCCGACCTACTTACCTACATGCCGACCTACTTACCTACCTGCCGACATACTTATCTGCCTGCCGAACTACTAACCAACATGCCGACCTACTTACCTACCTGCACCGGCTACCTACTTAAACCATGCCCTCCATACCTAATTACAATCCTGACCTCCCAGACTACTTACCTAACTGCCCTGCATACCTACTTATATTTTTGCCCTGCCTACTTATTGACTTACCTAACTGTCTCACGAAACTACATATGAACATGCCCAGACTTCCTACTTCCCTACCTGCTTTGCATACCTACTTACATACCTGCCCTGCGTACCTACTATAAATACCTGCCCTGCCTACCTCATTACCTACATGACTTCCTATTTACTTAATTACCTGCCCTGCCTTACCACTTACCTGCCCTGCCCATCTTATTACCTACCTACCCTGCCTTCCTGCATATCTTCCTATCTGCCCTGCCGAACTACTTACATACCTGCCCTGTGGACCAACTATCTACCTGCCATTCCTACAAACTGACCTACATACCTGCCCAACTACTTATATACTCCCTGCTTACCTACTTAACTACCTGCACTGCCTACCTATGTACCTGCCTGCCCTCCAGAGTCTACTTACTTTCCTACCTACCTACCATGCCTACCTACAGACACACTTACCTGCCATGCCTACCTACACACCAACCGACATGCCCAGCCTACCTTCTGAACTATCTACATGCTCTTCATACAAACCGACCTACCTACCTGCCTTAACTACTTACGGACCTACGTATCTGCCCTACCGACCTATTTATTTGACTGTCCTGCCTAACTAATTACCTACCTGTCATGCCTACCTAATTACCTACTTGTCCTGCCTACCTACTTACCAACATACCTGTCCTGCCTACCTACTTACCAACATACCTAGCCTGCCTGCCTACTAATATATCTTCCCTGAACACCTACTTACCTACCTGCACTGTCAACCTACTTATCTACCTGCCCCGCCTACCTACTTACCAAAATACCTATCCCGCCTACCGTATTACAAAACTGCCCTGCATACTAACTTTCATAACTGCCCTGCCTTACTACTTACCTACTAGCTCTTCCTACTAATTTTTATAACTAACTGCCCAGCTGACCTACATCCTACATACTTACCTGCCCCGCCTGCCTGCTGTGCAACCTACCTGCCTTCCTACCAACTTAAATACCTGACATGACTACCTACTTATCTACATGCCGACCTACTTACCTACCTGCCTACATTCTTACCTACCTGCAGACCTACTGACCTACCTGCCTACACACTTTCCTAACTGCTGATGTACTAACCTACCTGCACTGACTACCTACTTACAAAACTGACCTGCATACTTACTTACCTAACTGGCCTGCCCACCTACTTATCTGATTGCCCTGCTACCCAACTACCCCGTGGACCTACATACTTACCTGCCCAGCCTATCTACTTATCTGTTTTGCCTACCTACTTACATACCTGCCCACCTGCTTACTTAACTACCTGGCCTGCCTAACTACTAACCTGCCTTGTCCTACTACTTACCTACTTACCCTGAAAACATACTAAACGACCTACCCTGCGAACCTTCCAACCTACATGATGTGCCTACATACTGACCTACCTAACTGCCCATCGAATTATCTACTTTCCCACACTAGCTACTTAACAACCTGTACTGCCTACATACTAACCTACATGCTCTGCCTACCTACTTACCTACCAGCCCTACCAGCCTAACTTCTACCTGCTCTTCCTACATCCTTTCTACCTGCCCTACCAACCTAATTACATACCAGTTATGCATGCATACATACTTAACTGTCCTGCCTACTTCTTACCTACAAGATCTGCCTACCAACTTACCTAGCTACCTGACATGCCAATCTACTTACCTACCTGAAAGAACTAACTACCTGCTCACCTACTTATCTGCCTGCACTGCCTACCTACTTACATACCTGCCGACCTATTGATCTACCTTCCTCCCTTGTATGCCTATTAACTTACCTGCCCTGCCTTCCTATTTACCTATTTACTGCCCCTGCGTGTCTAATTATGTGCATGCACTGCTCACCAACTTACCTAACTGCCCCGCCTATCTATTTACATATCCACATTATCTATCTACTTTCCTACCTGCCCTGCCTACCTACTAACATCCCTGCCTACCTTCTTACCTGCACTGCCCTGCCCACCTACTTACCTATCTGCTCTGCATAACGTCCTACCTGCCCTGCTGACATACTAACGTACCTGAACAGCCGAAATACTAACCTACATGACATCCTACCTACTGACCTACCTAACTGCCCTGCTGACCTACTAACATACCTGAACAGCCGAAATACTAACCTACCTGTCCTTCCTACCTACTGACCTACCTACCTCCCAACCTTCTGTTCTACCTCCCCTTCCTACCTACTTACCTTCCTGTACTACCTGCGTACTAACGTAAATGCCGAACTACTTACATACCTGTCCTGCCTACCTACTGAACTACCTACATGCCCTGACTACTTAATTATATACCTGCCCTGTCTCTCTACTTACCTACCTGCCCTGCCTACCTACTTACATGCCCTGCCTACTTATCTACCTGCACTGCCTACCTACTTATCTGCTCTGACCACTCACTTACCTACTTGCCCTGTCTACCTACTTAGCTTCCTAGCTGCCCTGCTGACCTACTTAATTACCAGCCCTGCTGACATACTAATCACCCTGCCCTTCATACCAACTTGCTAATATATCTGCCCTTCATACCAACTCACCTACCTACCTGCCCACCTACTTATCTACCACCCCGGCCTAACTTCTAACCTACCTACCCTGCCTCTGTACTTACCTCGCTGCCAACATACATACCTACCCATCAACCAACTTACCTACCTGCCCTGCATATCTCCTAATCTACTTTCCTGCCCTGCTTAAATACTTATCTATCTGTCCTGCCTACCTACTTAATTTACATTCCCTATCTGCCTACTGATTTACCTACCTGCCCTGCCTACTTACTTGCCTACTTGCCCAGTATAACTACTTACATAACTGCCGACCTACTTACCTACCTAATATGCCACCTCCTGACATTCCCACCTGCCATGCCAATCTACTGACCTAACCACCTACCTGCCTGCCCTGCCTACCTACTTGCCTACCTGCCAGGCCTAAATACTTACATAAGCACCGACCTACTTACCTACCTGACATGCCTACTTACTGACCTACCTACCTGATATGCCTACCTACCGACATACCCATCTGCCATGCCAACCTACTGACCTACCAACCTACCTGCCTGCCTACAAACCTACCTGCCCTGCCGACATACTTATCTATAAGCCCTGCTTCCGACTTACCTACCAAGCTGCCCTTCCTACCGACTGTCCTACCAACCTGCCCTGCATACCTACTTATCTATCTGCCCTGCTTACCTACTTACCTTCTAGCCCTACCTATCTAATTACCTTCATGCCCTGCCTACCTACTTACTTTAAAGGCCTGCCTTCCTAGATACCCACCTACCTGCCCTGCCTACCTACCTGTCGAAATAAGGACATACTTATCTCATTTGCCTTCCTTTTTACTTACCTTCCCTGCCTACATACTTACCTACCAACTGCCCTGCCTTCCTACTTACATGTACCTACCTACTTCCCTATCTTCGCACCTACTTAACTCCCTGCCCTGCCTACCTACTACCCTAAATATAGACATACTTAACTATCTACACAGCCTACCTACTAACCTGCCTAACTTCCCTGCCTAAATACTAACCTACCTAAATGCCCTGACTGTCTACTTAACTACCTGCCCTGCCTACCTACTTACCTATCTGCCGGATTACCTACCTACCTATCTACCTGCCCTGCCTACCTACATACACACCTGCCCTGCCTACCTATTTATCTACCTGACTTCCGACCTATTTATCTACCTGCACTGCCTACCGAATTATCTATTTAACTGCCCTGCTTACCTACTTACCTGCTCTGCCTACCTACCTACATAACTGCCCTATCCTGCCAACATACTAACCTACCTGCCCTGCCTACTTCTTACCTACCTGACCTGATTACCTACCTACTTATGTGCACTTCATGCATACTTACATTCTTGCACTGCCTAAATATATAGTTAACTACCTGTCTTCCAAACCACTTACCTACCTGCTGTGCCAACCTACTAAACAGCATACAGACCCACCCAATTATCTACCTGCTGTGCCAACCTACTAAACAACATACAGACCCACCCAATTATCTACCTGCCCTGCCTACCTCCGTACCACCCCGCACTGCATACCTACTTTGATAACTGCTGACCTAATTACCTACCTGACCTGACTACCTACTTACCGGCCTACCTACATACTTACCTACCTGAGCAGCCTAACTTCATACCTACCTGCCCTGTCTAACCAATTATATACCTATCTATCCAGCCTACCTTTCATCATACCTGCCCTACGTACCCTATTACCTACTGTCCCTGCTTACATATTTACCTACCTGCCATACATACCTAACTTCTACCAGCGCTTTCTACCTCATTTCTACATGCCCTACCTACCTACTTACCTACCTGCCCATGCCTACCTACTTACTTACCGGCCCTGCATGCCTACCTACATATCTGCCCTGGCTACTTCTTACCTACATGCCCTGCCTACCTACTTACCTACCACACCAGCCAACCTACCTGCTCACCTACTTATTTGCCTGAACTACCTACCTATTTATATACCAGCCAACATAATAACCTACCTACCTCCCTTGCCAACCTATTTACTTACTTACCTACCGAACTGTCCTGTCTGCCTAATTACATACACGCACTGCTCACCTACTTACCGTCCTGCCCTGCCTCCCTACTAATATGCCCTGCCTACCTACTTACCTGCCCTACCCGCCTAATTACCTACATGTCCTGCCTACCTACATAGCTTCCTGCCTGCCCTGCCGACCTACTTACTTACCTGTCCTTCCTGCATACTGACATACCTACCTGACCACCTACTTATCTACCTACCCTGCCTATCTACTTACCTACCTACACTGCCTGCCTGAACAACCTATATGCCCTGCCTACCTACTTATCTAACCTGCCCTGACTAGCTAGATGTCTTCCTGCCCTTCCTAATTCTTACCTACATGCCCTGCCTACCTACTTACCTACCTGCCGACCTAATGACCTACCTGCCGACCCAATGACCTACCTGCCGACCCAAAGGCCTACCTGTCGACCTAATGAACAACCTGCCAACCTAATGACCTACCTACCGACCTAATGACCTACCTGCTGACCTAATGACCTACCTGCCGAATAAATGACCTACCTGCCGACTTAATGACCTACCTGCCGACTTAATGACCTACCTGCTGACCTAATGACCTACCTACCTAATGACGTAACTACCTGCCTTGCTTACATATTTACTTACCTGCCCTGCCTACCTGCTTACTTACATATCCACCCTGTTTATCTGCTTATCTACCTGCCCTGCTTACCTACATATATGCCCTGCCTGCCCACTTATATGCTCTGCCCACCTATTTATCTGCTCTGCCCACCTAGTTATCTGCTCTGCCCCCCTACTTATCTGCTCTGCCCACTTACCTACCTACCATCCCTGCCTACCTGCATAGCTTCCTACCTGTCCTGCACACCAACTAACCTTGCTGCCCAGCCAACATACAAACCTACCTGCCCTTCCTACCTACTGACTTCCCTACCTACCCACCCACTTATATTCCTCACCTGCTCACATACTAACCTACCTGTCCTGTCTGCCAACTCCCTAATTGCCGACCTACTTACATACCTGTCCTGCCTACCTACTGAACAACCTACATTCCCTGCCTACCTACTTGTCTAACAGCCCTTGCTACCAACTTATCTACCAGCCCTGCTTACTTACTACCTACCAGCCCTGCCTACCTACTTCACTACCGGCCTGCTCTGGCGACATAATAAACTACCTGCCCTGCCTACCTACTGACATAACCACCTGCCCACCTACTTATCTAGCTGGCCGGCCTACCTATTAACCGACCTGGCCTGCCTATACACTTACCTACCTTAGAACCTACTTACCTACCTGCCTTCCTATTTACCTACCTACCTGGCCTGCCAAACTACTTACCTAGTTGCCCTGCCTACCTACTGACCCTCCTTCATGCCCACCTACTTCTCTACCTACACTGCATACCTACTCACCTACCTGTCCTACCTACCTTCCTATTTACCTACCTGCCGACCTAATGACCTACCTATCTGCCTTGCCTACCTATTTACTTACCTGACCTGTCTATCTACTGACCTACCTAAATGCCCTGCCTGACTACTAACATACATGCACTGCTCACCTACTTACCTAACTGCCCTGCCTACCTACTTACATACCTGCCTTGCCTACCTAATTACCTACCTGACTTCCTAGTTTCTTATCTACCTGCCCTGCCTATATACTTACCTGCCCTGCCAACCTTCTTACCTACCTGCTCTGCCTTCCTGCATAGCTACCTACCTGCCCTGCCGATCTACTTAACTACCAGCCCTGCTGGCCTACTACCTACCTGCCCTTCCTACCTACTGACCTACCTACTAGCCCATCTACTTATCTACCTCTGCTGCCTACCAACTTACCTACCTGACCTGCCTGCCACCTCATCTACCTGCTGACCTACCTACAAACCTGTTCTGCCTACCTACTGATCTATCTGCATGCCATGCTTAACTGTTTCCCTACCTACCTGCCTTGGTGACCTACTTAACTACCTGCCCTGCCTTCCTACCTACCTATATGGCTACCTACCTATCTACATGCCCCACCAACCAACATACCTATCTGCCCTGCCTACCTACTTACCCACCCTCCGATCTGCTTACCTACCTGACTACATAATTACCTACATGCACTGCCTATCTGCTAATCTATCTTTCTGCCCTGCCTACCTACTTACCTTCCAGCTCTGCCTAGCCAACTTCTACCTGCGCTTCCTACCTAATCTCAACATGCCCTGCCTACCTACTTACCTACCTGCCCTGCATATCTACTTACATACAACCCTGCATGCCTACTTACCTAGGTGCCTTGCCTACCTACTTACCTACATGTCCTGCCTAGCTACTTAATTAGCTAACTGCCCTGTAGACCTACTTACCTACCTGCCCAGCCTAACTACTGACCTACCTATCTGCTCACCTACATATTTGCCTGCACTGCTAACCTACTTACCGAAATGCCCTGCCAAACTACTTACCTACCTGCTACAAATCTATATGACTTCCTACCTATGTACCTATGTACCTACTTGCTTACCTACCTAACTAACCTACTTCCTACCAACCTATATACCTACATTACTATATTGCTACCTACCTATCTACATGCCTACCTTATTCCTACATAATTACCGACCTATCGATCTTCCTATCTACCATCCCACAATTAAACCACTTACCAACACACTGGTCACCCACCCACACATACCTATATATCTAGCTTCATAAATATCTACCTACTGTAGTTCCTACATAGTTACATATCTTAAGGACCCGACTTTACCTTACAGTGTAAATAACTACCATAAATAGCAACCTTATATGGATTCTATAACTTAATACATTAATGTCAAACCTCTTACCTTCTACCTTTCTACTTTCTACCTACCTATCTTCCCACTTACATTCCTACCTACAAAAAAATTACCTTCCTGCCTAGATACTTAATTTCCGACCTAACTAACAGATATACCTAAATAGCTACCTACCCTAATTACCTATCTACCTTCACTACCCTTCATAATTGACTTTATTTTCTTTTAACTTAACAACTTACCTTTACTACTATCCCTTACTTCATACCTACCTTCCTAGAATATTATATGTCTACCAAGAAATGTATCTACCTACCTCATTAATTTTCTACAATCCTTGCGAAACACATCCCTGCCGGTGTACCAACCTACCTACATAACCACCTATTTTATTTCGTCCTTCCTATATACCAACCTATAAACCATCCTACCTACCTTCGCAAGTACATACCTATCTTCAAACCTACCATCCTACTTNTCCTATATACCAACCTATAAACCATCCTACCTACCTTCGCAAGTACATACCTATCTTCAAACCTACCATCCTACTTACCAAACTTCCTACCTACCATACCCATCTAGCTACCTACATACTGTCCCAACTATCTATCTTCCTACATAACTNCTTACCAAACTTCCTACCTACCATACCCATCTAGCTACCTACATACTGTCCCAACTATCTATCTTCCTACATAACTAGTTACTTATCAACTTACAATGTATTTAACTTTCTACCCTAAAACATATCTTAAATACCTTCCTTAACTTCATACCTACCAAATTAAGTTACCTTTTTACCAAGCTGCAACTAAACCATATAACATTCGCACTCATACAAATCCACAAACCTACCTACCCAACTATTAACCCTCTAACTCCCAATATTTCTACATATCTACCTTTGTNAAATCCACAAACCTACCTACCCCACTATTAACCCTCTAACTCCCAATATTTCTACATATCTACCTTTGTTGCTACATACCTACCTTAATTTACACTGAAACTACCTACCCTACTTATGTAGTACATTTACCCATCTTATATACATACCTTAATTTCATACTTATCAACATTTATTCCTACATACCTATAAATATATCTACTTACTCCCCACAGCTACCTATTTTATTAACTACATATCTGCCTCCATCCATAAATACCTACCAACCTACCTGTCAACTGTTGCTATCTATGCCATGACTACATACCCAACTATCTACTAGCCTGTCTTCCTCGCTAACAAAATAACTAAATATTTATTTCCTACCTTCCTTCATACCTACCAACCTACCTATACACAAAGCCACCTACCTTAATTACCAGCCATCTATGTAAATACAAACCTACCTACAGACGGAACTACCATCCCACACAAAACCCACCAACCTAAATACCTGTAAACCTAGCCACCTTCATACCTATATTCCTACTTACCTACCTACAAATCTGACTACCTTGCCATCTACTTATTTACCTTCATATCTTCCTATATACATAATAACAGATATATCTTCCACCCTGCATACAAACTTACTTAACTAGCTACCTACCACCATACCTAAAACCTTACCTATCTCAACTACTAACATTAATTTCATACATAATCAACTTAATATATAACTAGCTATTTACTTAGATTCCTTAACTACATTCATAGTTACTATACTTACATAATTAAATTACTTACTTGTATTTCTACCTCAACTATGTACAACAACGTATCTTAACTTCATACCTACATCTGCACTTAATTTATAAAACATCAACCTACATTTCTCAATTATTAAATACCTCCGTACCTTCCGTACCTACCCAACTACCTTTCTACATACAGGACTATTAAAAAAAAAACTATATTCTTAACTACTAACACAACTAACTGCATACATACCTAAACACCTACATATCTTATTTCCTTCTTACATGACACCATATATATATTTATTATAATGTACCTAATTTCCTTCATAAATACCTAACTAAATAACTGAACTACCACTGTTCTTTATACCTAATTACCATCCTACCTACCTAAATAATTACAATTCAATCTTCCTACCAACTTACCCACCTACATACATTATAATTAGATACCTCCCTACACGCATACCGACCCAAATTCATACCTACATATTCATACCGAAAAACTTTCTCCCACTCCAACCTACTATTTATCCTAATACTTAACAATATATATAACTACATAATTAACTATGAACCTTCATAATTACATTCCTAGACACTTAACTACTTAACTACCTACCAAACAAAATACATTCCTAACAAATTTTTTTCTACCACCCTAACAAACTATGTACCTAACATCATACCTTCCCACATATAAAACAACAAAATTTGTACCTACATTTTAACCTACACATTCACATACACATATAACTTCTAAACATCCACCCACCTAACAGCCTACATAATTGTATAAGTACCTCCATAGCTAACTATACAAATATGTACATTACCATTCAATAAATACCCACCTACATATACATCAACGATTTTATCCTCCTATCGAATTACTTACTTACCCAACAACATACCTGTCTACTTGCTTATAAAATTGCATACCTAATTACCAACCTGCCGACCTACTTACAGACCTGTCCTGTCCACCTAAGTAATTACCTGCCCTGCCTATTTATTTACCTACCTGTCTTGCATAAATCCTTACATACCTGTAGACCCACTTACCTACCTGCTTTTTTTCCCTGCACATACCTACTTATTTACATGCCCTGCCTTCTTACTTACCCACCAGCCTGGACTACTTATTTATCTAACGACCTGCACTGTCTTCATACTAACAATCCTGCCCTGCCTACCTATTTACCTACCTGCACCGGCTACATACTAACTACCTTTATGCACTGACTACCTACATACTTACATGCCCTTCCTACATACTCACCTACCTGCATTCCTATTTACCTATCTACCTCGCCTGCTAACCTACTTACCTACTTGCCCTGCCTACATTCTGACCCTTCTTCATGCAAACAACTTATCTACCTACACTGCCTACATACACACCTACCTGCCCTGCCTACCTACTTACCTACATGCCGACATAATGATCTACCTACCAACCTTGCCAACCTATTTACATACTTGCCCTGCCTACCTACTTACATACATGCACTGCTCACCTACTTAACTAACTGCCCTGCCGACCCACATACATACCCGCCCTGTCTATCTACTTACTTACCTGCCCTGTCTAACTTCATACACGCCATGCCTACCTACTTATCTGCCCTGCCCACATAATTACATACATGCCTTGCCTACCTGCATACCTTCCTAAATTCCCAACCTTCCTACTAACATGTACAGCCTACCAACATACATACCCAGCCTTCCTGCTTACATGCCCTGCCGACCTAATTACATACATGCCCTGCATACCTACTTATCTACCTACCTGCCCTGCCAGACAACTTACTTACCTACCAAAACTGCCTACCTACTGACCTACCAGCCCTGCCTACCTACTTACCTACCTGCCTGGCGTAACAACTTACATAAATGCCGACTTACTTAGCTACCTGACCTGCCTACCAAATGACCTACCTACCTGCCATGCCTACCTTCTTACCTATCTACCTGCCCTGCCTACCTACTGACCAACATATCCACCTTGCCCACCTATTTCTCTGCTGTCCTGCCTACCTAAACACCTAACTTTCCTGACTACCTACTTACCAACATCACTGACCTTCCTATCTACTTACCAACATACCTGTCTTCCCTACCTACCTACCAACATACCTGTCCTCCCTACCTACTTACATATCTGCCCTGCCTACCTACTTGCGTACCCTTTCTTCAGCCCTACTTATCTACCTGCCATGCCTACCGACTTACCTACCTAGCTGCCCTTCCACCCGACTGTCCTACCTACCTGCCCTGCTTACCCACTTAACTATCTTCCCTGCCTACCTGCTTACCTACATGCCCTGCCTACCTACATACCTACCTGCACTGCCGACCAACTCACCAATCTATCTGACCACCTACTTATCTACCTGCCCTGCCTTCTTCTTACCCACAAGCCCTGCCTACTTCTTACGTACATGATTTGTCTACCTACCTATTTACCTACCTGCCCTGGTGACCTACTTACATACCTGCCCTGTCTATCTGCTGACATACCAACATTCTTACATATTAATATACCTGCCTACATACTTACATACCTGCCCTGCCGACCTATTTATCTACCTGCCCTGCCTACCGACTTACCTTCCTGCACTGTCTATCTACACATATAACTGCCTACCTACTTACCTACATTACCTGCCTACCAACTGACCTGCCTACCAACTGACCTGCCTACCAACTGACCTGCCTACCAACTGAACCTGCCTACAAACTGATCCGCCTTCCTAAGGACCTACCTACCTGCCACAACTACCCACTGACATACCTATCTGCCCTGCCTACCTACCGATCTACCTACCTGTCTTGCCTACCTACTGACCTACTTACCTTCCCTGCTACCTACATATCTACCTGACCTGCCCACCTACCTATCTACTTGCCCTGGCTACCTACCTGCCCTGCCAACCTAATTACCTACCTACCTGCCTACCTAATTACCAACCTACCTGCATACCTAATTACCTATCTACCTGCCTACCTAATTACCTATCTACATTCCCTAAATACCGACTTACAATCCTACCCTACCTACTTACCTACCTGTCCTGCCTACCTACTTACCTACTTACATATCTGCCAAGCCTACCTTACCTGCCCTTTTTACCTAATTTTTACCTGCCCTGACTACCTGCTTAACTACCTGGACTACCTCCCAACTTACATACCTACCCTGCAAGCTGCTAAACTACCTGCCCTACCTACCTACCAACCTACCCTTATATGTTCAAATATTATTCTACCTGCCCTGCCTACAATTACCTATCTGCTGTGTCTACCTAATTACCTACCTGCTGCACTACTTACCTACCTGAAGACCTATTAAACTACCTGCCGACTTAATTACATACCTGCCGACCTATTGACCCACCTGCCGACGTATTGAACCACCTGCCGACCTACATACCTACCTGCCGACGTACTTACCCACCTGCCTTGCCTACCTATTGATCTATTTTTCTGCCCTGCCTACCTACCTACCTACCTGCCTGCCTACTGACCTACAAACCTGCTCTGCCTTCCTACTGACCTACCAACCTTCCATGATTACCTATTTACCTACCTCCCAGACCTAACTACTAACATAATTGCCGACCTACTTACAAACCTGACCTGCCTACCTACTGATGTACCTACCTACTGATGTACCTACCTGACATGCCTATTTACAGACCCACCTACCTGCCCTGTCTCCCTACAGACCTACCTACCTGCTTTGCCAAACTACTGACCTGCCCTGCCCTGCCCAACTACATATCTGCCTACACTGTCTAACTAAATACCTAACTACCCTGCCTACCTANACTTACCTTCCTGCACTGTCTATCTACACATATAACTGCCTACCTACTTACCTACATTACCTGCCTACCAACTGACCTGCCTACCAACTGACCTGCCTACCAACTGAACCTGCCTACAAACTGACCCGCCTTCCTAAGGACCTACCTACCTGCCACAACTACCCACTGACATACCTATCTGCCCTGCCTACCTACCGATCTACCTACCTGTCTTGCCTACCTACTGACCTACTTACCTTCCCTGCTACCTACATATCTACCTGACCTGCCCACCTACCTATCTACTTGCCCTGGCTACCTACCTGCCCTGCCAACCTAATTACCTACCTACCTGCCTACCTAATTACCAACCTACCTGCATACCTAATTACCTATCTACCTGCCTACCTAATTACCTATCTACATTCCCTAAATACCGACTTACAATCCTACCCTACCTACTTACCTACCTGTCCTGCCTACCTACTTACCTACTTACATATCTGCCAAGCCTACCTTACCTGCCCTTTTTACCTAATTTTTACCTGCCCTGACTACCTGCTTAACTACCTGGACTACCTCCCAACTTACATACCTACCCTGCAAGCTGCTAAACTACCTGCCCTACCTACCTACCAACCTACCCTTATATGTTCAAATATTATTCTACCTGCCCTGCCTACAATTACCTATCTGCTGTGTCTACCTAATTACCTACCTGCTGCACTACTTACCTACCTGAAGACCTATTAAACTACCTGCTGACTTAATTACATACCTGCCGACCTATTGACCCACCTGCCGACGTATTGAACCACCTGCCGACCTACATACCTACCTGCCGACGTACTTACCCACCTGCCTTGCCTACCTATTGATCTATTTTTCTGCCCTGCCTACCTACCTACCTACCTGCCTGCCTACTGACCTACAAACCTGCTCTGCCTTCCTACTGACCTACCAACCTTCCATGATTACCTATTTACCTACCTCCCAGACCTAACTACTAACATAATTGCCGACCTACTTACAAACCTGACCTGCCTACCTACTGATGTACCTACCTACTGATGTACCTACCTGACATGCCTATTTACAGACCCACCTACCTGCCCTGTCTCCCTACAGACCTACCTACCTGCTTTGCCAAACTACTGACCTGCCCTGCCCTGCCCAACTACATATCTGCCTACACTGTCTAACTAAATACCTAACTACCCTGCCTACCTACTTACCAACCTAAGTATACTGCCTACCTACTTACATTTCTGCCCAATTTACATACTTACCTACCTGCCCTGCCGACCTACTTATCTACCTGCCCTGCCTACCGCCTTATATATCTAGCTGACCTTCCTTCCGGCAGTCCTACCTACCTGCACTGCTTACCTACATATATATCTGCCCTGCCTTCCTACAAACCTACCTACCTGTCCTGCCTACCTTCTGACCTAGCTACCTGACCACCTACTTATCTACCTGCCCTGCCTACTTCTTGCCTATATGTCAGTCCATCTTACTTAAATACCTACTTGCCCTGGCGACCTATTTAACTACCTGCGCTGCCTACCTACCGACCTAACCACATGACCACCTACTTATTTACCTGCCCTGCCTACCTATTTACCTACCTACCGATCTATTTACCTACCTGTCGACCTACTTACCTACCTTATCTGCCTACTTACTGATACACCGTTCTACCCTGCATACCTACTTATATATCTGCCATGCTTACCAACGTACCACCTGCCCTGCCTACATGCTTACCTAAATTCCAGCCCTACCAGACTGAATACTTACCTACCTGCCATGCCTACCTACTGACCTAGCTTACTGACCGCCAACTTAACTACCTGCCCTCCCTTCCTCTTAACTACAAGCTTGGCCTGCATACTTACTTACCTACCTGCCCTGGCGACCTACTTAACTACCTCCTCTGCCTATCTACTGACCTAACCACCTACCCACCTACTTATCTACCAGCCCTGCTTTCCTACATACCTATTTGCCATGCCTACATTTTACATACCTAACTGCCCCGCGGACCAACATACCTACTGCCCAGCCTACCTACTTACCTACCTTCATCGCTTTTCTACATACATACCTGCCCTGCCTACTTACTTACCTATCTGCCCTGCACTACTACTTACCTACTTACCCTGCCAACCTACTAACCTACCTGCCCTGCAAACCTTCTAACTTACCTGCTGTGCCTACATACTGACTATCGACTGATCTACACACCCTCATTACCTACTTAACAACCTGCCCTGCCTACCTTCTTACCTACCTGCGAAACAACTTACATACCTTCCTTACCTACCTTATGAACTACAAACATACCATGCCTACCTATTTATCTAACTGCCCTGGCTACCTAATTATGTACCTGCCCTGCCTACATTGTTACCTTACTTCTCTTCGTACCAACTTACATATCTCCCCTGTATACCGTTTTACCTACCTGCCCGCTTACCTACTTACCTATGTGCCCAGGCTTCCTAAATACCTGTTCTGCTTCAGACATACAAACCTGCCCTGCCACCTACTTACCCACCTGCCCTGCCCTGCTTACCTAATACCTACATGCTTTTCCTACCTACTTACCTACCTACACTTCCTACCTACTTACCTAAATTCCTGTCTTCCGAAATAATTACCTGCCTACCTGCCGTGCCTACATACTGACCTAACTGTGCACCTACCTATCTACCAGTCCTGCCTACTTACTTCCATACCTGCTCTGCCTACGTATCTATCTAACTGTTGATCTACTTACCTATCTACCCAGCCTACCTACTGACCTACCTCCCTGCCCTGCCTTCCTACTTACCCATGTGCCCTTCCTAACTACTTATGTACTTGCCCTGTCTATATACTTACCTAACTACCTGTCTTCCAAAGCACTTTCTTACCAACCTGCGTGCCCACCTACTGAGCAACCTACCTACCCACTTCTTATCTACCTTCCGTGCCTACCAACTTACCTATTATCCCTGCCTACTTATTTACGTACCAAACTGCCCCACGGACCTACATACCTACCTGCCCTGCCCACCTAGATACATACCTGATTTGCCTACCTACTTACATATTTACCCTTCCTACCTACTTACATACCGTCCCAGGTTACCTACTTATCTACCTGTCCTGCATAATCCTTACATACCTGCACTGCCTACCTACTTCCGAATATACATCTCGTCGCGACCTACTTAACTTTCTGCCCTTTCTACCTACCGACCTACCCACATGACAACCTTCTTATCNCATACATCTCGTCGCGACCTACTTAACTTTCTGCCCTTTCTACCTACCGACCTACCCACATGACAACCTTCTTATCTACCTGCCCTGCCTACCAAGCTACCTATCTGTCCTGTTTACATACTTACTTACAAGCCGATCTGCTTACCTACCTGCCGACCTACTTACCTAAATGCCGACTTACTCACGTACCTGTCAACCTACTCAAGTACATGCCGAGCTACTCACGTACCTGCCGACCTACTTACCAACATACCGACCTACTTACAAAACTGCCGACTTACTTACATAACCAGCAGACATACTTACCTACCTGACCTGCCTACCTACTGATTTTACATTCTGCTCTGCTTACCTACTTTTCTATCAACCCACCCTACCATCTAACCTACCTGCCCTGCCTACATACTTACCTAACTGCTGATCAAACTACTTGTCTACCCAGCCCACCTGCTTATCTACCTAACTGCCCAGCCTACCTTCTGATCTACCTACCTGCTCTGTTTAAATAATAACCATACTGCCGATCTACTCACCTATCTGCCGACCTACTTACCTACCTGCCTACCTACTAACCTACCTGCCAACCTACTTACCTGCTCTGCCAACCTACTTATATACCTGCCCTGCCTACCAACATAGCTTCCTACCTGCCCTGCTTACCTACTAACATGCTCAGCCTATCTACTTACCTGAACTGAACACCTAATTACATACAAGCCCTGCCTACTACTAACCTACCTACCTGCCCTGCCAGATAACTCACTTACCTACAGTTCCTGCCCAACTACTGAACTACCTACCTGCCCAGACTACCTACTTACCTACCTGCCCATCTTAACTACTTACATAATAGCCGACCAACTTAAATACCTGACCTGCCTATCTTCTGATCTACCTACCTTCCATGCCTACCTACTGACCTACCGAACTGCCCTGCCTACCTAATGACTTACCTATGCGCCCTGCCCAACTATTTATCAGTCTGTCCTGCCTACCTACTTACAAACATACCTGTCCTTCCTACCTCCTTACTTATCTCTTCTGTACACCTACTTACCTACCTACCCTGCCTACCTAATTACATACATGCCCTGCCTACATACTTACATTCCTGCCTCCTCTATCTACCTACCTACCTGCCCTTCCTACCTACTTACCTGCCCTGCCTTCCTTCTTACCTGCCCTGCCTACCTACTTACCTACATGCCCTGCCTGCCTACTTACCTAACTGCAGACCTACTATCATACTTGTTTAACTACAAAATTACCAACATGCCCTGCCTACGCTTATCTACCTGCCCTGTCTCCCTACTTATCTACCTGCCCTTGCTACCTACTTAACTACCTGCCCTGCCTACTTCTTACCTACCTGCCCTGCCTATGTGATTTAGTACCTACCTGCCCTGGCGACCAACTGACCTACCCTTCTGCACTACCTTCCTACATTTTTACATGCCCTGAAAACTTACTTACCTACCCGACCTTCCTACCTACTAACCAACATACCTTTTTGTAATTCCTACCTGTTTACCTACCTGCCCTGGCGAACTACTTACCTAAATACCTGTCTTCCGAAATATTTACATACCTACCAGCCGTGCCTTCCTACTGACCTACCTGCGCACATACTTAATTACCTGCCCTGCCTACCTACCTACCTACATGCCCTGCCTACATAATTACCTACCTGCCTTGCCTACCTACTTACCTAACTGCCATGCCTAACTACTTACCTAACTGAATTGCCTACCTATATACCTACCTGCAATGCCTACCTACCTACCTGCCATGCCTATCTACCTACCTGACATGCCTACCTACTTACCTAACTCCTGACCTAATTATATATCTAACCAGCCTACCTACTGACCTACATAACTGCCTTCCTACCTACTGACCTGCCTATCTGCCCTTCCTACATGCCCTGCCTGCCTTAATTACCTACCTGCCTTGCTTACCTACTTACCTATCTGCCCTGCCTACCTACCAATCTACCTGTCCTGCCTACCTACTTACATGCCTGCCCTGCATACCTATTTACTTTCCTGCCCTGCCAACATACTTATCTACCTGCCTTTCCTACCGACTAGCCTACCTACCTGCCCTGCCTACTTACTTACCTGTGTGCCCTTCCTTCATACATACCTACCTGCACTGCCTACCTACTTACCTAACTACATGTCTTCCAAACCACTTTATTATCTACCTGCTATGCCTACATAATGTGCTACCTACCTACCCACTTCTTATATACCTGCCCTGCCTACCTACTTACCTTCCTGCACTGCCAATCTACATACATAACTGTCGACTTACTTACCTTCTTGATATGCCTACCAACCGACCTGCCTAGATACCGACCTACCTACCTGTCACACCTACCCTCTGACCTACCTATCTGCACTGCCCACCTTCCTAGCTACCTACCTACCTTTCCTACCTACTGACCTACCTGCCATGCTACCTACATATCTACCTAACATGCCAACTTACCAATCTACCTGTCCTGGCTATATACCTGCCCTTCCTACCTAATAACCTACCTACCTTCCCTGCCTACCTAATTACCTATCTACCTGCCCTGACTACAAACTTACAAACCTACCCTACCTACTTACCTACCTGTCCTGCCTACCTACTTACTTAACTGTCCTGCCTACCTACTTACCTACCTGTCATGCCTACTTACATACCTACCTGCCCTGCCTGCCTTACTTCTACCTGCCCTGCCTACCTAGTTACCTACTTGGCCTGCTTATCAACTAACATACCAGCCCTGCATGCCTGCTTACCTACATGCCCTGCTTACCTACCTGCCCTGACTACCTACTTACCTATATATCCTGCCTACCTACTTAACTAGCTACCTGCCCTGCTGATCTACTTACCTAGCTGCATTGCTTTCCTATTTACCTGCACTGCCTACCTACTAACATTCCTGCCCTGCCAACATACTAACCTACCTGGCCTGCCTACCTATCTAACTAACAACCCGCCCTACCTAACTACTTGCATACCTGTCCAGCCTACTTCTAACCTCCCTGTCCTGCCTACCAACATCCCTAACCCCTTCCTACTTACTTACCTAACCAACTGTCTTCCAAACCACTAACTTACCTACCTGCTGTGCCTACCTACTGAGCTACAACCTGCTCTCTTATTAACTACCTTCCCTGCCTACCTACTTACAAAATTACCGACCTACTTAACTACCTGACCTGCCTACATATTGACTTGCATTCCTACAGATAAACCTAACTGCCCAGCCTACCTACAACCAACATGCACCGCTTAACTACTTACATACGTATCTGTCCTGTCTACCATCTTACATACCTCCTTGCCTTCCTACTTACCTACTTGCTTTGTCTACCTACTTACCTACCTTCCCTGTCTACCTAACATCTACCTCCCCTTCCAACCTTATTTCTATCTGCCCTGCCCATCTACTTACCGACTTGTCCTGCCTACCTACTGACCAACATATCTGTCCTACCTACCTACTTTCATATCCACCCTTCCTACCTACTTACTTACCTGCCCTGCCTAACTACTTACATACCTGCCCTACCCACTTCCTACCTACATGTCCTGCCGACCTACTTATCTATCTGCCCTGCCTTCCTACTTACCTACATGCTCTTCCTTCCTACATATTTACCTACCTGCCCTGCCTACCCACTACCTACTTCTTGCCTTCATGCCCTGCCAACATACTTACCTGCCTACCTGCCCTGCCTACCTATAGACCTTCTATACTCCCTGCCCACCCATTTTACTGCTTTTCCTGCCTACCTTACTTCCTACCTGTTCTGCCAACCTACTTACAAACATATATGTCCTGTCTACCTACTCACATATCTGCCCTGCCGACCTACTAATCTACCTGCCCTGCCTACCGACTTACCTACCTAACAGCCCTGCCTACCTATTTACATACATGAATGCAAATATACTTAAATATGTACTCTGCCCACATACTTACCTAACTGCCCTGCCTGCCTACTTAGATACCCGTCCTGTCTATCTACTTTCCTACTTGACCTGCCTAACTACTTACATGCCCTGCCTACCTACTTACATGCCCTGCCAATCTACTTACCTACCTGCATTGCCTGCATGCATAGCTTCCTACCTTCTCTGCCTACCTACTTACATGTCCAGCCTACCTACTTAACAGCCCCCTGCCCCCCTACTTCCCTACATGCTCTGCCTACCTACTTACCTACCTACCTGCCCTGCAGGACAAATTACTTACCTGCCCTGGCTACCTACCTGCCCTGCCTACATACCTGCCTGCCTACCTAATTGCCCTGCATACCTACCTGCCAGGCGCAACAATGTACATAATTGCCTACCAACTTACCTACCTGACCTGCCTATCTACTGACCTACCTAACTGCCCTGCCTGCCTACTCACCTACCTAAACACCCTGACTACCTACTGACTTAACTATCTGCCCTGACCACCTATTTATCTGTCTGTCCTGCCTACTAATTACCCACCATTCCTGCCTACCTGCCCTGCTTAGCTATTCATCAATCTGGCCTTCCTACCTCCTTACCTATGTACCCTGCCTAACTACTTACCTACCTGCCCTGCCGACATACTACCTAGCTACCTGACCACTTACTTATCTTCCTGCCTCCCTACTACTTACCTACATGCCCTGCTTACCAACTTACTTACCTACCTGCCCTGGTGACCTATTTAACTAACTGCCCTGCCTACCTACTTACCTACATGCCTGTCCTGCTTACCAACTTACATATCTGCCCAGTTTACCTGGTTACCTATGTGCCCTGCCGATCTACTTATTTAACTGCCCTGCCAACCTACCTACCTGCCTGCCTACCTACTGACCTAGCTACCTAACCTCCTACTTATGTACCTGCCTTCCTTACTTCTTACCTAAATGCCCTGCCGACCTACTAACCTACCTGTCCTGGTGACCCACTTAACTACCTACCCTACCTACCTTATGAACTAGCCACCTGCCCACCTAATTATCTTCTAGCCCTGCCTACCTTCTTACCCATCTTGCCTGCTATCATACTTACCTACCTTAGGACCTACTTACCCAGATGCCCTGCCTACTTACTGACCAACCTTACTACCCTGCCTACCTACTGACCAAACTTTCTGGCCTGCCTACCTACTGACCTACATTTCTGCTATGCCTACCTAATGACCTACCTTTCTGCCCTGCCTACCTACTGAACTACCTTTCTGCCCTGCCTTCCTACATATTTACCTGCCCTGACTATCTACTAACCTACCTGTCCTGCCTGCATACTAACCAACTTACCTGCATTGCCCGCCTACTTACAAAACTACCCTGGGTACCTACTTACCTAACTTCTCTTCCTTCCTACCTATCTGTTTTCCCTGCCTACTTATTTACAACCTAACTTCCCCATGGACCTACATACCTACTTGCCCAGCCTGCCTACATATCTACATGCTTTGCCTACCTACTGACTTTTCTACCTGCCAATCTACTTATCTACCTGCCCTGCCTACTTACTCAACTACCTTTCCGGCATAACTACTTACATAATTAACAACCTACTTACCAACCTGATCTGCCTACTACTGACGTACCTACCTGCCATACATACCTACATAACTACCAACCTGCCCTGCCTACACACTGTCCTACCTAACTGCCCAGCCTAACCACTGACCTACCTATCTGCCTTGCCCACCTATTTATCTGCTTACACAGTCTACCTTATTACCTACATGCCATACCGACCTACTTATCTACCTGCCCTGGCTACCGACTTACAGACCTAACTGCCCTTCCTACCGAATGTCCTACCTACCTGCCCTGCCTACATACTTACATAACTGCCGACCTACTTACCAACTTGCTCTGATTACCTACTTACCTACCTGCCCTGCCTACTTACCTACCTTGCTTTTCTGCCTGCCTACTCACATACATGCACTGCTCACCTACTTGCCTAACTGCCCTGCCTACCTACTTACATACCTGCCCTGTCAATTTACATACCTACCTGCCCTGCATAACTATTTACCTGTCCTTCCTACCTACTTAACTGAGCTGCCCACCTACTTATCCACCTGCCCCTCATACCTGCATAGCTTCCTAGCTGGTCTGCCAACCAACTTAACTACCTGCCCGGTTTACCTACTAACCTACCTGCCCTTCCTACCTACTGACCTACCTACCCACCCACTCATCTACGTCCCCTGACTACCTACTTACCTACCTGCCCTGCCTGCCTTCTTACATACCTGCAGACCTACTATCACACCTACCCCGCCTAACTACAGAATTACCAACATGCACTTCCTACACTTATCTACCTGCCCTGGCTACCTACTTATCTACAAGCCCTTCCAACCTCTTACCTACCTGCCCTGCCTATGTAATTTAGTACCTAGCTGCCCTGGACCCCTACTTAACTACATGACCTGTCTACCTACTGACCTAACCACATGACCACCCACTTATCTAACTGCCCTGCCTACCAACTTTCCTATCTGTCCAGTGCCTACCTACTTACATACATGCCATTCTACTGAAGTAACTGCCGATCTACTTACCTACCAGCCAACCTACTTCCTTACCTACCGACATACTTCCCTACATGCCGACATACTTACCTACATGCCGACATACTTACCAACATGCCGACCTACTTACCTACATGCCAACCTACTTACCTACATGCCGACCTACTTACCTACATGCCAACCTACTTACCTACATGCCGACCTACTTACCTACATGCCTACCTACTTACCTACATGCCGACCTACTTACCTACATGCCGACCTACTTACCTACCAGCCGAAATACATTACCAACTTCCAACCCACTTACCTAACTGCCGAAAAAATAACACACCTGTTGACCTACTTACCTACCTTCCCTGTCTACCTACAGATCTTCCTTCCTGCCCTGCTTGCCTTCTTATCTATCTTTCCTACCTACTTACATACATTACTGCCCTGCCTGCTGACCAACTTACCTACCCACCTGCCCTCCCAGACAACATACTACACACCTTGCCCTGTCTACCTACTGACCTACCTACCTGCAATATCTACCTACTCACCTACCTATCTGACCTGCCTACCTACCAACCTGCCATGCTTACCTAATAACCTGCCTACCTTTCCCCCTACCNCTCACCTACCTATCTGACCTGCCTACCTACCAACCTGCCATGCTTACCTAATAACCTGCCTACCTTTCCCCCTACCCGCTGAAATACCTACCTACCTTCCCTTCCTACATACCGATGTACCTATCAGCCCTGAGCTCTTATTTATCTGCCTGTCCTGCCTACTTAATACCTACCTTCCCTGCCTACCTACTTACCAACATACCTGTCCTGTTTACCTACTTACATATCTGCCCTGCCTNTTAATACCTACCTTCCCTGCCTACCTACTTACCAACATACCTGTCCTGTTTACCTACTTACATATCTGCCCTGCCTACCTACTTACCTACCAGCCCTGCTAACCTACATATCTTCCTGCGCTGCCTACCGACTTACCTACCTAGTTGTCCTTCCTCCCGACTTTCCAAACTCCCTGCCCTGCTAACCTACTTATCTATCTGCCGTGCCTACCTACTTACCTACACGCCCTGCCTACCTGAATAACTACCTTCCTTCCTTACTTACATACTTATCTATCTTCCATGCCTATTTACTTACCTAGATAGCCTGCCTACCTACATACCTACCTACCTGCCTTGTCTACCTATTGACATAACTACCTGACAACCTACTTACCTTCATGCCCTGCCTACCTACTTACCTACCTAAATGCCCTGCTTGCCTACTTACCTGCCCTGGCGTCCTACTTAACTTCTTACCATGCCTACATACTGATATAACCACCTGCCCACCTACTTATCTACCAGCCCTGCCTACCAACTTACCTATCTGCCTTGACTACTCTCATACCTACCTGCCGATCTGCATACCTTCCTGCCGACCTACTTACCTACCTACCCTGCCTTTCTACTAATCTACATTTCTGCCTTATTACCTACTTATCCATATGCCCTGCCTACCTACTTACCTACCTATGTAACCTTCCATATGAATAACTTACCTAAATGCCCTGTCTACTTACTGATCTACCTACCTGCCCTACCTACCTACTTCCAAGCTACCTGACCACCTACTTATCTACCTGCCCTCCCAACTTACCTACATGCCCTGCCTACAAACTTACCTACATACCTGCCATGGCGACCTATTTAACTGCCTGCCCTGCTTACCTACAGACATAACCACCTGCTTACCTACTTATCTACCTGCCCTGTCTACCTACTTAACCACCTGGTCTGTTTAGGTACTTACAGACCTTAGGCCCTACTTACCCAACTGCCCTGCCTACCTACTGACCTACCTTTCTGCACTGTCTTCCTACATTTTTACATGCCCTGACTACCTACTTACCTACCTGCCCTGCCTTTATACTTATCAAAATACCTGCACTGCCTATATAATTAATAACTGCCCTGAGTACCTACTTACCTAACATCCCTGCCTATCTACATACCTATTTGCCATTCCTACATGTTTACCTACCTGCCATGCCAACCATTTTACCTAAATACCTGTCTTCGAAATATTTACTTACCTACCTGCTGTGCCTACCTACTGACTTACCTGGGCACAAACATAACTACCTATCCTGCCTACCTACTTACCCACCTGCCCTAACCACATTACTTCTACCTGTCATTCCTACTTAATTTCTACCAGCCCTGTCTACCTACTTACCTTCCTGCCCTGCCTACCTACTTACATACCAGCCCTGCATGCCTATTTACCTACCTGCCCTGCCTACTTCTTACCTATAAGATCTGCCTACCTACTAACCGAGCTACCAGCCCTGCCTACCTACTTTCCTTCCTACACATCCTACCTACAAACATAACTTCCAAACTTCTTACCTACCTTACCTTCCTACCAACTTACCTGCCTACAACCTTACCTGCCTACCAACTTCCCTGCCTACCAACTTACCTACCTACCATCTTACCTACCTACCAACTTACCTACCTACCAACTTTCCTTCCTACCAACAGACCAGCCTACCTTCCGACCTACCTACCTGCCTCACCTACCCACCAACCTACCTATCTGCCCTGCCTACTTATGCCTTAACTACCTGCCCTTCCTACCTACTAACCTACCTACCCGCCCCGGCTACCTACTTATCTACCCGACAAGCCCAACTACCAATTAACCTTCCCTGGGTATCTATCTGCCCTGCCAACCTAATTACTGACCTACCTGCCCTGACTACCTACATAGAAACCTGTCCTACTTACCAACTTACCTACCTGCCCAGCCTACGTTATTATATAACAGCCCTGCATGCCTACTTACTTACCTGCCCTGTCTACCTACATACCCACATGTCCTGCCTACCTACATACCTAGCTACCTGACCTGCCGACCTACTTCTCCACCTTCCCGGCCTAACTACTGACCCTACTATCTGCTCACCTATTTAACTACCTGCACTGCCTGCCTACTTACCGAAATGCCCTGCCAAACTACTTACCTACCTGCTATGAACCTATATGAATTCTTACATATGTACGTATGTACCTACATGCTTACCTAACTAACTACCCTACTTCCTACCAAACGTTATACCTACATTACTATATTGCTACCTACCTATCGATACACCAACCTTCATCCTATCTAATTATCGACCTACCGATCTTCCCGTCTACCATTGCACAATTAACCCGCTTAACAACACACTGGTCACCCACCCACATATACCTAAATATATAGCTACATAAATATCTACCTACTGTAGTTCTTACATAGTTACAGATCTTAAGAACCTGACTTTACCTTACAGTGTAAATAACTACCATAAATAGCAACCATATATGTCAAACCTCTTACCTTCTACCTTTCTACTTTCTACTTACCTATCTTCCCATTTATATTCCTACCTACAAAAAAAATTACCTTCCTGCCTAGCTACTTAATTTCCGACCTAACTAACACATATACCTAAATAGCTACCTACCCTAATTACCTATCTACCTTCACTACCCTTCATAATTGACTTTATTTTCTTTTAACTTAACAACTTACCTTTACTACTATCCCTTACTTCATACCTACCTTCCTAGCATATTATATGTCTACCAAGAAATGCATCTACCTACCTCATCAATTTTCTACAATCCTTGCGAAACACATCCCTGCCAGTGTACCAACCTACCTACATAACTACCTATTTTATTTCGTCCTTCCTATATACCAACCTATAAACCATCCTACCTACCTTCACAAGTACATACCTATCTTCCAACCTACCCTCCTACTTACCAAACTTCCTACCTACCATACCCATCTAGCTACCTACATACTGTACCTAAATCCCAACTATCTATCTTCCTACATAACTAGTTACTTATCAACTTACAATGTATTTAACTTTTTACCCTAAAACTTTATCTTAAATACTTACCTATCAACCAAGTTACCTTTTTACCAAGCTACAACTAAACCACAAAACATTCGCATTCATACAAATCCACAAACCTACCTACCCAACTATTAACCCTCTAACTCCCAATATTTCTACATATCTACCTTTGTTGCTACAAACCTACCTTCATTTACACTGAAACTACCTACCCTACTTATCTACTACATTTACCCATCTTATATACATAACTTAATTTCATACTTATCAACATTTATTCCTACATACCTATAAATATATCTACTTACTCCCCACCGCTACCTATTTTGTTACCTACATATCTGCCTCCAACCATAAATACCTACCAACCTATCTGTCAACTGTTCCTATCAATTCCATGACTACATACCCAACTATATACTTGCCTGTCTTCTTCGCTAACAAAATAACTAAATATCTATTTCCTACCTTCCTACATACCTACCGACCTATCTTACTACAAACACGGCCACCTACCTTAATTACCAGCCATCTATGTAAATACAAACCTACCTACCCACGGAATTACCATCCCACACACAAACCTACCAACTTAAACACCTGTAAACGTAGCAACCTTCGAACCTACATTCCTACTTACCTACCTACATATCTGATAACCTTACCNACCTACCAACCTAAACACATGTAAACCTAGCAACCTTCGAACCTGCATTCCTACTTACCTACCTACATATCTGATAACCTTACCATCTACCTACTTACCTATCTATCTTCCTAAAAACACCTTACCTAATACCCTACCTATCTTAACTACTAACACTAATTTCATACATAATCAACTTCATATATAACTAGCTATTTACTTAGATTCCTTAACTACATTCATAGTTGCTATACCTACATAATTAAATGACTTAACTTAGATTCCTACCTCAACTATGTACAACTTCCTATCTTAACTTCATAACTACCTCCGTAAATAATTNAGACATATATTTTCAACCCTACATAAATAATTACTTAACTAGCTACCTACCACCTTACCTAATACCCTACCTATCTTAACTACTAACATTAATTTCATACATAATCAACTTAATATATAACTAGCTATTTACTTAGATTCCTTAACTACATTCATAGTTGCTATACCTACATAATTAAATGACTTTACTTAGATTCCTAACTCAACTATGTACAACTTCCTATCTTAACTTCATAACTACCTCCGTAAATAATTTATTAAACATCAACCTACCTTTCTCCATTATTAAATACCTCCGTACCTTCCCTACCTACCTTACTACCTACAGTACTATTTCAAAAACCGACCTTCCTACCTACGAACACAACTAAATGCATACATACCTAAACTCCTACATACCTTATCTCCTTCTTACGTGATACTCGATATATATTATTATGTACCTAATTTTTTTCATAACTAACTATGTCACAGAACTACCGTATTTCTTTATAGCTAATTACCATCCTACCTACCTAATTTTTTTACAAACATGTCATCCTACCAACCTACCCACCTACATACATTATAATTATATACCATACTTAATGCATACCGACCAAACTATAAACCTACATATATAAATACCGAACAACTTTCCCCTATATCAACCTAATAATTATCCCAATATTTGAAAATATTCATAACTACATAATTAACTAAGAACCTTCATAATTACCTTCTAGACATTTAACTACTTAACTACTTACCAACCAAAATACTTTAATAACAACTTTTCTTTCTACCACCCTAACAAAATATAAACGAATCCATATGCCTGCCCACCTAGTAAAATAACAAAATCTGTACCTACACTTCTGCCTATACATCCGCCTACCAACCCACGTACAAAATTATACAAGTACTTCCATAGATAACTATCCTAATTAGTACATTTTTATGCTATAAATACCCACAAACCTATACATCAACGAACCAATCTACCTACTGAATTACTTACTTACCTACCCACATACTTGTCAACCAAATTATAAACTTGCCTACCTAATTACCTAACTGAAGACCTACTTACCTACATGTCCCATATATACCTGCCATGGCTACCTAATTGCGTACCTGTCCTGTTTACCCACTTACCCTCCTTCCCATCGTACCTACTTACATATCTGCCGCGAATACCAACTTACATGCCTGGACGGCCTACCTACTTATCAACGTGCGAACTACTTAGCTACCTGCCCTGCCTACCTAAATACCTATGTGCCCTGCCTATCTACATACCTGCCCTGCCATCATATACACATACATGGCCTGCCCTACCTACTTAACTACCTGACCTGCCTTTCTAACATCATACCAACCGGCTGTCACCTATTTACCTACCTGACCTTCCTACCTACTTACCAACCTGCCCTGCCTGCCTACTTACCTAAATACCTGTCTTTAGAACTAATAACTTACCTACCTGCCATGCCTATATACTGACCTACTTGTGCACCAACTTAATTACCTGCCTTGCCTCCCAACTTACCTACCCGCCTTGCCTACCTTATTACCATACCTGCCTTGCCTACCTTATTACCTACCAGCCCTGCCTACCTACTTACCTAACTGCTGACCTACTTATATATCTACCCAGCCATCCTACTGACCTTGCTAACTGCCTTCCTACATACTGACATACCTTCCTTCCCTCCTACCTGCCCTGCCTACCTACTTATCTACCTGCTCTGCCTACCTACTTACCTATCTGCCCTGCCTACCTACCTACCAATCTACCTGTCCTTCCTACCTACTTACATGCCTGCCTTGCCTACCTATTTACCTTTCTGCCCTGCAGACATACTTATTTACCTGCCCTGCATACCGACTTACCTACCTACCTGCCCTGCCTGCCTACTTACCTATGTACCCTTCCTACATACTTATCTACCTGCCCAGCCTACATACTTACCTAACTACCTGTCTTCCAAACCACTTATTTACCTACCTGCCATGCCTACCTATTGCACTACCTACCCACTTCTTATCTACCTGCCCAGCCTACCTACTTACCTTCCTGCACTGCCTATCTACACACATAACTGCCGACCTACTTACCTACCTGACCTGCCTACCTACTTACCTACCTGCCCTGCCTACCTTACTTCTACCTGCTCTTTCTACCTAATTTTTACCTGCCCTGCCTACCTACTTAACTACCTGGCCTGCCTACCAACTTACATACTAGCCCTGCAAGCTGCTAACCTACCTGCCCTGCTTATCTACCTGCCCTGTTTACCTACCTGCCCTGCTTACCTACCTTCCATGTCTACCTACTTACCTACATGCCCTGCCTACCTACTTACCTAGCTACCTGCCCTGTTGATCTACTTACCTACCTGCCTGGCCTACCTACTGACCTACCTACCTGCTCAACTACTTATCTGCCTGCACTGCCTACCTTCTTGCCTACATGACCTGCCTACCTACTTGCCTACTGGCTACCAACGCATATGACTTCCTACCTATGAACCTAAGTACCTACTTGCTTACCTACCTTACTAACCTACTTCCTACCAACCTATATACCAAAATTACTATATTGATAAATACCTATCTACATACCTACCTTCTTCTTAACTAGTTACCGAACTACAGATCTCCCTATCTACCATCCCACAATTAACATACTTACCAACACACTTGTCACCCTCCCACATATACCTAAATAGTAAGCTGCATAAATATCTACCTTACATTGTTCCTGCGTTATTACAGATCTTAATAACCTGACATTATCTTGTACTGTAAATAACCACCGTTAATATAAACCTTATATTGATTCTGTAACTTAATACTTTAATGTAAAACCTCTTTACTTCTACCTATCTACTTTCTACCCAACTATCTCCCCACCTATATTCTTACCTAAATAAAAAATTACCTTCCTGCCTAGCTACTTAATTTCTGACCTAACTAACAGATTTACCTAAATAGCTACCTATTTTAATTACCTATCTACCTTCACTACCATTCTTAATTGACTTTGTTTTGTTTTTAACGTAACAACTTGCATTTACTACTATCCCTTACTTCATACCTCCCTCCCTAACGTCTTATCTGTCAACCAACAAATGTATCTATCTGCCTACCTCATCAATTTCCTACAATCCTACCGAAACACATCCCTGTCTGTGTACCACCCTATCTACATAACTACCTATTTTATTTCGAAGGTACCTTCTTATATACCAACCTATATACCATCATACCTACCTTCGCAAGTACATACCTATCTTCCAACCTACCCTCCTACTTACCTACCATTCTACCTACCATACCTATCTAGCTATCTACATACTGTACCTAAATCCCAACTATCTATCTTCCCACATAACTAGCTACTTATCAACTTACAATGTATTTAACTTTCTACCCTAAAACTTTATCTTAAATACCTACCTTAACTTCATACATTCCCTAACTTCATACCTACCAACCTAGGTTACCTTTTCACCAAGCTACAACTAAACCACATAACATTCGCACTCATGCAAATCCACAAACCTACCTACCCAGCTACCCTCTAACTCCCAATCTTTCTACATATCTAACTTTGTTGCTACATACCTACATTTATTTACACTAAACTACCTACCCTACTTATCTACCACATTTACCCATATGATATACCTACCTTAAATACATACTTATCAAAATGTATTCCTACATACCTATAAACACAACTACTTAATCCCCACCACACATACTAACTTTTTTAGTACCTACATATCTGCCTCCATCCATAAACACCTACCAACCTACCTGTCAACGTTGCTATCTATTCCATGCTTACAAACCCAACTATCTACTTATCTGTCTTCCTCGCTAACAAAATAACTAAATATGGATTTCCTACCTTCCTACAAACCTACCGACCTACATACACACACGGCCACCTTCCTAAATTACCAGTCATCAATGTAAATACATACCTACCTACAGACGGAACCACCATCTAACACAAAACCAACCAATCTAAACACCTGTAAACCTAACCACCAACATACCAACAATCCTACTTGCCTACCTACATATCAGATAATCTTACCATCTACCTACTTACCTACCTATCTTCCTATATACATAATAACATTCTTCCACCCTACATACATACTTACTTAAATATCTACCTACCACCATACCTAATTCCTTACCTATCTTAACTACTAACATTAATTTCATACATAATCAACTTCATATATAACTAGCTATTTACTTAGATTCCTTAAGTACATTCATATTTACGATACCCACATAATAAAATTACTTTACTTAGATTCCTACCTCAACTATGTACAACTACCTATCTTAACTTCATACCTACCTCTACACCTAATTTATTAAACATCAACCTACCTTTCTCCATTTTTAAATACCTCCGTACTTACCTACCTACATCCCTACCTACAGTACTGAATAAAAAACCTACCTTCCTAACTACTAACACAACTAACGGCATACATATCTAAACTCCTACACACCTTATCCCCTTCTTACAGAACACTCGATATATATTATTATGTACCTATTTTCATTTATAAATACCTAACTATCTAACTGAACCACCATGTTTCTTCATACCTAATTACCACCCTACCTACCTAAATATTTGTATACCCATCTTCCTACCATCTTAACCACCTACATGCATTATAATTAGATACCATCTTACATGCATACCGTCCAAACTACATATATATATATATATATATATATATATATATAAACCGAACAACTTTCCCCCATACCAACATACTTATTATCCTAATACTTAACAATATCTACAACTACATAATTAACTATGAACCTTCATAATTATATTCCTAGACACTTAATTACTTAACTACCTACCAAACAAAATACTTTCTTACAACTTTTCTTTCTACCACCCTAACAAACTATGCATCTAACCACATGCCTGCCCATGTAATAAAATAACAAAATCTGTAGCTACATTTCTACCTACACACTAACATACTCACCGACCTTCTTAGCATGCACCCATCCACCCATATCTAAAAATTTTTAAGTAACTTCATAGCTAACTATCCAAATACGTATATTACCAAACAATAAATAACTACCTACCTATACATCAACACACCTATTCACCCACCTGCCTACCTACTGGTCTACATGCCTACACACTTAACTGCCTGCCGACCTACTTACCTACATGCCCTGCCCACCTACTTATCTACCTGCCCTACCTACCTACTTATATTACCTGCCCTTCCTACCTACTGACCTTACCTGCCTACCTACTTATCTACGTCCCCCGCCTACCTACTTACCTACATGCCGTGCTTNCCTACTTATCTGCCCTACCAACCTTTTTACCTACCTGGTTGGATTATCTTCATACCTCCCTACCTGCACTGCCGATCTACTTACCTAACGGACCTGTATTCCTAGTGACCCACCTACTTATCTACCTGCCCTATACCTACTTATCTACCTGCCCTATACCTACTTACCTACCTGCTACCGATCTATATGACTTCCTACCTATGTACCTATCTACCTACTTGCCTTCCTACCTAACTAACCTACTTCCTACCAACCTATACGCCTACATTACTATATTGCTACCTACCTATCTACATACCTACCTACCTTCTTTCAACCTAATTACCGACCTACCGATCTTCCTATATACCATCCCACAATCAAAGCACTTACCCCACACTTGTCACTCACACACACTTACCTATATATCTAGCTACATAAATTTCTACCTACCATAGTTCCTACAAACTTACAGTCCTTCAGTACCTGATTTTACTTCATACTGTAAATAACTACCATAACTAACCACCTGATATTCCTTCTATATCTAAATAATTAGATGTCAACCCTCTTACCTTCTACCTACCTACCTTCCTATGTACATAAAAAATTAGCTTCCTGCCTAGCTACTAAATTTCCGACCTAACCAACAGATCTACCTACATAGCTACCTACCTTAATTGCCTATCTACCTTCACTACCATTCTTAATTGACTTTGTTTACTATTTAACTTACTTACCTTTACTACCATCCTTTACTTCATACCTACCTCCCTAGCATTCTATCTGTCTACCAACAAATGTATATATCTACCTCATCACCTTCCTACAAACCTACCGAAACACATACCTTCCCTTGTACCAACCGACTTACAAAACTACCTATTTTGTTTTGTAGGTACCTTCCTATGTACCCACCATCCTACCAACCTTCGCAAATACATACCTATCTTACAGCCTACCCTCCTACTTACCTACCTTCCTACCTACCATACCTATCTAGCTACCTACCTACTGTACCTTAATCCCAACTAACTATCTTCCTACATAGCTAGCTACTTATCAACTTACAAACTACTTTTCTACCTTAAAACTTTATCTTAAATACCTACCTTAACTTCATACCTACCAAACAAGTTACCTTTTTACCAACCTGCAACTAAACAACATTCCATTCTCACTCTCTNACCTTAACTTCATACCTACCAAACAAGTTACCTTTTTACCAACCTGCAACTAAACAACATTCCATTCTCACTCTCTCCAATCGACAATCCTAACTACCCACCTATTAAGCCTCTGCCGCTCTATCTTTCTACATATCTACCTTTGNACTCTCTCCAATCGACAATCCTAACTACCCACCTATTAACCCTCTGCCGCTCTATCTTTCTACATATCTACCTTTGTTGTTACATACCTACCTTCCTTTATACTTAAACTACCTACCCTTATTGTCTACCACATTTACCCAACTTATATACCTACCTTAATTTTATACCTAACAACATTTATTCCTATATACCTATAAACATAGCTACTTAATCCCACCGAACATAATACCTATTTTCTTATCTACATATCTGCCTCCATNATATATACCTATAAACATAGCTACTTAATCCCACCGAACATAATACCTATTTTCTTATCTACATATCTGCCTCCATCCATACACACCTACAAACCTACATGTCAACTGTTCCTATGTATTCCCTGCCTACATGCCCAACTATCTAATTGCCTATCTTCCTCGCTAACGAAATAACTAAATATGTATTTCCTACCTTCCTACATACCTGCCGATCTACCTACACACCCGGCCACATACCTAAATTACCAGCTATCTGTGTAACTACTAACCTACCTACTCACATACATAACTACCCACAGACCTACCATCCCACACACAAACCCACCAACCTAAACACCTGTAAACCTAGTCACCTACATTCCTACATTCCTACTTAACCTATCTACATATCTGACAACCTTACTATCTACCTACTTAATTACCTATATTTATATATACCTACCAACTGAAATATATTCCACCCTACATGCATACTTACCTAACTAGGTACCTACCAACATACTTAATACCTTACCTTTCTTAACTACTAACATTAATTTCATACATAAACAACTTCATATATAACTAGCTTTTTACTTACATTCCTTACCTACCTTCATACTTACTGTAACTACATACACCAATTACCTACTTATATTTCTACCTCAACTCTGTACAACTACCTTTCTTAACTTCATACCTACCTCTGCACCTAATTTATTAAACATCAACCTACCTTTCTCCATTAATAAATACCTCCGTACCTACCTACCTTCCTACCTACAGTACTATTTTTAAAAACCGACCTTCCTAACTATTAACACAACTAGCTGCATACATACCTAAACTCCTACATACCTTATCTCCTTCTTTCATGACACTCTATATATATTATTATGTACCTGCCTTCCTTCATACATAACTAAGATTCTAACCGAACTGCCATGTTTTTTCATTAATATTTACCTTCCTACCTACCTAAATATTTACAAACCTAAGAAGGATGGTTGAATGGGTGGATGTATGTACTATTTATAAATGGTTCCTACATGCATACCGACCAAACTGTATAGCTACATATATACATACCTACCAACATTCACATATACCAACTTATTTATTTTCCTAATACTTAACTATATTTATAACTACATAATTACCTTCCAAGATACTGAACAACTACCTACAAACCAAAATACTTTCCTAACTACTTTTCTTCCTACCACCCTATCACCGAACCACATACCTGCCCACCTAACAAAATAACAATATCTGTACATACTTTTCTTCCTATACTCTATCATACACACACACCTTCCTACATCTACCCACCCACCCATCTACATAATTTTATAAGTACCTCCATAGCTTACTATCCAAATACGTATATTACCACTCAATAAATACCCACCTACCTATACTTCAACACACCTATCCACCTTCCGAACTACTTACTTACTTGTTTATCTTCCTACCTATCAAACTTCCTGCCTACATAACTACTTACTTACCTATCCTACTAAATACATATTTACCTACATACAAGTCAACCATACTAAATACCAATGAAAGAACATGACTAACTATTTATCTTCTTGTCTTCATATGTGCCTAGCTACCTAAATTCCTACATAACTACCGAAATACCAACATACCATTTTACCCCCTTAATTAGCCACCAAACTTACTACCTTCTTAAATACATACCTAACCACCTACATATCTACATACCGAACTACCTACATTCCTATCTACCTTCCATCCATTAACCTACATTTATATACCAATATGCCTACTATCTTCCTAACTAACCACACTTCGTAAACTGCCAAGCCTAACTTGCTATATACTTCTACCACCTATGAAAATTACCATAACTTCATTATAAATAACTGCTTTAACTTCAATCCTACCTTAAATTGCTTAAGTAACTCCATAACTAACTAATTACTTACATTATCTGCCTTCCATAATGTCCTAACTAACTTAATAACTAATTCCTCAACTATGTTAACAATTTAATATAACTAGCTACTTTACCTTAAATTATACATTCATACCCACCTTAAATTTGTACCTTCATAACTACCCACCCAATTGCCTTATTACTTACACATCTACCTACCTTGTTCTCTACAAACATAACTTCCTACCTATTTAAATTCATACCTTCGTAAAAAAAGTACCTAAACATCAAACTAAATACTTATATACCTAATTTCCTAACTATATAAATACTAATTTTGAAACTTCCTATTAATATTCTTACCTAACTTCCTGAATACCTAACCATAGACATACCTATATATTTATCTTCGCAACTATTTAAATAATGTCCTAACTATGCACCTACCTACACAACCCCATATTTGCCTACATACCTAATAAACTAACTTAATATGTACCTACATTTCTACCTACCTTTTTACTTACTTAAACAACCACCTATCTGCCTATCCACCTGCCTAAATTTTTACCTACGCAACATATATACATACTCACTCACCAATCCAACTTCCCATATACCCACACTCACCAATCCACCTGACTAACTACAAACTTACTTACCTACCTAAATGAATTACTACATATCTGCCTACCGACCTATACACATCTTTACCTACTCACTTACCTAACTTCCTACATAACCTCCTACTTACTGACCTAGATTCTTACATTGTTACATGACTATGTACCTACAAACATTCTAACATAACTCATTTCCTACCTCCAAAATTCTTACCTGCCGAAATTTCTACGCACCTACTCACATACCTACCTACAATTCATCAACATACCTATTCTCTGGTAACCCACATACACACGCCAATCTAACTACCTACCTTAGTTACTACATACCTACCGATCTTAACTATCTAAATATGCTCCCTACTGTAACTACCCACCATAACTACCTACCTTATCTAACTACGTTAGTTTCATTAATATCTAATTAACTTCTTATTTTCACACCTACCTACCTACCTTCATACTTACATTAAAATATTCCTGCCTGCATACATACCTACCTTCATCCCTTGTTGCCTAATTTCCTACCTAAACAACCTTTACACCTACATAACTACCTACCTTATGTAACTTATGTAACTACCTACCATTAATAATTACCTTCAATACCTTCCTTAACTAATTTTGTTAACTAGCTACCTTAATTACTTGCATATACTATCTTCCCTTACTTAATTCTTTCTTCCCTTATTTTCTACCTTTCCACCTACCAACGTATCTACCTACCCACCCATGATCCTACATACCAACTATAATACCTACCTACCTGTGTACCAAACTTACTACATACCTACCTACCTCCCAATATACCTACCTATTAACCAACCTACCTACATTCGCAAATACATGCCTATCTTTCTACATACATACCTACCTACATATTTTCCTACTTAATGCCCATAACTACCTAGCAACCTACCTTCTTCCAAACTACCTATTTTCCTAAATAATTTAAAAAAATATTTTTAAAACCTCCCTTAACAACATACCTACCCTTAATTCATACCCTAAACTACCAAACTTTCTACCTTCCTGCCTACCTACCAACCAGCCCGCCATTCGCACTCATCACAAAACACCCACCTATTTGCCCACCTAAGTTTCTACCTTTGTAAATTTGTTCCTTAATACCCACCTTCCTTCCTAAACTGCCTAACCTTCTTATCCACTATAATTACCTAGCTTATCTACATACCTTCATTTACTTACTTAACTACTAACATTCCCACCTACCAAACTACCTACATGATTCCCATTAACCATACTGCCTACCTGCCTTCCTACCTATATAACTACCTTCCACTTCATTCTTACCTACCTACTTACTATCATATGTACCTATTAAACTACCAGAATACCACCCTATGTAACCAACTACACACTTGCCTTTCTTCGCAGTTAACAAAATAACTTAATATATATAAACCTACCTATTTTCTTACATATCAACCTACCTATTTTCTTACATATCAACCTACCTACCTACACACACAGCCATCTACCTACCCTACCACAGATCTATGTAACTAAATATCCACCTACCTATGTACATAATTACCTACCCTTCTACAAACCTACCATCTGAATATACCTATATTTCTAGCAACCTTCTTCCTAAATACCTACCTTCCTACCTGCAAACATTCCTAGGTGCCAACCTTCTTACTTGCCTACTTATAGTCCCACTTACCTAACATATTATCTTCATACCTAACTATCTTTCTATATACATATCTACTTATATACCCTCCATCCTACCTTCCTACTTTCTTACCTAGACACAAACCTATCTCTTAACTGCTTAACTCGACTATCTTAACTACCAACCTTAATTTCATACCTAACATAGTTGCATACCTAACAAGCTATTTACTTACTTACCTTAACTACCTACACTTTTACAATAAATACCTAACTTAACATCATTTCTACTTTACTACACACCTTGTGTCCTACTTACCTACCTATCTTCCTATATACCTACTTACATACCTTCCCACCGACATACTATCCTACATATCTACATACCTTAAGTGCCTACCTAACTTATGTACCAGCCTTATTTTCATACCTAATTTATCTTCTTACCAACCATAACTACCTATATTAAATACCTATTTTAATTACCTACCTTAACTTCATACCTACCTAAAAACCCACCTTTCTACTTACCCTCCTACCTTCCTACCTACCTTCTTTCCTGCCTTCTTTCCTACCTACATACCGTCCTTTCTACCTACCTTTCTACTAACCTACCTACTTTAATACCTACCTACATACCTATATACCTACTTTCCTAGCTAACTACTTACATACCTACCTAAATCACATACCTAACTTCTTACCTTATTTACCTGCATTTACTACCTATTTAACAACTTGCATTAACTATATACCTTAACTTCATACCTAACTACCCACCTGCCTACCCACATCTTCCTACCTGCATACCTTCCAACCAAACCTCCAAACTACCTACCTAACAACCCACCCACCAATAACACTCATACCAACCCACACCTACATACCCACCTCCCAACCCACCAACCTACCATATATTCCCATATCCACCTACCCACCTACCATCTACTCACATATCCTGCTACCCACCTAAAATCTACTCACATATCCACCCGCCCCCCTTTTCTAACCTTGTCATTGCCTACCTTCCTTTCTATTTGCCTACCTAATCACATACCTACATACTTACCTGCCCAGCTTCCTATCTACTTACATAATTTAACGATCCACCTACCTTAACTACCTACCTTAACTTCATACATTTAATACCTAATTTAACTACCTACATTTACTAACTGCCTAACTTAACCCCATACTTACCTTCCTACCCACCTACCAACCTAGTTTTTACTACATATTTATGTACCTTCCTACAAACCCTTTTCTACCTACCTAGGTACACACATGCATACCAACCTACATACATACCTATTTATCTTCCTACCTAAAAACCTACCTACTTTCCTAACCACCTTCGTTCCTATATACCTTTCTACCTACCTACTTCCTACCCACTTACCTTCCAAACTTAACAACCTACATTAACTTCATCTTTACCTTAATTTCATAACGTCCTACATTCATACCTACCTACTTATCTACACACCTTCCAATACACTCACCATTTGCCCACCTACCAACCCACCTACTACCCACCTACTACCCACCTCCTACCCACCTATACACCCACCTATACATCCACCTATATACCCACCTATATACTTTCCTTCCTACCAACTTTTCTACTTACCGTCCTACCTACTTACTACCTACCCACCTTCCTACCTACCTTAGTTCCTACATACCTTCCCACGTACCTTAACTAGCTACATACATACTGTAATTACTGACTTTATAGACCTACCTTAACTAACATCCATCACTTCATACCTACCAATTATCTTCCTACTAATTGCCTTCCTACCTACCTTTAATCCCACCCATATACCTTCCTATCTACCTCCCTACCTACGTAACTACTTACATTCCTAACTTCCTACCTATGTACTTACGTACCTACATACGTATCTTCCTATCTCCCTCCCTATCTACTTACATTCCTAACTTCTTACCTATGTACTACCTACCTATGTTCCTGTGTACCTAACAAAGTACATATATTCCTACCCATGTATGACCCACCTACTTATGTACCTACCTATTAATCTTTCTTCCTGCCTTCCTACCTACCTTCCTTCATACCTACCTACCCACCTAACTATTTACCTTCCTTCCTACCTAGGCACATACCTTTCTTCCTTCATATCTGCCTACCTTCCAATGTACCCACCAACCTACATACCTACCTAACTACATGCCTACCTAACTACATGCCTACCTAACTTCCTACCTTAATATCCGCCATTCACCCACCTAACTACCCACCTACCTTAACTACCTACTTTAACCTAATGCCCACCTACCTTTCAAATTACCTACCAATCAACCTATCTGCTTACCTACCAAATACATCGCTACACACTACCTTAATCAACACTATGTAGGTGAAACCAAACTTTTGTGTCAAAATACCTTTGGAAATTTCTACAAAACAAAATTTTAAATTGAAATTGTTATATTTACATATTTAAATTTCACGAATGTTACATTTCAACTATTAAGTGTATTCATAAATTTATTATCAATATCATGTCACAAACCCATGCAATATACTCAGAATATAGATAAAAGTAATGTGCCTTTTAACAGCCTTTAGACGGTCGTCTGTAGTTATTTTCGGTTTGTGGCTTAGAAGCGCAGGAATGTTAAGGGGGAAAACTCCACACGCACAATTTACGCCGTCGCCGCTATGCAAGTACAGGGATTATGGGTACTTTGGCACATCTGGACCTGGGACCTGAGCATCATAGCTGATCATGCTCTATCATTCCAATCGACTGGCGGCCATAATTGATCCAGGTTACCTTGATCCTTGTAACATTTTACCTTGACCCCAGTGACTTTTGACCTTGAAACCAAAATAAAATCCAAACAAATCCAAAAAAATAAAAATATAAAAAAATTATAAACAATTTATATAAAAAATATTTAAGTTATAAAGAATTATTTCAAAATTATTTTAAAAATTATTTAGAAATGTTTTTTAAAAAAGTTAAATTTTCAGAGGTCCCCACACCCTCATCTTGTAAACATATTCTGCTATCTTGGTAGGTGCAGACCACCATCTTGGTAGGCATCACAGCCACTATCCGCCATTTTGGTCGATGTAGTCCGCAATATTGGTAGGTGTATCAGTCCACCATTTTGGTTGGTGCAGTCCACCATCTTGGTAGGCGTCACAACCACCATCCGCCATCTTGTTTTTTTGTTTGTCATGTGTTTATGCATTACTGGATTTTGTCCCTGACCTTCGCTCGACCACCGTCTTGTTTTATTTGTTTGTCATTTGTTTTAGATTGCTGGTGCTGTCCCCAGTACCGCGCCCAACAGACAACTGACCCTCTCCACTTTCCCCTTCCAATATATTTAATTGACAATTGCCCCATCCCTGATTCTCATTGGGTAATTGTCCACCCCCTTCCAATATATTTAATTGCCCCGCCAATGTTTTTAATTGGCAAATTACTCGGGTGTTTTCGGAAACCTTCGTTCCGACCAATCGGTGGCCTACTTTAATGGCGAGGGTGGACTATTTTTTTCCCCTTAAAAACTCTTTACAAGACGCACTCCAAGCCCCCTCGGGGGTATCTGACGCGTAAGTATTCGAGATGCTCGAGGCGTTCTGCAAATTCAATTTTGTGACAGTACAATTCACTGGCTTTGCTGTNACGCGTAAGTATTCGAGATGCTCGAGGCGTTCTGCAAATTCAATTTTGTGACAGTACAATTCACTGGCTTTGCTGTCACGATGATTTCGAAGGCTGTTATGTGCGGGACACATTAACATGTGAATACATAAACTGTTATATTTACAATTTATGCCCTAACTCTAGGCTCCCTTGTTCGCTGAGGGAGTTGATAAAACAAAATCGTGATGTCTACGTATGCAAGGCAAGAATGTAAGAAAGTGTAGTGTAAGAACTTTTCCGAAAAAGTAAAAATAATTATGTGTGCAAATGGCAAGATAAATGTGATGGACATAACCATGTTGTGAAAAAGCAAGGTTTCCCGGACTGGGCCTCCACCTGCACGCCTTCTGCATGCGAAGTGCACCTAGGCTCGCGGCCGAGACCTTCCACCAAGTCTTCTCGCAACGGTGGAGCGCTTCTTGGTGATAAGTTCACTCCCGAGACATCCTTATGAATCCATGGACCCTACATGTCAACAGGGGACTGTTCAAGCTGGTGGAGGCTCTGTCATGGTATGGGGCGTGTGCAGTTGGCGTGAAATGGGATCCCTGATACGTCTAGATACGACTCTGATGGGTGACAGATACGTAAGCATCCTGTCCGATCACCTGCACCCATTCATGTCCATTGTGCATTCCGACGGACGTGGACAATTCCAGAAGGACAATGTGACACCCCACACGTCGAAAGTTGCTACCGAGTGGCTCCAGGAACACTCTTCTAACTTTAGACACTTCCATTGGCCACCTAAATCATCATACATGAACATTATTGAGCATATCTGGGTTGCCTTGCAACGTGCTGTTCAGAAGAGATCTCCACCGCCTCACACTCCTGTGGATTTGTGGACTGCCCTGCAGGATTCATGGTGTGAATTGCCTCCTGCATATATTCAGACATTAGTCGAGTTCATGTCACGTCGTCTTGCGGCTCTTCTGCGTGATCGCGGGGGCCCTACACGATATTAGGCAGGTGTACCAGTTATTTTGGCTCTTCAGTGTATATAACCGTGTTTATATCTCAGTGAAATGAGCATGCTTCTCGTAAAGTAACTGGACGTTTTTCGAAGCGCTTACCAAAGAACTCTGATCCGTTTCTTTCTTCATTTTACGAAGGGAAGGACACCCATGATCATCCTGTACGTCGATTATTTCCAATTCATTTATGCAAAAATTACTCAGTCATTTTTTCTGCTCGGGCCCCACCACATAAATCGTTCCTCGAAGGTACTGCATCAGCAAATCGCTCAGAAAATTTCCCACCTGATGATACGGAATCTTGCCTTCGTCGCAGCACAGTCCATGGTAGTAATTGGTCAACCAGGCGTTTGTTTTCTTGTTCTTTTCGTCCGACAGTTTTCACGGATATGGATGCTGAAGTTAAGGGTTTGAGTCATGCAGTGACAATCCATGACTGCGATTTCCTTGAGCAAGAAGTCGTCTTGGCTCCATAAACCTTGCAAGTTACGGTACATTTTTACGACTGAAATGTGAGTCCCCATTCCAAGCGTATTTACGTACTTAATTAAATGATGATTTTTACCAGGCTGGAATGGCCGTTTTCAAAGGTGCCATGTCTCGGAAATTTTCGGGGCTCAGGATGGGATGCGCCTCGCTTCTGTAATTCGATGATTGGAATTGCGAATATGTATAATATGGCAAAGTAAAACCTTCTTTGTTGAATGTAGTGTTCAGGTCGACGGGTAGCTTTCGCTATTCAAAAATATCTTTACATTTTAGACTTTTCAGTAGTCGAACATACACTTGTCGGCTCCGATACTATGCTGCTTNTATTCAAAAATATCTTTACATTTTAGACTTTTCAGTAGTCGAACATACACTTGTCGGCTCCGATACTATGCTGCTTGTTCGTCTTAAGCGCCAGTATGATTTAGCTCTGTTTTTCTGTGCTGGAAGACGTTTTTACGAACCCNGAAATTTTCGGGGCTCAGGATGGGATGCGCCTCGCTTCTGTAATTCGATGATTGGAATTGCGAATATGTATAATATGGCAAAGTAAAACCTTCTTTGTTGAATGTAGTGTTCAGGTCGACGGGTAGCTTTCGCTATTCAAAAATATCTTTACATTTTAGACTTTTCAGTAGTCGAACATACACTTGTCGGCTCCGATACTATGCTGCTTCTTCGTCTTAAGCGCCAGTATGATTTATCTCTGTTTTTCTGTGCTGGAAGACGTTTTTACGAACCAGTGATGTTGTGTGGTGGCAGACAGGGCCGGGCAGGTGACCAGGCTCCAACTTCTGAATGCTATTCCGATCACTTATTTTCTTGGCATAGTTCAACAGCTTGACACGTTCGCGGTTGCTCGGGGTCACGTGAGGAACAAACCATTATATGGTGTTCAAAGTAAGAGGGACAGGCTGCGTGTTTTATCCGACTCCCAATACGGCATCCAAATGCGATGTGGCCAACATAATCACCAGCTCCTGCCTCGCTCCTATCACTATTTTCTTATAATCTTCGGCGAATACCGGTAGCCAGGAGAGTGGAACACATACTTGGAACCTGCCTCCGGCGTAAATGGGAACACTGTAGTCATCTTCGATTCCCCAGCCTGCCATCTTGGCTGCAGAGAGATGGTTGGGCGTGATAGATAGGTAATTTTTTTATCGGCGAGGTTATTCCCACATTTTGCGAATGGTCGACCGCTACGACAAGGACTGGCTAGGCAAGAAGTAATCTTGACGCTGTATAGGTATTCTAACCTCTCTTCTGAGAGCTAAAGGCCCAGCAAGATAAGGCTCGTAACAGTGCATTTCGATTTTATCAAATTTATCGTTGAATTCTAGGCATTGATCCACATCAAGGTTTTCGTCCACCGTGGCGATTAACTTTTAAACAGAGGACGGGGAGAAACACTGCATTTTCAGGTGTTAGCGTAATGAGTTCTCGTGGCTTACTGATCTCGTGTTCGATGTACCGCACGCATTTGTACATTTTTGTTTTCCTAGCGAAATTTAGTCCCATCGTTTCAGGTGCAGGCGCAAAGTGATTTCTTAGTTTCGGAAATGTATCAGTTGTTTATTTTGGTCCACGATTGAAACAGCTACTTCGTGGATTCTCTTTGCGACGATCGGAACATAAATAAGCGTTTTTGGACATTCTAGGATTTTATATCCAGGACCTATAGTGGGGGTGAACTCGTCAATCGTGCTGCTCGGTTTACCATTCATGTAACTGCATCTTGCCAAATTACAGAATATGCGTGTGACATTAACAGTAAATATGTTGACCGCACTCGACGATACATGTTTTTTTCTTGCTTCGAACACGTTGGCTTCGAACTCCTGCATGGGCCATATTGTGTCCGGTTCCGGGAAATCTACATCTGCGGTGCAAAACATTTCGGCCTTCAGGGTATTCGGATTCCAATGCAGTTCTAATGCAATCTGTGCAGCAGTGATTTCTTTATGAAGTATTTGATATCCTTCAGCTCGTATGCCCCGGTGGCAATGACAATTTTCTTCGCTGCCCCCGTAACCGAATACTGAAAACTGGAATTTTTATTTTCCTCGATGATGGATATGGAGTTGTAAGTTTGGAAATCCACTAGCCCCACACACCGTTCCCCCTCCATTTCTAAGGCGTAAAAGCCACCCAGCGGCTCGGACGTTTGACCTCTCAGAATGATAGACACAGACATACTGATGAGATCGGTATGGCTCACACACCTCTTTGATTCCCTGAGAATTGTATTTATTTTATTCTGTCTATAACTGGAAATCTCGATTGCTTAAAAATTGCAGACACAAGTGTCCACAGTACCACGTGTTAGGCATCTGTTCCGTTTCGTAATTGTATGTTAGTTTGGTATATATCAAATACTAGCGCAATTCGGGCGGAGGACGCAAATTCCCAAAACTATAATAATAGTCGCCGTGTTTACCCTTTTTTACGTAGACCCCCCAGTGCATAACGGGCCTGACTGTCATGTCCAGATTAATTATAGCACATTAATGTCTCCTTTGGCTGTTTTTTTCCCCTTATAGTGATACCTTCCAATTTTCTGTTATGGTGGGTTTCCTCTACCTGTTTACGATAGTTCGAAGCTTGCTTCACGGCGCTTACAATATTCGTGACTGCCCTGGTGATACCGGCGCGAGCACCGATTGCAGGTATCAGTGCGGGCAGGACACCTCCTACCTTGTCCTTCCCTTTCCTCTTGGTCCTTCGAGGGCTCTGCGATCGCCCTTTGCTTGCACGTAGACCCATGTCTAGTTTAACCTTGGCTTTCATTATGTTCAATACACCCCAGGCGGATACTTTTTCTCCGAGCCCTTCTGCCTTCTGTGCAAGTAACTTGCCTGCCTGGTTCCTAGCTTTCAGATCCTTGTACTGGGAATAGGCAATGTCATGACAGCATTTCAGCAAGCCTTGTTCCCGGTCCACAGAACCTGTATCCTGGAATCTAAAGTTCAAACGGAAGATTATTAATGAGTGAATCGACGATCCCATTGCCGGATTTCACCGTCTTTATCTTACGGCGCAACGAATTAAACTGAGCGAGCAAACTATAAATATTCTTCTTTTATACAGTTTTGTTTCTGCATAATGGAGGTAATCGAGCAGGACATTAGTCTCCCCGTGCGTATTACCAGGGAAGATGCCGAAACCGAGGAGTAATCACATCATGGGTTGCCTAATAGCGTGCGAGGCCTGATTTGTAGGCGGTCTGGGTGTGTGAAAACATGAGTCCTACGGAGCCTGCTGGAAGAACCGAGCGGCCTTCGGTTAGAAAACGTGTATGATTATTCAAAATCGCTCCAGCAACCTAAACACCAGCGATTGTCACGCGTACTACAGGCCGGGGATGGCGTGGGTTATTTCCCCCGCAGCGAAAACGAGAAGGTGGAGCCCCCGAACGAAGCTCTTCCAAACTCGATATTTGTCTTCGGTGACATTGCATTCGAAAAACAAACATACTCAAGAATGCTTTAGCATGGGACGGCACGCGAACGTGGACTGCATGTATCTCAGTCAAACTTCTTCCCGTGTACCCAAACAACTGCTTCGCCACAATGTGAATTCCCTAGTTTTGTTCTGCAAGGACGACACTTATTTACGCCATGTTTACGACGATCATGTAAATACAGACATGACATATGCAGAATTCAAATATATGTGTTATTTGTGCTGGAAACACAAGTTCGGTATATTGGTAATCGTAAAGGACTGCTCGCTACATAAAGGCAGGTACAGAGATGGGTTCGATCAGTTTATCCTACAAATGCAACCATGAGTCACAGAAGCATTTCCAAGTTTGGCAGCTTCGATCGTCTCGATGACCTTGAATGTGGGCAAAATCGCTTCATCACTGCAAGCAAAGAAGACTTGTCCCTTATCGGTCGAAAATTATAAAGTGTGAAAAATGAAGTGGTTGAAGATTTGGTAACGGTCGATAAACGAATAGCGACCATGCAGGCGCGGATAATCGACCTAATCAATGTGTCGATCGCGCAGAGACGAGAATAATTGAAGGACCTACCAAATATACTAATGTTTAAACTGGCTGCGAAAACTGATGTTACAAGGCATAAAAACAATATATTGGATACATGTGTCGGATAGCTCTCGAAAATAATGAAAAAACAATCTCAGAAAATCGCGAGTGATTTCATACAAAAAAGCGAGGTTGATTTATATACATGTACGAAACGCCTTTTCCACTCAGTGAACGATGGATAACCGAACCGAATTGGTGAGCGAGCTTCAGCGAGCGATCGAGGNGCCTTTTCCACTCAGTGAACGATGGATAACCGAACCGAATTGGTGAGCGAGCTTCAGCGAGCGATCGAGGTGGTACAGACGAAATACTTACTCGCGAAAAATAACAGCATGGCCGTCGAGAATCTAAGGGAGGAGACCCTCAAACCTATTACCCTCAAGCTAGACGAAATTAGAAAAAAACCGAGTGACGGGGTCGATGCCCGCGTTGAAAACAAACAAAAGCTAATCAAGGTACAAGCACGACTCCGACGCATAAACGGAAAAAAAGCCCAGAACTACCCGAATGAGAAGGTGGCATCNTAATCAAGGTACAAGCACGACTCCGACGCATAAACGGAAAAAAAGCCCAGAACTACCCGAATGAGAAGGTGGCATCACTAGCGACGAAATCGATTTGCATGTGATCGATTTGCTGCGTGCGTGAGAACATAAACGAACACGAGAGCACGAGCCCGATGTGAGCACTCTTCTTTCTCATTACATCGCTTCCTACTCTGACTGAACTGCCGACAAGACTCGTGGTTTGCAGATAAGTGGGGGGG
>NQII01003661.1:144003-248575 GCA_002778355.1 Clitarchus hookeri | reverse complement strand
AATAATATAATATACAATCATCTGAGTTCCAAGCATTACCTTGAAACTCATAAAAAATATAAATTTTCATACGAAAAAATAACTATGACTTTACGAAAAATCACCAACTAAACACGGAACTAAAATAATAACAACTATTAAACTTACATTTATGGGGTGATCGCTACTTCCACGCTTAATACTAATACCTAATTTAAATCAATGGAACACAAACCTCACAAAAATTTAGTACATTTTCAATTTTTTTTATGGAGGAAAAGTGTAATATAATACATACACTAGGCATCTTTGCCAGTGACTGTAAAACTCACCTGAATATGATTATCGTTAATTTAAATTAGGTCACGGAAATAATTTTTGTTATTTGATTGAGCACATAATATCATATTTCTCTACTTTAAGTTACATTTCACTGAGTTACAGAATATTTCAATGTTTGAACTTAGGACTGTAGTCGAATCATCACATAGCATTAACACATGAATGTCATCTTCCAGTGTAACTAATGGAAGAAGCGACTTTTTGCAGAGGTTNAATCATCACATAGCATTAACACATGAATGTCATCTTCCAGTGTAACTAATGGAAGAAGCGACTTTTTGCAGAGGTTAATCAGTGGTGTGCACGGTGGAAAATTAAAAACTGCTTTGTCTGAAAGAATAATAACAAAATGGTTTGAGTACCATAAAAACTCAATTAAGAAGGAGAAAGGGACAGAGATNTTTTGTCTGAAAGAATAATAACAAAATGGTTTGAGTACCATAAAAACTCAATTAAGAAGGAGAAAGGGACAGAGATAGGTAAAACATGATAAAGGAGCATGAGACAAATTCAAGGTTTCTGATGGATAAGTATCGGTAGATGGAAAAAAGAGATGGCAGTAAATTACTTAGTAGACCAAAGTCTAAGGTAAAAAAAAAGCGATGAATCATTATAACCAACTGATACTGCAATCTTGAACATAAGGGATTTCAACGACCAGGCATAACGCCAGAGGCAACACAGGTGAAAATGCAGATAGCGATCCCACCCCTGAACTGAATTTCCATACCAATAAGAGGAGCAAAATATTCAGTGAAATTAACTGATTATCCTCGACTCTAAATGCCTCCAAAAAGGCGTGATACGTAATCAAAAATAACAAATTTCGTAGAACTGCAACCACTTTTCGTCACAGCTTACCTCATATTGAAAATATTTTAGTGCACGGAATCGCAATATCAAGAAGTACGTTTGCATATTGTATAATTACTTAATGAGTGATCATAAGTCGTACTACAGCGTGATTTCAATCAGTAATGTATTTCTAAGTATAGCCCCTGTGATCGGTTAACTGGCCAAAGATTGCCTAACTGGGCTGGAGCCATGAACACGCCTCAACGTATGCTCGTCTGAGGGTTTTAAAAATAAGTATTGTTTCTTAAGCATGTATTGTAATATACTGAATCTTAAGTGTTACCAAAAGTCTGGTAGTTTTTGTTGATAGTAATTGTAATTTAAATAGTGGCGTAGAATTTACGTGTAAATTGTCGGACTTTTAAGTACTCTATAAAGTCTAGCCACAGCCACGGCTGAGACAATCACATTGAAAATATTAATGAGCATATTTCATATTGAAATTTTGCATTCATTAAATACTCTTTGGCTTCTTTTTTAGTTATACAACTGTTTAATATATACATTGTTCATTACATAATTCTCACACACTATATATTTTCCACAGAGTCTTATATTCAATGCTGCCCTGCTAAAATATAAGTTGTATCATTTTCGTAAATTATGTTCAGCATATTTAAAAGCATCCGGCATATTTCAAAAGTAATTTAGTTGGATGGGCTGTGTATTGGGTAGTTGTTTCTTTCCTGACTATCATGGGAAAATACCTTTCTACATTACGTGGAGAATGCAGGCGACGGCTGGCACTGTTATCCGAATGACGAGAGCCTGCTCCAAATGGCGTGCACTTTTCACTGATCATGCAACTGTGTCGGCGTGTCCCAGTGCTATTATTATTAATGGTGGCATTACTTCTCCGCTGCCGCAGTCAACAGAAATTACAGGGCTGGCGCGGAGAGCCGGTCTGGGAGCAGGAAAATCCCAGTTAGGCTGACATAGAAAGTGCTTCTGTCATGCTTGTCTGCTCACGTTAGGCCCCAAACAAGACAGCAAACAGAGTGGCCCATAAAAACACCGCAGGAAACAAGTTGTTACCTTACATTTGGCCACATTAAAACCATTTGTTTTATTATACTTATTTTATCAGAACCCATTTCTTACCTGAAATTTAAAATGTTCCATTTATTCGGTCGTGTTTGTCTAGATTTGTGAAGAAAGTGTTTGTGAACAAATTATCTTGTTATGTCCACGACCTCTGTAGAGTTAGCAAATAGAAATGTATCGATATTTTTTTGCTGCATTTAATTATGACTCTTTACAGNTCCACGACCTCTGTAGAGTTAGCAAATAGAAATGTATCGATATTTTTTTGCTGCATTTAATTATGACTCTTTACAGTTTTGTACAATTTGCTCGACAATTTGTCATTTCTAGTTGGGTCTCCAAAATCAAGCGCTAGTTTTAAATCTATGTTATAACCCACGTGACTTACTTTAGATATTAAAATTTGACACACATATTATATCTATTTAATATAAGTAGTTCAGTTACCATCTTTGTTGAAGAAGTTAGAATTTTTTTTCCCGGATAATTATTTACTGGTGTATTTCAAAATCTCTTAAGCATATTTTATTTTCACTAATACTCAAAGACCTAGATAAAAGAAATGCGTGCGTTAAAAAATATCCAAGCAGAAGGAATTTTCACCAAGATTTGACAGCACTTGGCTGAGAAGTCCCTGACATATTAAAACCTATAGCAGTAACATTTTGGTGGCAGCAATTTTCAAAATAGTGGACGCATGAAGCTATTGTGTAGCGAATTTGGTACACCGAGTCACTACGTATGCACAAGAGTGATTTGCATTAATTCAACGTTACAAAATACATGGCATATAACACCATAAGAATGACATCACTGCTAATAAAAGTAGGATAATTNATTAATTCAACGTTACAAAATACATGGCATATAACACCATAAGAATGACATCACTGCTAATAAAAGTAGGATAATTCTTTATAAAACTCTTTTGTTGCTAGTACTGTTATCAAGCTGATATCATGTGAATCGGGTGAGAACTAACAGAGATATTATGTTAAATTTACACATTGAAACATATAACACTAAAGAATTTATCATTTCGTGTATTTAACGCACACAATAAGAACAGCTAACATTACAANTATTGAAACATATAACACTAAAGAATTTATCATTTCGTGTATTTAACGCACACAATAAGAACAGCTAACATTACAAGTTGGGTTCAGATATATTTGATTGTTCCACATATATAATATAAAACAAATTGAAACAAGGCCAGCATTTAGGAAATGTGCAACTTAATCATATAAAGTAATTTAATTCTGATGCTTTCAACAGTGCCTTTACTAAGTTTATTAATGGGTTTCAATAGGTTAGATTTTAAAAAAGGGTACTAAAATTTTGATATAACAGAAGAAGCTGTCTTTCATAATCGAAGACAAACCTACGAATAATTGACTTTTTGGTCACAAAGTATACAAAGTATGGTTGAAGTATACAAAGTTTAGCGGAACTAACTCTAATTGTTCTGTAGATGTGGCAAACTAAAATAAATTATAAATGTGTATGGCTCCCATTTTGAAAGTATGCACTTGATCTAGTAAAACCAAATGTGGTTAGTGTGGCCTACCACAGTACTACATGTGCAAAATGTGGTGGCATTTGGTTTAATATTTTCGGTAATTCGATTTTCAAACCTTGTAATTCATTTCGCACTGTCTCAAAAATTACGGGAAAAAATGCTTTGATATAACAGCCTGAATTGTCGCAATAAATGCTATGAGCCTATGAAGTTTGGTGAGAAATGGTAAAATGCTTTGGTATATATGGTATGCTAGTCCAAAATAGAAAATTTTTTAATTACNTGAAGTTTGGTGAGAAATGGTAAAATGCTTTGGTATATATGGTATGCTAGTCCAAAATAGAAAATTTTTTAATTACAGTAATTCTGAAAATAAGTCTTTGATACTAAAATCATGTGTGTTAAGCGTGCGTTACCACTGCATTACTTGCGATCCAAATTTGACAAGTATCGGTTTAGCAGTACTCGAGATATGACATAATTGTTATAGTTTTTTTATGTGGTGCCATATTAATGCTGCCAGTGTGGACTGTTAACATAGCTATTTTGTTTCAAATATACTAAATACTTTCCGAGGTATTGCATAGTACAAAAAATTTTTAATGGTTCTCATTTTCAGAACGAGCAACTGGCAGGGACTAAAAGAGTTGTATCCTCACTAAGAATGCTGAAAAGCAGTGCACGAATTCAAAACTTTTCAGGCGGACACACTAATCCTGATAAACAGACACAGACTAACAGACAGGCAGGAAACTGATAGATTTTTTTTGGGAAGTTAGGGTAAAAATGGCATAAAGACTTAAATGAATACTGGTAAAAAGGAAATTTCGCGGATTCATGAAGAGTCAAATCAAATATCAAACAACTGTACAATTTCAAGATTTATTAATCGGCCCAGAATTTATTTGACACTCCCGGAAGGCCAGTGAGCCAATGAAAGTCAGCTTGGGATTTGGATGACGGTATCACGCACGGTCAGCCTAAGAGATGTAACTTGCGGAAGTGTATAGCGTACTGTAGCTTCTAGCCATCTACCAGAAGGATTCGCGAAATTTCCGGATTTCTAGTGGTCACTGCTAATCAGGTCAAAGTCTTATTTTTCTGAATGATGAGCGAGATGATCACTATCTGGGCATAATCATGGATATCACATGTAGTTTCTACTGGACGATGAGATAGATCAAATAAGTAGACGATGTTCTGCTGCTCAGAAAATCTGGCCATGATCAGTTAGGTGTAATCAAGGGCAATAAAATTCATGACAAGATCTTGAAATTCACGGTTCACAAGTTTTAAGCAGGCACCAAACATCTAAATCACGACACTTATATTTTAAGGTGTACTTTTGTAATTACATAAAATATTGATGGAAAATTCATATACACCAGATAATTCTACACTATCAACTGATGAAAAAGTGTGGTNTGCAATTACATAAAATATTGATGGAAAATTCATATACACCAGATAATTCTACACTATCAACTGATGAAAAAGTGTGATAAATAGAAACAGAGGAAAACAGTGTCACTGCAAAAAATGTTTTGGCAGTATCGTCTAAGTAACGTTTAATAACTNATAAATAGAAACAGAGGAAAACAGTGTCACTGCAAAAAATGTTTTGGCAGTATCGTCTAAGTAACGTTTAATAACTGTCCCTTATTATTAATAAATTATAATTCCTGTTTGTATACACTCCGATTACTTAAATACGTTTTGGCCATTATTCAGAAAAAAAAGCTTCTGAGAGAGAAAACAAAATTAAGTCACAATCCATCATTTTGGTATCTTATATTGTATAACTGTTAATAGCATTATTGAACAACATTTGGTAAGAAATAACGCTGCCAGTGTTTATCAGAAAAGTGCGGCAGATGTCTGTCATTTGTCTCCAGTATGTATATGAGAAAATTAAAAATATAAAAATGGAAAATTCTTTTATTATTTCGTAGTGTATATATATATATATATACACACATATGTGTGTGTGTTTTTGAATAACTGCAAACTCACGAAAATATAAGACGAAAATGCAAATACACTTTTCCCCTAAAGTTAAGTTTAAGGGACCTGTGTGCCCCCACAAAATCCAAATTTAAAATGCCTTCAATTGTATGTATGTTNCCCTAAAGTTAAGTTTAAGGGACCTGTGTGCCCCCACAAAATCCAAATTTAAAATGCCTTCAATTGTATGTATGTTGCATACGTGTCAAGCAACAGACATATTGCCAACAGTGTTTTAAGTAGTGTAATACATGAGTTCTACAAAACAACATTGACAGATTTGTTACTTAATTGCAAGCAATTAATATTTTAAAGGATAACTAATTAAAAAATCGATTTTTGGGGCACACAATTCATTTAATAATTACTTAAGGGGAAACGTGTACATACATGTTCGTTTCAGTGTTGTTCAAAAACATTCCTTATACAGTAACTGGTGTAGTGGAGCCTGAATGCGCCGGAACGCAGTCCCCGCACTGTTTTGTGAGATTTTGTTATTTTATCCAAGTATCACGTATTTCCAGTGAATAGTTAATGCAACCATCTTTTTAGCGCAGGTGTAAAATAACCACAATTATCTACGATTTATGGTGATGTTAGGTCATGCACGCTTTGTTTATAAATAAGACGCATTTATACAGACAGACGGGACGAATGAATAAATTAAATCATTCTGATGACAAATTAACATAATTATTGCATACCTTTCAACACAACTGAATTTCTACCATAGTTATCTTGTTGCAACTGGAAACATCACAGTGCATCCTTCCAACCTTCAAACCCACTTTGTTATCTGCTCCAAGGGCAGTCTACTTGGCTAGCTACCCAAGTAGCAAAAGTCAGTTGGCCCACTTGAGAAAATATATTAGTACACGAGTAGCCCACAAACGGTTTCCATAATGAGTCAACTTCCGCAATGCACCCGAAAATGAACGTGGCTCACATGATGCCGCTTGACAGTTGTGTGTAGTTGGCCACATCCGGGTCACTGATCAGACAACAACTTCTCTGTAGCAAAATAGAGACTTGCCATAAGCGACCCGCTTCTGCGTAGTCAACTGTACTCCAAGTATGGCGGTGTCATCAGTGGGCCATGAGTGGCAGCAGTTGCGCACGGGCTTACTGCTTCCAGCCGGCCATATATTAACCAACTATCGTCAGGCAAATGTTGCCTTGTCAATTTTAGCCTAGCTATTTGCCACTTACAACCCAAATATTGGCCAATTGTGGCCCACTAAGGAGTAGCTTGCCATGCATTTTCGAAACAAAAAAAAAATGTTTTATCCAAGCAAAAACCATTTATATTACATTTTTTATTTATATTATGTATTATTTTAAAAATATTATTTGATTTTTTTTTTAAGAGCGTCGACTCGAATTCACAAACCTCAAGCTAACTGTAGTGAATGCTATCAACTACTCTACCATGTAATCTTGTAGAACATTGTAAGTAAATCTTAAGCCTTTTCACACATAAAAGTTACATTGATAACTTTGCTACATACACTGTTAATGTTAGTATCACGAGTCAATACTGTTATATTATTTTCAAAGACTATAAATTTAGTTTCCGATTACTTTTTGATGGTATATAAATATAAAATAAAAAGCTACTTACATTTTATGCTCGGGCATGTATCCAGTCTAGAAACTTTTTTTTTTTTACTAGTAATGAGGCATGGTAAGTTAAGTTCACATATGCAAGAAATCAAAACAATATCATACCGATAACTAATTAGCCTTTTTTCTTTTACATGGGTGCAAGTAAATTTTAGTAAAGTTCTTGAAAACTTAGACGTGGTAGGTAGGCAATGACGTATCATTGACAGCAATATCATTAGAGATGAAACCAGAAACATGTGAAACAGTACAAAGACAATTAAAACATGCGAGTGACTTACCCATTATTCGAATTCAGAAAAACTCGTAAAATTAAGTTACCGTGCAATAAACTGCATCATGGAGGTAGCATACAGAGCATCAACTTCAAATGAAATCAGTCTAATGTTTTGTATGATAGGGTTCACTAACCTGAAATAGTAATACTCGGCCATCATTTTTAAAATAAGTGTCTGAGCTACTAAAACACATAAGTTTACATGGCCTACCATAATGCTACTTGTGTGAAAAATTGGATGGAAATCGGTTGACTGGCCTCCGAGATATGGCAAATATTATTTCCTTAAATAGGGCTATCTTACAAAATTGCTTGAAAAGAAACTCTGTACACGTTGCTTATAATAGATGATGTCAGAACAAAAAGTTACATTGAAATTGTTAATTTGATAAATATTAATGCAAAACACATAAAAATATTTATATGGCAGCCATTTTAAAAATTATTGCCTAAAAACATTTAATTTATTTAACTATACTTAGCCACTCTCAGTGTGCAAAATTTTGTGGAAATTAGTAGAACTATTCTGCAAATATGATCAAATGATCAGTTTACACACCTGAAACTACTTTGTAGAAAAAATCCGGCAAAGGAGGATCTCTGTAAGCCAGTAGGTTCATTGTTACTCGAAATATGGTTTAAAAACTCCATTATTCATGTGACGATCTTCATAAATGGAGGACAAAAATTTTATATATTAGCTCATTGGATTATTGTCATAGACAAAATAAACAAACTTAAATTTAAATCGGTTACATAGAATCGTAGATATAGCATAATTAGTTAAAATGTTTGTATAGGTACCATTAAAAAATAAGAGACTTAAAAACATAAAACATATAAATTAATGTAACCTTACAAAGTTCAACTTCTTCGCAAAATTTTAAAGAAATCGGTTGATTGTTTCTTGAGATACTGCGTAAAAACTGTATTATTTTATGTGGGGCTATCTTACAAAATGGCGGAGGAATGAGGCTTTGTGTAGACAATTTTGATGGATACAACTGATAATGTTAGCATTCAAAGCTAAGTTGAAAATTGTTTTAAAGTTGCATAAAAAAAATTTCGGACATAAAATGTTAATACAGCCGTTTTTTTAAAATATGTATACATGACCCACTCAAAATTGATTAGCTTACATAGCATGCCACAGTGCTAATTGTTTGCAAAATTTGGTAGAAATGAGTTGTTTTTTTTTCGGAAATAACATTATTTCAATTTATCCTATGATACTATTTTTCAAAATTGCAGACAAAATAAATTTTTGTCTAAATATTTGACTATTGTAATATAAACAGCCATTATACAAATTCCCGTTGGAATTTATTACATGGTTTCTACGATACAACATACAAAACTAAAATTTCTAAATGGCTGCCATTTTGAAAATAAGTGTCTGGCATTCCCGAAACATATCAGTTAACATTATCTACCGAAATACTACTTGTTTCCAAATTTGTTATGAATCAAAAAAATTGTTTTCCGATATACATAATAAAAACTTTATTTATTCATGTGGCACTACCTTACAAAATGGAGGATAAAAGAAGCTCAGTTAAGACACATTTTATGTTTGTTTTATATACTCCCTGCATACAAAGGTAAGTTTAGAATTTATTAAATGTTTTCGAAGATATAGCATTCTATGCAAAAATATCTAGATTTGCCGCCATTTTGAAAGTANTTAGAATTTATTAAATGTTTTCGAAGATATAGCATTCTATGCAAAAATATCTAGATTTGCCGCCATTTTGAAAGTAAGTATCTAACAAACTTCACACATATTTGTACATATCAAATGCAGCAGCACTACTTGACTGTAAAATTTGGTAGGAATCTGTCATTTGTTTCCCGAGAAATTACACAAAACTTGATTAATTCATGTAGCGATATCTTAGAAAATGGCAGACAAAAGTTTGGTTTTTTGGCTTATTTGATGTTTGTAATGCATACAGTCAGCTTACAAAATTTGGTTCAAATTTACAAAATGGTATGGTAGTTATACCAATTAAAACTAAAATATTTGTATGGCCACCATATTGAAAATGAGTGCCTAATAAAGTTTATTTACCTAAATTTACTTGGCCTAACATAGTATTACTTACTTCTATATTTTAAGAAATTTGATAGGATAGTTTTCGAGATAGAACATAAAAGTTTTATTTTTCGATGAGGTGCTATCTTCCAAAATTGCATATAAATGGTTTATTTGAGGCTTATATGTTGCTTGTAGTAGATACTGTCAGCGTAGAAAATTTGATTTAAATTGGTCAAACGGTATGGTAGTACTACCAAATAAACCTATAATATTTGATTGACCGCCATTTTGAAAATAACTTTCTGATTATGTCTAATTACTGACATTTACCTGCACAATCATAGTATTACTTACGTGCAACATTTTCCGAAAATAGATTGAGTAGTTATAGTGATATAACGTAAAAGCTTTATTTTTTTCATGTCGCGCTATCTTCCCAAATTACGTACCAACATCAATATTCACCTCTAATTTAACGCTGCAACTTGCGCTGTCAGCATACAATATTTTCCTAAAATTGGTTGAATGGTTTCCGAGATATGACGTATCGCCCTAAAGTTTAAAATGGCCAGCATTATGAAAGCATATGCCCGACGTGGTCGAAAACTATAAAAGTCAGGTGTCGTTATGTGTACCAAGTTTGGTAAAATTTTGTTCACAGGTTCAAAAATTGAAGGGAGGGACACACACGCACAGACACACACAGATACACACAGACACACACATNTTTGTTCACAGGTTCAAAAATTGAAGGGAGGGACACACACGCACAGACACACACAGATACACACAGACACACACATACACACACAAAGAGTAAAGTGATCTCATAAGCCTTTCTTTCCTTCGGAAAGTATGCTAAAAATGAAGTGAATTTACATGTACTGCTCGTTATTTCACACTATATATTTGGCATGCCGTAAATTCCCCATTAAATTGTCGCTAGCATGTTCCTAGCAGTANGCTCGTTATTTCACACTATATATTTGGCATGCCGTAAATTCCCCATTAAATTGTCGCTAGCATGTTCCTAGCAGTAACAGTTGGTATGTCATAAATGCCCCCTAAACTTGCTGTCATTATTATACCAGCAGTAAGCAACAACTGTTGTACAATAAGTAGCCCATTAACATGCTACTAATATGTCCGCTGCAGTAAGCAACAGTTGGCAATAGAGCGTCGCTCCTCCTCGCACTGCGATNATTAACATGCTACTAATATGTCCGCTGCAGTAAGCAACAGTTGGCAATAGAGCGTCGCTCCTCCTCGCACTGCGATCCACGCTGTAACTCGATCTGCTGTGGAGTTAAGCAGACGGCGGATGTTGTCCTGAGGAAGACGGTGTTATTCAAATACCGTGTACTCTGGCATGGCGGCAGCTGGTGTTTCAACTGGTCCCACACATGCTCGATAGGGGATGTGTCACGAGAGCAGACAGGCNATTAACATGCTACTAATATGTCCGCTGCAGTAAGCAACAGTTGGCAATAGAGCGTCGCTCCTCCTCGCACTGCGATACACGCTGTAACTCGATCTGCTGTGGAGTTAAGCAGACGGCGGATGTTGTCCTGAGGAAGACGGTGTTATTCAAATACCGTGTAATTTGGCATGGCGGCAGCTGGTGTTTCAACTGGTCCCACACATGCTCGATAGGGGATGTGTCACGAGAGCAGACAGGCNCTGGCATGGCGGCAGCTGGTGTTTCAACTGGTCCCACACATGCTCGATAGGGGATGTGTCACGAGAGCAGACAGGCCATGACAATTTTTGGACATGACGGAGGCAGTCCTGGGTGACCCATGCCGTGTGCGGTAGGCCGTTACCCTGGTGGAATATCGCAACCTGGAATCCCGGCCGAAAATGGTAGCAGATGGGAGCATAAGATTTCATCCACATACCGCTGGATCACCAATGTTCCACATAACACGAGATCGGCTATCATAGGCTACGGCTCTCCAGACCGTAAGCCTGCCATGGGAGTAATGTGCCGCTGGATAACGAGACTCAGATTGTGACGTTCACCAGCGGCCCTCCTCACCCGGTCACGATGATCATCAGTCCCCATAAGAAAGCGACACTAATCACTTAACATCACACATATCCAGTCTGGAGCGATCCGCGTTGCTCTGTGCTTGCATAACTTTAAACTGGACTGTTGCTGTTGCAGGGTTAATGGCAGCACAAGTAATGGGCACCGGGATCGCAGATTCGCTTCCGCAAGACATTGGGAATTGGTTCGTGGGCACACAGGAGCCCCAACACTGGCCAGTACCGTGGACCGGGTCGCTACGGAACCCTCTGCGCCTGGCGCACGATCCGGCGATCCTCTCGACTTGTAATAGAACTCATCCATCTTTACCGGTCTTCCTTGTGTGGGTACATAATATGATAAGACCACCCTGCGGTTTACAGCCCGATTATGAGTCCTATCTCGAAGTCCGTCAATTGCGTAAAGCGACATCTAGTTTGTCTTTACGACACTATTCTTCACCTGTACGCTTGCTCGGCATCGTCTGTTGTTTCTCAAATTAGTGCGGCTTCAACTGAATGCCAGTGTTTACGACCGCAGGTCGTTGCTTGCAGCGCCACTGCCGGGTCTGCGGAGATATGCAAACACACTTACATATTGTTACGTGTCGTTGGTCTGCACCGCTGACTTTGGCCCGACCCGCGTGAGCGGGAGGAAGATAACAGAGTAGTGATAAGCGGGGCGGCAAGTCAATGGAATGTTTTAAACAACAAGCGAGCTATAATCCTAACAACATTTTGAGTTATGAAGGCATTCTGCGGTGATAACCCTTTGGCAGCTCGCTGCTCCTGACCTTCGGCAGATAGGATTTCGGCGTTTATATGAAGACAGCTCTGGATTGCTGACCTCGTCCTCCCAGCCGTGATTCGGGGTGCGTTGAACCTTCCAGATGGTCAAGGAGACTGTTATAAAAGTGTAGCAGGCTTCCGAGCCGGGAGTAGTTGATGAGATAATGAGTGGTTGAGTTCCGAGCGATAGACGACGAGCAGCGAGAGAAGTGACCAGCGGAAGAGAAGTCTGCAAGTATCAAGCAGTGAAGAGTGAGGCTGGCAGGCTGGACTGTTGGACTAGATGCGTGAATGAAATATATTACAAATGGTGGCAACAGATAGACTGAACACGTGTTAATAATGATTATGAGTTAATGGACCGTAACCAAACAGAAACAATTAAGAAGGACGTTTATTAGAGCTGAAATATGTATTAAATATTTCGCTCACTGTTAAATAAAAAGAGTAATAGTGGAGAGAGATAATTTAATGCAATAAATAATAACTGTGTGAATAGATTAAAAATCAAATTTAGTTCTCTATTTTTATTACATCTATCCATCACGAACTCAGATACGCCCCTCCGGCGTTCTTGTAATAATATGATCATGTGCATATCAGCCCGTACTCTAGCTATTGACATCGTTTCGTGGCTGACGCATGGTTTCTTCTTGGTGCGCTATTTTCATTGTCCGGCAGTGTAAACCAATCTTCCGAAAGAAAGTATGCTAAAAACCAAAAGTCGCCGTAACGATACGAGTTCTCCCTCGCAGATTTTTGAGCTCATATTCCAGCTTTCTGCGAAGTTGTGTTCTTTATAAACGCTTTAAGTAATAATTATATTTTATTTGTCATCACTCCTTGAAGGTTTTTTTCGTTAACTTGGGAGAATACAGTAAGCAGACGCAAAGAAATGCAATAAAAATGAATTTACCTGAAAAGACGTAGAAAAAATTATTTGAGGAAAAGTAGGTGCAGTGGAACAGGTGGCCAATGACCTATGAAGTATGCTTTAGATTTTATCTCTGACAAAAATTAAATAGCACTTGCATTCGAGAAGTCCTGGGTTCGAGTCCCGTTCCTGCCCTCCTGATTTCGGTTTTCTGTGGTTTCTCGAAGTAATTCCAGGTAAATGCTGGGATGGTTCCTTACAGGCCATGGTCGATTGCTTCCCCGTTCCTGCTTCTCTTAGAAATTTTCTCCATCTCTAATGACTTTGCTGACGACGAGACATTAAGCCATACCCACCTTTCTACCTATCTGCAAAACAGTCTCTATTACTTGTTAATTACCTAGTCCATTCTTCAAAACCTATTTTCTAATCGACCACGTTGCGTATTTTCAAGGTATTCACATTGCTGTTGCGTGTTCCCTGTTGGTATTTCATTTTCCTGAAGGAAGTATCATTTGACCTGTGGCCAAGCCACTCGAGTAATACAAACACGCAGCGGTCCAAGTCCAGCACGCCTCCGAATGAACCTGTGCAATTTTCTGACCTTGAGATGCAGCGCTCGTAACGCATCTCCCTCGCGAGATGACAGGCTCGGCACTGAAACGACGCGAGCATTATTCATCTCCCGGACACGTCACCGCACTCCCACGAGTACATGCTCTTGACGAAAGCTCTGACCCGAGATGTTTCCGTCCTTACGTAGCGATATATTCAGCTTTGCCGTTTTTCCCTTCTCGGGGCGACGCGAATCGTACCGCAAACGTGGCTCCCCTTTGAATCTTCCCCGCGTCAGTTTAGTCCTCGTCTCCACGTCTTTAAGCCCCGCCGCTCCTTTGAATCTGTGGTGTGCTGCGGCATCTCCATAAGGATCTCACGGACCTCTGGGGATCATCTGGCGTCCTGCTGAATATTTCAGCGGGTGCGTTCGGACGTTGTTTAAATCACGTGAGATGGTATGAGGCGGGGGAAGGGAATGGCCGCGAACTCGTGCGATGAGCGCCGGAGATGGACCACGTTGCCAGTGGGTCGCCGCGTCATGCCAGCTCGATCTGCCCCTGGGAAGCTCCGGGGCCAAGGTCGACGCTAACCTCCTGGACGAATTTACAGTGGCGTCTGCCGGACGGAAGATGGGCCGAAAAGCCGCAGAGTACTCCGCCGCCGTCAGTTATGGGCCTGTGTTCCGGCTCCATCTCACGTCTGAACCTCAACTCTCCGACCGTGAAACAACTTACTTTTTACTTCACCGAGGACGGGAGAGCATATTCACAGCCGTATAGTAAATAAACGGAACGTTAAGCACGCTCGCAGTGTTCCGCAAAGATCTGAGAAGCCACTGTGTGAAAACTTAGCAACATTTAACCAGTGGAATCACTTTTAAAATTTTTGCATTCTTGAATTGCAACATCGTGTTAAGATATTGTGCACTTTACATTTCGAGCATAATTATGTAGTACCGCGTGGCAAAGCATTAATAAAGAACGTGTGTTTGCTATGCAATGCATAAAAGAGCCATGTTTGCCGGAAAATAAAAATATTTTTATTCAGTTGTTATTTACATTTAGAAATATTCTTAGTATATCACGTGTGCGAAGGCCTAATTTGTAAAGCAAGATTCGCCATCACTCTTATCAGCAGTAGTCGTGTCTAATATCTGTTCACTCCAGTCTACTTTATGTATACCGATTTATTAACGTATTTATAAACGTGATGTGTTTCCAATATATACAATAATAAAATGTATAAACCTCAGAACGTTCTAAGTATAATAAAAGATACGCGATTAAAAAAACAGATAATCTCGGTGGAATAAACTTAAACTGTAAATATATATTTAAATTCATTATTTTTTCTCAATACGTTTAGGTTGAAGGAAGTTATGAATTCACTATATACGAGTAACATATTTATAAATGTTAGTAGACAAAATAAACGAAGTAAGTAACTTGGGACAGATCTATAGTTACTGCTGGGAAAATGTCAACNATAAATGTTAGTAGACAAAATAAACGAAGTAAGTAACTTGGGACAGATCTATAGTTACTGCTGGGAAAATGTCAACTATGACAACCTATAATTTAAATTAAATACGATACTGCTATCCTAATGGCGTTCGAAATATTTCCTTTTGGACGGAATTTCAGGGCTCTTGCCCTGAAACTCAAGATATTAGCTACCTCGATGGCTACGTGATCTTGTGTGAGAAATATATGTACCTCTTCAGTTATAATATTACTATCGCACAGGACATGACGTCAGCTNGTACGTGATCTTGTGTGAGAAATATATGTACCTCTTCAGTTATAATATTACTATCGCACAGGACATGACGTCAGCTCAATATTACTGAACAATTTAATTTACGTCCTAAGCATAGAGGCATAAATAATGTACAACATCACGTTCTCATAACAGTTTCCTGTACGCCAATCCGCCTTTAACGAGTTACCAAATAATCAGCAATACTCACTGTTGCTGTAGGACTGTTTTTTCTACAACTAACATTAATAAAAGTCTCCGACTCTTCCATTAGTAGGAATTACTTAAGGCATGAAATTCATACAGGTTAATGGTAAGAGTTACCGTAAATATCACTTCTGTGTTTTAAGATTATGTGTAAATTGGTAAGTGTAGGTTCATATTTTCGTCGGTTAAAACAGAAGAGGTTGGGAGGCAGGAATCGCTAGAAATACTTTGCACGAATTTTATTTCCCTGATAGCGGCGCGGCTTTGGCGAGCTGTTAACTGAGGAAATAACGAGAATATTGCTGTTAAGATCTCTCGCCTCGTCTCTCACAACCACCTCGCGGAGTATCTAAACGGTCGATCATAATCCAAGCGTGCGAGAGTGGAAAAAAAAATCATGAAAAAAAAAAAACTCTTTGCCTTCTTCCGACGAGACGCAAAGTGCTGCTATCAATCGCCTCTAGAGCGCGGGCACCACAAGGGCCATCGCGGATGGCTATCGGTGGAGGGAGACGTCCATTGTTTCTCGGGGGAAAAGGGGAGGAAAATACGTATTTCCCGGCGTGGATCGCGCAACGCGTGCTATTAAAACGGCGAGTNTTCTCGGGGGAAAAGGGGAGGAAAATACGTATTTCCCGGCGTGGATCGCGCAACGCGTGCTATTAAAACGGCGAGTTCTCATAGCCAGGGCTGATGACGCGATGCGATCGTCGTCGCTGAAGGTCCGGCCGCTCACGACGCCGTCGGTCGGCGGACCACGAAGCAGGCCCTCCGACTCCGAGCGTGGATCCGGCAGACCGCAAAAAAGAAGACTAGTGTTGCCAATATTTGCACAATGCATTACACTAGACTACAGGAGAAAATCCACCATAATTCATTAGATTACGGAAATCTGCGTAATCATCCTTCGCATAACGTCAGNACTAGTGTTGCCAATATTTGCACAATGCATTACACTAGACTACAGGAGAAAATCCACCATAATTCATTAGATTACGGAAATCTGCGTAATCATCCTTCGCATAACGTCAGCAATCAATAGTATACTTTTAATACAACTTAAAATAATATTTGAATAATTTTTACTCACTTTTATATAAAACAGTTCAACTAACTCAAATGTGCGTGTTGTATAATTGTAGTTATGAAAAAACGAACCACAAAAAAAACAGAAAGGAGAGTGTAAATAAAATAATAAGTACGCCCATCGTGAAACAAAGCCACGAATACATGAATGGTCATCACAGAAATACACTAAAAATAGATAAAATTTCTCTGAATAAATATTTTTATTACCAATTTCGTCAGTCTAGACGACAGTTATGCACTTTTACTTCCAGAAAACTTTTATCATTCGTCTAACAATTTGATATATATATATATATATATATATATNATAGAGATAGATAGATAGATAGAGAGGGAGAGACAGAGAGAGAGAGAGAGAGATTATAGACCGACCTCTTGTTAGCAATTTTGCCCTCTAGGTGAGAATTAAAATCACCCAAATCTGGTGGTAAGTCCACTGAGTTGGTATCCCTGTTAGAAGACGACGAAGAGCCAGTGCTTAGACGCCGCTCATTTTCGCTAACAAGTCATGCCGAAAATTGACTCCCGCCTCCTTCCTCCACGCCCCTTCTCCAGTTTACCTCCCTCGCCCCTCTTCTTCGACCGCTACCACTCCTTTCTTTCCGTCCCTCAGTGTTATTCCCTAACCGCACTTTGTTTCGGATATTGACCCGATAATGAGATTCTAATGATAAATCGTTTGCCGGCCGTCGGCGTTAACAGATTTCACACACAGGAATGGGTGTCGGATAAAAGGAGCCTCTCTTCTCCCTCCGCCACACACACCAAGGAGGACAAGGCGAGAAGACCCAGCAGAGAGAAGGCAACGCGTTCTTGTTCGTCTCGCCCGTTACGCCCCGCCGCCGTTTCACACGTGCTGGGCACGCTACGTGAATCCTTTACAACTACAGACGAGTTACATCAAACCGTCACACTTAATAGAGTAATTTTTTTTNGGGCACGCTACGTGAATCCTTTACAACTACAGACGAGTTACATCAAACCGTCACACTTAATAGAGTAATTTTTTTTAAAACTCAAATTAGTCTCCTTAATTAACCGCAAGAGCTTGCTTAAGTAGTGTAACCTCCATGCTCATTATTACAAATATGCTGTTTGCTGAGAAACAAAATATGAGATGCTTTTACATATTATCCTGCAGATATGTTAAATCCGTTCCCATGTAGTTATTAGCAAACCCTTCATTCGGATACGTTTATGTGGTTATTGCGTTCAGGCTGTTAACATACAGCATAAAACCTGTGTAGAGAAGTCCAGCTGTGTACTTATTCCAGATGAGTTTTTTAGAAAAGGTTGGAAAACCAAAGCCACAAGTGAAAANCAGAGAAGTCCAGCTGTGTACTTATTCCAGATGAGTTTTTTAGAAAAGGTTGGAAAACCAAAGCCACAAGTGAAAAAATATAAATAAATCTTTAGATACCAATTCAGAAAAATTACTGCAACTCTTGCGTTAATCATTTCAGTATGTGTTTAGGTGAAATAAAATTATACATCTGAATTTCTGTAAAATATGTAAAAAAATTAAATCATAAGAGAATCTGACATAAAATTTTCCCTTATGCAGTGATGTGAAATGTGGCAGATTTCGTCAATGATTTACTTTTTTAATTGTGTAGAAGCTAGTGTTTACATTAAATCAGGGCAGAAACATGCATTATATGTAATGTGTTGTACTGTCATTATTTTATATTTCAATGTTTTAGCAACAGATTGTCATCTCTACTATGTATCTTCAAAGGTCTTTGATAAAATGCTGAAACATCAGAGTGAACAGTAATATATTTTGGAATCAAAACAGCGGTCACTGAAACATTATTGCCAACTGATATAATTCCTTCACAAGATATGAAACCACTCTACGAATGGGGAAATTTTTGTTACAAAATAATTGTATATACTATTTAATATATTTAAATATAATTATTAATAAATTTTCTTTACAGAGCACTTTAAATGTTATAATGGAAAATAATATATTCATATGTTTTTTAAGTCCATCACAGCATTGTCAGATAGTTTCCTCGGCACTACGTATTAAAAGGGCGCATGCAGATACGCTGATATATCTTTAATGTTTGTTGATAGGCCTTAATGGAATCGCTTCCCACCTCTTTGTCCAGTCGCATGAGCCAAATGCTTTCTCTGGAATATTTATCACATTATTGGATGCATTTTGACCAATTAATTCGCAAAATTATTTCAGTTGCCCTTCTAACACGATAACATCGAAATACATATATTTTAAACAGATAAGTTCTTTCTTAGTAAATCCTAGTTTTAAGACAAGTCAAAATGATCATTTAAAGAAAAATAGACTTAAGCGGACAGTTAGAGCAAGTACTGTAAATAACAGCTAACACACACAGCCAGCAACAATGCAGAAGAGAATCTTTCGTGTTATAAGATATGTTTTCTTGTATTATGGTCAATTATGCGGAAGTGATTCAAATAGCCAATTATTTTCCTTTCCACCTAATGTCCATTTTTTTCCCAAAAAAAAGTTCATTTGGGGCTACAGAGAAGTCCGGTAAACTTGAAGGCCACGACTGTTAACCTTCCTTCGGATTAGCTCACAGTAAAGAATGAGATAAACCTCGAGGTCAGTGCCACCATGCCTCCTCCTGGCATGCAAATTAACTCCCATATTTGATTTGGCAGCGTTTGCGTCCAGAAATTCCTGTTAATATCTCCTTTAGGGCGAAATAATGAACAAATTGCACTTTCAGTTCCTACTCAGACGTCGCCCTAAAAACGCAGCTAAATAATGAGTAGAGAGAGAACTTGACGCATGTTGTCTGTCCAGACATGACTAGTCCCTGCAGTGGACATGAGCTAACGGATTCTGTTTGCCTTATCTACCAAATATTTTATTACTCGAAAATGGGGTTGTTCAGAATTATGGTGAGGAAAACAGCGAATAAATGCTACTGGTTAAAGGCGCTGGACACTAAAAAATTCATAGTTTTATCTTTACATGAAATTCTGCTTAACTTGTAGACATTATTGACCTATACTATTTCCTCATGTAAAAAAAAAAAATTCATACCGCATATTTTTTACTTTAATGGTATGACAAAATTACAATTATCTATTTTTGGTACGTATGATCTATAAAACTTACTCAATTCAAGAAATGAAATAAATAGTTCACTTTGAAATGAGATACCACGAGTTACTTCAAGAAATATTTGTTATCGCGCTATGAATTTTTTTTTCTGTGTTTTACATTTTACAAAACGGTGATTATGATAAACCGATACCGACTAATGTGGTACAGTGGTAGCATATCACATTCACATTTTCCAAACCAGTGTTTGATTTCCGTTCCAATTATCATAGGTTTCCATTCTCCTTGCGGTTTCACAAAATTTCTACACTGGAATGCCAGGGGTGGCTGCTTAAGTCAAGTCATGGCTGATATTAAAAGTTTTAACATGCACTAATAATCTTTGATCTTCATGTCTAAGTGACTGGATTTTCAGAATAACTAGTAATTTAGCCAGTTGTGTGCCAAAATGGCGTTCTAAAAAAACTCAAAACTAACTGTTCCCTCGTAAGTCTTGATGAAGAATTCGTAGAACTTTACTTTAATCTAAAATTACAAAGAACTAGTGTTGCACATCATTAAAATAATTGAGTGAAATGCGAAGCATATAGTGGGGAGTATAAAGCCTGTAAAGCGGAGTCCACACTGACCCAGAAGACAAGACAATTTAAAGATATTCAAATGACACCAGTTGTATGGAAATATCTGAAAAGACAGCATAAAATTATTTAGAGTTTCAGAGAACCAATCTGTGCTAAGGTCTGCTATAAATATACCACTGCAGCTTGCAAGCTATTTTTTTTTTACTTTTAGCTTTATGCAATTTTCACATCATCAGATAAGCGTGAATTTTTTGACGCTTTAAAGTAACTCGTCTACAGTTTTGTCTCTAACTGCCCATTGAAAAAAAATTTAGAATAATTTTTCTAAGTAATAATATAATTACATGGAAGTTGGGGGTTTAATAGAAAAAACTTTTTTTTATTTTTAATACAATTTGAAATATAAATATCATAATAACTTTCATTAATGTGGCTTGGATCGTCTGTAGATTTAATGTCAAATTTTTTATGGTTATGAGAGAAAAACTACGACACTTTACCATACAATACATGCAATTTACTATAATATTGTCTGGTTGAAATATATCGTAGAAAAAAAGAGAACTTCGTTGCACAGCTGAACGTTCGTATAGGCAGTTCACTGTTATTGGAGCACTTTTGGAATCGACTTTTGAAAAATGCCACTGTGCCCTACTTGCATAAATTAAAACGAGCACACTGACTGGCAAGCGCTCAGTTAAATTGGTAACGTCGTAGGGACAGTAGTCCCACGTCTTACAGTTCAATTAAATATTAGGCAAACATTTGGTGACACTGAAATTATTTATTTTTCTTTAAGTATTTTTAATGTATATTAGTGTAAGAGTTAGCAAATTTGTATAATATGTACTTTCCTAACAATTTCTGATTTTCACTCTACTGACGCGAGAAAAAGTGACCACCAGTCCCACGGCGATGCAATTTTTAACATAAGTTGGAAGAACACGCAATGTGCATACAAGTAGATGTGAAGCGGGAGTTCCCGACGGTGTTTAGTTGACCGTGTGCAGCCTTCAGTTGGCAACTTGGTAGGCTCCCTCTCCGCGGAGTGTCGGCGAGCGACTGCCAGAGCTTGCTGGCACGTGTGCTCAGGGCGGCTCCTTAATTATTTCCCCCATCACGAGGGCGGGGCCTGGTTTCGAGTGACGGCAGAGAAGCGCCGCTTTTCACGATGAAAGGTCGCATGGTGATAGAGGCTGAATTTTGAAGAGATAAGCATCTATTGTTGGTCGCGAATGAGGGTCAGCCCAGTGTTTACTCTAATAATCACCTGACTGAACACCAAAATGTGACGAGCGTTTCCTATGCGCCTCTAACGATTAAAGGGCAACTTTTGTCAGAGGCCTAAAAAGATAACCGCCTTATTTACTACGTCGCATAATATAATGCAATATGGTATTTATATATTTACATACATGTTGTGTACCTTCCGTTACTTATTTATCTGATATTACGTACTGTCGCCAAATTTTTGGTCAAGATATTAATTAATTGGTAAAGTAACCTCCTGGCGTATTTTTTAAAATTTTTAAATTGAAAGCAATTTAAGAGTTGAACAAGAAGGAATATTCCAGTTGCTTCTCTCTCTCTCTCTCTCTATCTCTCTCTCTTTCTCTCTATATACATGTATATAGTACGTTGTTGGTTGCTATTANCTCTCTCTCTCTCTCTCTCTATCTCTCTCTCTTTCTCTCTATATACATGTATATAGTACGTTGTTGGTTGCTATTAAAGAGTAATATGATCAGGAAACTGATATGAATACTATGTACGTACAGTACGTTTCGTGTGTGTCACAATTAATAATAAAAATAAGTTAATTTATCAAAGTGTGTCTTGACCACTAGTATTACGCACTAAACCACGTGAGGTTTAGAGACGACTTGGAATTCTGTGATGACGCTGTGCTTTACAAACACCCTGAAGAGACAAACATAATATTCAGCGTTACTAATTGGTTACTGCTTAATGGACATATTGAAATTAATAGTACCTCTGCTTAGATACTTGGAAGTTTTGTGCCACAGATTCATGAGTTTATGTAAGAATAATCTTGAATTATGTTGTTGCTTCTGTAACTGGCATGTCTTCAAGAAAAAAATGTATAAAATTTAATTCACAATAAATTTATTTACTTGATAATAGTTAAATATTTAAATTGTTTAATTATTCATTCTTCTTATCGAGACACCCTCTGTAAGCTATCTTATGCTGCTATGGTCATTAGTGTAGTATTTCCCTGTGACGCGGAATATTTAAACTGACTTACAGTTAAATTTTAGTACTTCAAATTCACTTATCCCATTAATAATAAAATTGATGTCCATAGATTTTATGTACGTAAATGTTTGTTTTCGTAAGAATTATATCATATTTCGGTTGGCAACATTGAATTATAAGAATTTATGTATAAATTCCTTAAAATTATGACCTATTCCCAGGTAGTTCAGAAATAAAAGGCTATTTTCGTACCTCTCAGAGCTAGTCAATATTGGAATATATATATATATATATATAAACTATTCGCAAGGCTCTGAGTACCGCCCCGAAAAACTTACCTCTGCGAACAAAGTCCCGTAAGGCACATCTTGTACCATAGTTGTTTTCGAACAACCTGTCCTATACACAATATTTAGTCCGGAGCACAAGGAGGATGCGTAATTACTTAATAAATCAGGCCACTTAATTTCCCTTTCGTAAATTTTGCCACTTTTACATTATCTGCCAAAAGCAAAGAACCCGTTTCACTGGTCAATGATGACTCGGTATCGACTGTGTGCTCATTTCGTTAATTTCTGCTCAGTAGGAGACAGCAGCAATGGTTTACCAGGAAAAGATAACTAATAATAGGCTGAACCCAGTGCTGCCCAACTCACTAACACAAAAACCTACTTTGGCGTTAAACTTAGTGTATGAAAATATCTAGAGATTTAGCCAACGTGCAATCACTACACATTTTGATTAAGACTGTCATACAGGAGCCAAATCACATCACTCTTCACGATACGATGTAATAGTGGCTAATTGCAGTAACGAAACAGCATTGCAAACGGCACTTTTTACTTTTACTTTTATGCTGTAGATTGTTGAAAACACTGAAATGTCGGGCAAGTTCTGTGACGGCAGTGCGTTGATGTATTTGCCTCGCGTCAGTACTGTCAAATGCGTGAGACTATATGTTATGGTTTTAACGGCTGTCACTTGTGGTTCCATCGGTTCCGGACATTAGGAGACAAGAAGAATTGTATGCATTTTGTCTCTTTACTCCCTAACAACCTGGTACATTGTAAATACCTTATGTTAGTTATTCAAACTATTTATTTTTACACTTGCAAACCTGTGTAAAAATACATTGAGAAGCGTTGTATAACTTATTCCTTGTAGCGTGATGGGAGCCATATTTGTAGTACGTCTACAAAATTGTTAAAACTTACCACGACTAACTTCAAATGGCAAAGTCAAAGATAGCAATTACTATGTTCTGTGATAAATATTTCAATTATAATAAGTGGATATGTTTACGAGAGACGTGCTTTTAATATAACTCTTATGTTCAACAAAAGGTTTATACCTTTTCTTTGCACATTTCGTTACTTCATCATCATCAGTAGAATATGCATATTTCATATTGTCAGCAGTAGACTTGGAGGTCACATATTCGTTCTCATTGCCTTGGTTAGTCGTAAATTCTTAATTTTTTCACCACGCATGATAGCAGAGCACGTTTGTATTTCACAGCATCTGACGATCTATATGGTTCGCATTCTTCATAGTAAATGTCTGCAACACTCATATTTCCTTCTTCACACACATTTTTTGAACGCGATGGAGGCTCGGATAATGTTATGGGCCCTGGAACCATCGTTAGTATACACGAAGAATCAGTATGATGGCCATCCATTGCATTGTCTTGTGTCAATAAGTTCAATGCTTGTTGCCTTGTGCCAAGTAAAGTTGTGTTACCTTTACATGTACCCGTGTGTCTCTTTAGATTGCCAATTCTACCAAATGCTGCACCGCACGTATTACATGTTAGTATTCTAGAGGTAGGTTTCTTTTGACATTCTCTCTATTCATGTCGTCGTGCATTGCAACATTTATTGAAGGTCCCGCAACTGTAACTGAATTGTTTTTCAGTTAATTTTTGAATACTTGGTAAAGTTACTCATGTAGGCGTACAGAATATTCTCGATTGTACATTCTCAACACTTTTCATCATTCTCAAGCATATACAAACTTAAACACATGTACTTCTATACAGTTCTGGCTCCTCCATGCTGCTGTATTCTCCACTCTGCTGACTCCTCCTCTCTTCTTATTCCTCGCCTAACATAGCGTACCATGCTCGATGCTCGTATAATTGTTTTACACATAGGACAGTTTCATATATTTTACACATATGATTTCACCGGCCCTCGCATTGGGTTGTCGGTGATTACTTATTTTATCACATGCGTTTTTAAATGCAACCCTTGACTATGTATGAATTGTTAACATTGCAATTATATATCTAAGTTTTTTTTCATTCTATGTCTGGTTGTCAAGTGTTACCCATGTTAGCGATGACTCGAGTGGCTGACTTATGTGTAGGACTGACCATGATCGTTTATATTATCATATCAGTATGTTTTTAATTTCCCATGTCTATGCGCATCGTGCATGCATAACATTTCTATATATATTGCTATTTGCATAACGCAGTTTGTTGTAAGTTATTTATGCTGAATTTTATTTCCGTATACGTTTTCACATTTATTTATTCAGCCTGGATGTTATTTGACGGATAAGGAAGGCTAGCCGCCGCTAAGGGGTAGATAGAGTTGGTAGACACTTGTGCTATCATGTGTTAAGTAAGGTGGTGGTAGTGATGTTAAGAATTTGGTCGTCTGTATCTTAAATGATTCAGAAATGAAGAACAACTGTGCTTTTAAGTAAGCATAGGGAATAAATTACATTGCGGTAATTTTCATTATTGGAGGTGATGACGATGATACGAATTTGACGACTGTATCTTTAACGGTTCAGATATTATGTACAACTATGCTTATAAGTTCTCATATTGCAGAGAAGACCCTGAGATAATTTTCGTTAATGACGGTGATGTCTATGTAACGATTTTGGCAACAGTATCTTAAACGGTTCGGCAATCACGGTCAACTAAGCTTATAAATACGCATAAGGCATAAAGACATCAGCGATGTTTTTTACTGTCAGGAGTGATGCTTATGTTACGGATTTTGTGATTGTATCTGAAATGGTACGGAAATTACATACAACTATGCTTATAAATACATGTTAGACATAAATGGTGCTTCGATCATTTCTGTTGTTGAGGGTGAAGCATATGTTACGAATTTGGTGGCCTTATCTTAAATGGTTTGGTAATTACGTCAACTATTCTTATATGTACGCATAGGTCATAAATGACCCTGCGATCATTTTTGTTGTTGTGGGCGATGTAAATGTTAATAATTTTTACCTGTATCTTAAATGGTTCGTAAATTATAGCCAACTATGCTTATATGTTCGCATAGGGCATAAATGACTCTGTGATTATTTTTCTTGACGAGGGTGATGTGTATGTTATGAATTTGGTACCTGTTTCTTAAACGGTGCGGAAATAATGGACAACTATGCTTATAAGTTCGCATGGGCATAAATGTTCCTGCAATCATTTTCGTTGACGAGGGTGATGCATAGGATATGAATTTGACTGTATCTGAATTTGTTTGGTAAATATATTAATGTACTCTTGTAAGTTCGCATAGGTCATAAATTACTCAGCGAACATTTTCGCTGTCGGGGTCGATGTCTATGTTACGAATTTGGTGTCTGTATCGTAAACGGTTTGGAAATAACAATCAACTATACTTATAAGTGAACTTAGGGCATAAATAACCATGCAGTCATTTTCGTTGATGGGGGTGATGCTTATGTTATGAATTTGGTGCCTGCATTTTGAACGGTTTGGAAATTATAATTGACTCTGCTTATGAGTACACATAGGGCATAAATGACCCTGTGATAGTTTTCGTTATCGGGGTGATGTCTATGTTATGATTTTGGCGACAGTATCATAAACTAATAGGAAATTACGGTCAACTGTGCTTATAAGTATGCATAGGGCATAAATGACTCTGTTATAATTTTCGTTGTCAGAGGTGATATCTATGTTATGAATTTTGTGAATATTTATTAAATGGTTCGGTAATTACAGTCAACAATACCTATAATTATGCATAGGGTGCAAGAGCACGGAACAAATTATTTGAATTTAGGAGGACTCGGAGAAAATCCCCACGCTTGGAATGCTAGAAAATGAACTAGGGGCTGTGAGCGATGACGTTGGTATGGAATGCAAGTACGTGAAGTAGGCACGATGAAGGAAGGACTCGGAGAAATCAGTAATGCAAGAGCATGAGGTAGGGATGACTGGTAGGAATGCTAGAGCATTAAGTAGGGAACACGATTGATTTCGTTGGTCAGGAATCCAAGAACGTGAAGTAGGACCAACTGGCGAAGAGGAATGTAAGAGCTTGAAGTAGGGATATCCTTTGGAATGTAAGAGCATTAAATATTAACATCTGGTAGTAATGAAAGAGTATGAACCTCCAGGGTTTCCAGGGAAACCATGCTAGAAAGAATATGAGAAAACCAACTTGGAATGATAGAGCATGAAAAGAGAATTTGCAGGACGGAGGGCAATGAACACGAACATTCTTCAGCCAAGATGGATGGTGATGGCTTGTCAGTGACGAAACCCTTAAGAGAGCCTCGCGTAGCCAATTGCAGACAAGACCCTTTCGAGAGCCTCGCGTAACTAATCGGAGCCGAGACTCTTTCGGGAGCTTCGCGTAGCCAATCAATCATGAGACCCTATCGAGAGCCTCGCGTTCCTGATTGCACATTCAGGCTGACATTGTACAATTTTAATCCTTATCCATCCGCATTGTGCAAACCAGCCGGATTGTGCATGACTATTTTTGGGGGGAAATTTGGAAAATTTTGAGGGAAATTCTGGCAAATTTTGCCGTTTTTTGATGGAAAAAGGGAAATTCCGACGGAAAAATGGGAGAAAGGGGAAAAAATACGTCATCCAAGATGGCCGCCGCGAGTCCTTGAGTCCCGTGCCCGGCGCCCCTGCCTTATAATTCCTCATTTCTAACTACTTATTCTGTCTAGTTCATAAATTTCTTTTTACTTTTTCTATCCTAGGAAAGAACGTTTTATGCGATCATGCGGCTATGTGTATAACTTCTAAGGTTTACAGTACTCAATTGGGGAATCTCAATGATAGTAGTTTGGCAAGCAACTTGTTTCGTCTCCAGGTAGTATTGGTATTGCTTGAAATATATTTTCTCTATTTTGTATATCAATAAATAAGGTAATTACTTCTTTACTAAAACTAATGTTATGACTGCGTAACATCTCCCGTTTTGTGTTCTGATACTTGAAGAATAAAATTTTTTTGTTGGTTTAGTGGTAATCTATTGAATTATGTTCACAATATGTTTAGTGTGCTGTCCTAGAATGTTTTCTAAAACGTTGGATTACGCAATTTTATTCTTTAAATGTGACAAGTTAAGGAAGAAACTCTGTTTGATGACATATTTTTTATTTCACCCTTAAATTCATTATATTTCATTTAACTAAAATTTGTGTGTTTAGGAAATCTCAATGCCAAAACACAGTTTTAATTTAATTGTTTACGCTTGTAAACAACATTGAACTGTGCGCACAACAGTTATGAAATAAAGTTAATGCTTTGACATATTGGCAGTGTTAGGTACCTATGTATATATCAATTATGACCAACGCACATGCTTTTACATGCAAATATACAAAATTTTTCAATGTACCACCAGCGTATAAACGGTCTCTTTTGGACAACAGCGCACCTTGCACCAGAAATTCTCTGTTAAAACCGTACAATTCCCCTTGTCCAGTAATTTATGTAACCAAGGGAACCTACTATAGTTATATTTTGTAGGTATGCATTACCTTGTCAAGGCGCAAACATGCATAAAATAATACATTCGCTAATTATAAAACTGCACTTGAGCAAATGTGCAATCGGCTGGCAGACTTCGAATGCAATTATTAACTGGAATGGAACTCTAAATCATTATCCCCTGTTCTTCCGAAAACATGACTTTTCTTCTTTTTGCCTAAGTAAATAAACACGATATATTGCTCTTTAAAATGTTAAGGCTTTGTGAAACAGATTTTTACTGTGGTTAAAGTCCCCAGGCCGTAGCATGTTGGTTCCGGTTGAAATTTCGGTTCCAATATATAAATACATTTTTTTTTTTCGGGAATATAATTTAAAGGTTTTTTCTACCTCGCTTTTATTTATCCAGCACAGACAGTTTAGAGAGTATAAAAATATATTTTCCACATTTCACTTAGAAATATTGAAATACAAGCCTATAATTTGTCATATATGAAAGGCAACTTTTACAGGAAATCTGTTTTTAGTTCTACAAAAGATTTTTTGGTAAACGACTTTCCAAAAATTGTTTTTCTGGAAAAACAAACAAAAACTGCTGTCCATTAATTATTCTATTAATGGCATAGAGTACTGCTAAATTTCATATTAATATCAATATAATATTAATTCATCACATTGTAGATTCTCCAAACATTATGTTTTCACGCTCAAGACACTGCTATCTTTCGTCAATACTTATTAAGATCAATAAAATATTTGGCGTTTCATGTTACCTCTCTAATAGCAGAACTAAGAATTGATAAATTCAACTAGGTTCAGAAACTAACTGTATATTGTAAACGAGCCGTTTGCACTTCAACAGCCATATATGATGATATTTGATTTCGTTATAAGTACTTAAATAAATTTTCCGTTTGTTAAAAACATTTAGATAAGGACATGTGTGATATTTCTGTGATCCCAGATAAATTTTTTATAGAATACTATATATAAAGTAAAAGGTTTTGAACTTTCACGGTTTTAACAACAAAACATATTTGAATGTGATAATTTCTTATCAAGTCCACCCGTGAGCAGTTCTGCACGCGGTATTCTTTATTCTCGAAAGACCCTGCCTGCCTTCTGACTTATGGAGCCCCGTAGTGACGTCATAATTTACAGAGCCAAATTGCGATGTAATCGTTCATTGGTTTTAGAGATTAAAACGTATGCATGGTGGGACTTAAGTATATAAAACAATTTATTTACACTACTTGCACTCTTACAACTACTTCTATTTTCCCCAAGATGTTTGGCTAGGTGTTCAGATTTTGTGTAGGCTAATGTAGAAATAGCCTACGAGTTAAAGTTTAAGAAATACTGCTCCTATGAATAATTAGATACAATGTCTGCGAAATAAAGTAACTGATAGTTTAGAACGCAACTCAGAAATCACCAAAAGTGGGACTTTTAAGATGAAAAACCTCTCTTTAGGACTTTGAAGAAAAATAAGGATTACGAGTAGCCAGTGCGAGTGAAAGAGTGACTTCAAATTCCACACAATAACACTAAGGAAACATTTGTGTTTTTAAAAGTCGCAGATAATATGCATTTATTTATTCATAATATATATATAATATAAATACAGTATATACCAAAGCTATTTTTTTTCTTCTCAAACAGCAAGGAAAACATTTTGTATGTGTTGCGTGTTTCAGGGTAGCAGAAACACTTATCATTCTGATAATATTTCCGGATCCGAGAATTACAGTAAATTTGGCACTTCTGACGTTATGCAGCCAAATGAAAGATAAAAAATATTATTTTCTCTGGTAGAGACACTGTCTTTATTTTATGAATGGTCCGCTTATCAGAGTCTGACAACTTATTCAGCAAAGCAGTAATTGCTAACCGACAAAAATAGAATAAATCTTTGTAATGTGAGACACGTAATAAATATCCAAATAAAAATTAAATATTTGTTTATAACTTTTTATGCGGAACATAAAATTGTGTTATTTTTTATACCAAAGCAGTTTAAGTCAGCGGCTGAAATAATAGGTGTTAAGCAATGTAATTGTTTTGTTTTATCACCATATTTGGAAAACCATATATATTTTGTATACATTTTAGTCTAGCGTTACTTATTAACAACAATAACTGAGTAAACAGTAAAATATTTAAAGTTCCTTCTACACTGAATGTCATGTCATGATAAAATCTACACTAATTTTTGTTTACAATTGTAAAAAATTTTTACTCAATTTAATTTATGACCCTCGCATATTTCTCCATAAATTGGCAAATATGTTGTTTGGGGTGTCGCAATACTTATCCATGGAGATGTGGCACGTACGTGAATCGAGATGCCAACCTACTTCACCTTTAAACATTCGTGAACACTTTAAGTATTCGAAATGCATTCACAATTTATTTCCTTTTACTGTATACGGGATTATCATCGCTTGCAAAAACTATATGACAACCTAGATGATGTTTGGTGGGTGAAAGAAAAAAACGGCTGTTGCTTATTATTTTAATGGGCATCTGTACCGAGAAAGATTTCAGCTCTTAAAAATATTGCGCTGTCATCATTAAAGTACCTTTATCTTACAGAAATTAAAGTGCTATTAAATAACTTTAAAAAATACAGAGTTCATTACATCCCCATAAAATATAATGTCCAAAAAATTTCTAATTTATTATTGAATATTAACCAGAATTTTTAAATATATGTGATGGATCTATTTATAATCGCCTCACAAAATCTAAAAAATGATTAACTAAAATTGTTGTAAAATTTTTTAATATTTTCCATAATATTTCATCCAAAAATTAATATCAGCTCACAAAATAATTATTACACCCCGTGTTCATTCCGCTTGAGTGACTGAAAGTAGTACCAACTTTTATCTAATAGTCTTCGCAAACATAACTAATGTTTCCCATACACACGCTGTTAGAAACTGTCGTGCACTCGAAGGGTAGTTGTTGTAAAACTTTACAAAAAGAAAGATATTCATGTATGTTAAGTATAATACTCCAACAGTGCGTATTGCAAGTTTTTTTTGTTGCGGTTTTCACTGTACGAGACATAACTAGATTTTGCGATATTTCGCGCAGGGAACCATTTGGCTAGTAAGTCAGCGATACTCAAAACAATACCTAAGCTCTATCGGAGGACAGAGTTAGACCCAGTCAGTGCAAGCACCTCCAACTAACACATCAGTTGATCAGACACAAACCCCAAGGCCGGTGCATTTGTCGCACTGAAACCCTCGCTACTGCTTGAGGCACACGCAGACACGTAATTTGTTGTTGCAGCTTTAATTTTTTTTTGCGCGTGCCATTTTTTATAGAATAGTGCCTCAATTTCTTTGTGCGGCATCTGACAAGCGCCAGCAANATCAGTTGATCAGACACAAACCCCAAGGCCGGTGCATTTGTCGCACTGAAACCCTCGCTACTGCTTGAGGCACACGCAGACACGTAATTTGTTGTTGCAGCTTTTATTTTTTTTTGCGCGTGCCATTTTTTATAGAATAGTGCCTCAATTTCTTTGTGCGGCATCTGACAAGCGCCAGCAATAATATAATTCTGGTGACAATAGGGAGAATGTATTGGTCTTAACCTGGAAATAATATCCATTGGAAACTTCATGGAGAATCAGCATTGCAGAACGTCAGGCCTAAAATAACGTAAAACCAGTTTGACAAGGGAGGACACTCAATCACACTCCACTTCTGTTTGTAATATTTCTTGCATGAAGTACAGAATGTATAATTGTGAAAATAATTAATTTCTTTACTTTACACCCAAAATAATTGTTTTTACGGTACGTTAAGAAGTATATCAGAAACAAAATTTTGTAAATCTGTGTTCAGGCTCTATAATACTTTCGATTACAAATTGATCACTGTATTTTAAGTAAAATGGTTATTGCAGGAAACAAAGAAGTGTGGAAGAGATTAAAATTTTTGGAAATATGTTTGCAGACTATACAAGACTTAAGAATACAAGAAACAATCGTGTTTTGGTTTTATTGTCCTAGCGAGAAACATTTGCTAAAAGCTGAATTTAATTCAGCCTGGTGAAATAATGCGGTCAAGAACATGTCATTTTTACCAATTTTGCTTATAAAAATAAACCGTTTATAAACTGTGCAGATCCGGCTGCTCTACAGGCATTTTATAATAACATTTTGTTTTCATACCAATTATTAGGGGTATTTTATACACATCTAAATGTTAAACTAATTTCAACATGGTTTGGTTAGTGGTTGCCTATCACTCTACTCTACGGTTGTCCTTTTATTATATTTATTTACGTTCTTTATCACTATCTTTAAAACTTTGAAGTACGCATTTGCCAGCTGAAATTTCAAGGAAGCTTTAGAGTAGACTTATTGCTGCCTTGGAAAACTATACGTCATTAATGACTCTAAACGGTTTTCAGGTTCTACGACATGGTAAGGAAGCCAAATATTAAACAGTGGTTTCTTAAATAATCCCACAGATTATGATCACTGTTAATTATTATACCATAACCATTATATTTATATTTTTGGTTTGTAACAATACATACTGTCAATTTAAGGAAGTCTCCGTGTTAAAATTAGTGTAAATCCTGTTTAATCAATTGTATTTGTTACAGTTTAAGACGCATTGAAACACACTACAATGAAGAAGATTTACTAAAAATTAAATTTAGTAATCAGCAGGCATATACATGGTAAAGTAAAGAAAGCTATCTTTCCTTCTTATCTGATAGGATTATAGACAGAAATAAAAAATTTTCCTGCTTATATGAAAAATTTTTGAACTTCATATCAGAAGAAATTATATAATTGATTTCCGTTTCGGAACAAATGAAACCTCTGAGTAAGAGCAAGCTTGCTTTCCTCTGAGGATTACGATACTCCTAGCCAAAGTTCATTTGGTGCGAGAACAGGAGGCAGTATTTCCTCTACTGTTCTTTTCGCCCTTATTATCCCAGTACCAGCCGTAGCGAAAATAGTTACCTGGGAAAGGGATTCATATAGGCACCCCTCCCACGGTGTCACAAATGTTTTACAAACTACCAATTTAATATTTGCCTGAATAACAAAATCTTATGGTAGAGATTCTTTTCAGTGTATGGAATTTACGGACGAAGAAAACGTGACGCAAAAAAAAAAATTAAGACAATTTTAGTGACAAAAACTTTCTTCGAAGTTAATTAAGTGGGCTATTTCGTTTTCACAAACAATGTCAAATCATGAGGTGGTACCTTAATTACTAGAGAACAGAAATGGAGCGTTACTGGCACATTCTAAGCTTGTCATATACACTGTTTAATATTGTGATGGTTGAAATTGTTTAGGACATGTGGCATACTGATATAAAGTATTTATGTACATTGCTGGGATTTTGAAAATATATGACTGATTTCGTTTGCCACATAAATTTCGATGTATTACAAAAGTACAACTTGTCGCCTGAATTTGATGGGTATCAGTTAATAGTTTCCCGAGATAGGGCACGAAAACGTAATTTTCGTGTTGTGCTATCTTATAAACTGGCTGACAAATGAGTTTATGTATTCGCTTATTTGATAATTGTATAGATGCTGTTAGCGTACAAAGGTAGGTTGAAATATGCTTCATTATTTCGTAGATATAGCATGCTGTGCTTAAATGGTTATATGGGTACTATTTTGAAAATTAGTACCTGACCTTCTTAAAACATTGCCTATCAATTTATATGGCCTACGACAGTATTACTTGCTTGGTAATTTGGGAAGGAATTGATTGATTCATTCCCGAGATATGATAAAATGGCGCTTATTCTTGTGACACTATATTTCAAAATGGGGGACAAAATAGGCCCAGGGAAGACCAATTTGATGATTGTTATAGATACTGCCAGCATATAACGTTAAGTTGAAATTTGTTACATTGTTTTATAGATATTCATAATATTCTCTATTGTTTGCATCGCCGCCATTTTTTAAATAATAGTCCAACCCACTAAAACATGCCAGTTTGTATGACATACTCTAGAAATACTTGAGTGTCATACTTGGTGGGAATCAGTTGATTGTTTCTCGAGATATTGCATAAAAACTTTATTTTCATGTGGCACTATTTTTCAAAATGGCGTACAAAATAGGCCATGTATTGTTACATTTGATGCTTGTAAAAATAATTTCACTAGGGCCTATAGCAAGTTTCGTGGAAATTTGATAAACTGTGTGGTAAAAATTGCAAATTGAACCTAAGATATTGATGTAATCCTCCTTTTAAAATAAGTTCCATGTGCATATAAATTGCATATAAAACCATGATATACAGTATTATTACTTATACACCAAATTTGACAGTTTTCGTTTCTATAGTTGCGGAGATATAACATAAAAACGTAATTTTTCTTGTTGAACTATCTTCCGAAATGATTGGTTTATTAAAATTATCACTATTCAATTCGTACTTGATGCACTGTCAACGTTCAAAATTTGCTTTAAATCTGTGTGATGGTTTCCGAGATATAACGCAGGATCTTTATTTGTTAAATTTGCACGGTATTTCGAAGGTAGACCAAAAATGTTATCGGTTTATTAATTAAATGTTTATATCTTGCACTACTAGTTAAATGGTTCTCAAGATATAACGTTAATGACTTATTATTAAATGTCCACTATCTTCCAAAATAACTGTCCAATAACATTATCGATTTCTAATTTTAATGCTTATATCACCCACTGCTAACATACCAAATTTGATTAAAATCTGCGAAATGGTTCGCGAGATAATATGTGAGAGCTTTATTCATTCAATTTGCACGATCTTACAAAATGTTAGACCAATAAAATTATAGGTATCATAATTCAATAGTTACATCATGCACTGGCAAAGTACCAAATTTAATTTAAATCGATGAAATGGTTCCCGAGATATCAAGTAAAAAATTTTTATTGTCAATTTGCGCTATCTAACAAAATTGCAGGTTAAACCATTATAGGTTTCTTAATTTCATTCTCATATATTGCATTGTCAAGGATCCAAATTGGGTTTAAATCGTATAATTGTTTCCCGAGATATACCATGGTGGCCTAAATTACACAATTGCTGCCATTTTGAAAATAAACAGCTGGCGTGATCGAAAACTATAAAAGTCTAATGTCATTCCTAAATAATGTATGTGGAACTAGTTTGGTTACATTTGGTTGTTGGGTTTAAAAGTTTACTAGCCTTGGGGGGGGGGNTAATTGCATAAACCTACATTCCCTTTGGAAAGTGGGCTAAATTTGCGATGTGTTTGAAAAATAATATAATATTACCTAATTATTTTATATTTGTTGGTTCTTCTTAAGTTTCAATTTTTATACGTGGATATAAAATATATTAAAGTCGTACTGAAAAAGTAGAAATGAAGGATAGAACAATTACCAGAATAATATATCGAGAATGCATATAACCATGCATATAAACTTTCAGTTATATGCATTTTTCTTAGGTAATCAAGTTAAAATGAAACTGTAACTAAAATACTAACTATTTTAAAAATTCTGTACGCATAATATTTACTAAGTTTGTAGTTGTCAGTATACAGTCAAAAGTTCGCATTTTATGTATGACGGAGTATTGCAGCTCTAATATTAATTCAATAAGCATGTGTCCTTATGTTATTTATGATGACTAGTTTTCAATTGTGGATAATCAATGTATGTAGATATTTAAAAATAAAGGGGAAAATAAAAAAAATCTTTTTGTTACTGTTATTTGCCAATAAAAAACGTTTTTTTTAATGTGTTTTAACATGGTGACTATAGTAACAGCTTAAGTGTGTACCCTGCCCTTGTGGTAGGAAAAATGGAAATATAGAGTCGGTGTGTTAAAGTCTGAAACGCCTTTAATTACGTAATGGAAACACCGGATTTCAGTCCAGAGTATTAATAGTAGTTAGATTAATACCAGTGTTCGCTTTCCCCAGATAGTGCTCTCCATCTTTAAAGCTAAGGAAATTGAACGACCAACGTAATTTACGTGCATTGTAAGAAATAATTTGTAAATTTACCATATAAATGTATACTTACAAAAATGATAAAGCGCGAGTGGTAAATTATTTTCCTATGCATGCAAGGTAACGTTCCTAAAGTTGCACAGGAAACAGTTAAATGCGTCGGGAAGTTCCCAACATTGTATAATAGCAATGCTAAACCTTCCATTATGTCCATATACTGTGTAAGTTACAAACTTCCAATAGAGTTTATGAAGTTTACGAGAAATCTTTTACAGTGTGAGTAAACAATACTATAGGCCTGTATCAAACGAAAGTAGCATGCAAATGTTTCTTTTTCTAGATGTCTACGATTGAATATGCATACAGCACAGAGTCGAAGTGCAGAAATTAAAATTTCGGAAAAAAAAAAAAAAATGTATTTAGGTGATAAACTGTTTTTCAACCATTCAAAATAATTTAATGACGCTTTTTATTCAGTCCCCCTGCGAGCTATTGTGAAAACTTGCGAATCAGACAGCTGTCAAGGAAGGCCGGACTCTAAACCGGGACTACGACATCTATGTATTCTACGCCAGAGTAGATCCCGAATACCAAAACACAGGAGCTTCTTGTGCTTGTGACGCACAATCGGTTCGCGCGTCGATGGATGTGCCCCCGCAACACAACGATCCACCATCCTTGTTCAGCTTCGAGGAGCCGGTTTCAGCGGATCGTTCCACGCACGCCCCTCAACTTATTCAAACGTCATTTCGGGCCAGCGTGACCAAAAGGAAAATAATGTAGTCCGAAGGTCCTGACTTCTGCTTTTCAAGACTGTCTTACCGAGTATCTCGATTTAATCAAGCGCCGAACCTTCCACCCTGGAGCCGCGCCGAGAATATTTATGGTCACACTCGGTTACGTCGGCGTGGGCATTTGTTTATGGGGGGGGGGAGGGTAGCTTTCTACCACTCCCACCGATATCTTTATTGTCATCGTGGAGCAGCGTGTTTGTGTACGTGCGTGAGCGCGAAGGAAAGGGACGGAAAAAGGAGTAACTAACGTCTTCTTCCTCGTATGTTAATAATAATAAGGTGCACACCCTTCGGGATACGTAAACTTTTTTTTTAATTTCTGACTGTGTGAGCTTGCGCTTTGCAGTTGACTTCGTAATTTAAAGGTGGTAATATGGGAGGGAAATTTTGCTGCTGTAATCATAGGATGTCAAGACTGCTCGGAGATCTCTTCATATTGGGAGACGCGAGCAAGAACGGCGTATATCAGGGGGTTATCAATTAATTATTCACACACACAAGCGCACTCTTTCAATTATTTATTGCAGGTGAAAACTTTTAATGAATACGTTGCTTAACTGAGCATCTGCTTGTGGCGAATTCGCTTTGCATGTTGAGTTTTTTTTTTTTTTTTTTTTTTTTTTTTGGTTTGAGACGAGACTGCTGCGATACAATTTTTTACGGAAAGAAGTCCTGAAGGCTCAGTGGTAAATGCAGTAGCCATACACAGCTGGTTTATAAGCTCGAGTCTACGAATATTTATTACATTCCCTCATTTCTTTAATATACGAAACACGTCCTTTTTGGTAATGTAGAAGTTATTTTATGTTATTTTTTCCTCCTCAAAATTGTTAAATTCCGTTATATCAGTTTGTTTCAAACAATGAGTTATTGTGATGTGTACCTCCGCAGTTTTTTTCCTTTATATCTAAACACCCAATATCTGAGTATTCGCAGATACTAGTTAATAACGTATTCCACAATTATAGGTCTATGTTCGCAAAGGCCAATTTAAGCAATAAAATTAGTACACGAGTGTCAGACATGTGGGTTGCACTGAAAAGCAGACGTCTTCAGCGATGGGGTGAAGTGAAGTAGAGAAGGAGCACTGACGGAATGCGTAGCAGGAGGAAACGGTAGTACCCCGAAAATAAAACCACAGTTCAACGTCAACATAAGCGAAGTTACCGCATGCGAAAATCACGAGTGAACCCGCCGTGAATCTGCGGCTCTCGTGTAATGAGTAAAATGGTATCGAAATATTCGCAGTGGAATTCTAATCAACAAAAGTATTTTCTCTGCTATCTGAATATTGGCACTAAAACGTTTTAGAACTACTTTATCAAAACCTAAACAAACTATTTTTTAATTATATATTTTTATAAACTTGCTGTCTCCCAGAAAATTCCGATAACAAATTTAGTATAATTTTCTTATTTGCTCTATTAGACGGAACATTATGATACTCATTAAATACTTAGGTGCATATGTTTATTTATACGTGTGAAAATAATATTACTGGTTCAAAATAAATTTTTATTTTTCTTAATCCATTAGGGATCATTTGAGGAATTTAAACCATAACACTTCAACGAATCAACGGAAAGGTCCAATACATCAGCTGGGGAAACTTAACTGCAAAAATTATTAATGCGAAAATTAATTCCAGCAGTGTTATTGTTAAAAGCATCGTCCAAATTATGACAGAAGGAAAATAAAATTCCATATGGGAACACTGGTAGAAATATTTAAAAAGAAAATAACTTTCATAGCCTCCGGAAAATATACACTCGCTATGTACGGTCTATTTACAAGTTTGAGTGTTAAACAGAGATGTTATTTGTATTTATCTAATTCTTGTAGTTAAAAGGGACAGTTCAGAAAAAATTTAGTTTTTTTTTATTTTAGCTGTACACAGACAATTCTTTATATCACAAAATCTATGGTAAAAATTCATAAATACGAAACAAATATGTATTATTGTTGTTTATCTCAAAAACATACATTTCTATGTATCATATATAGAATTCTGAGATGCTTCGTAAATTGTTTATGAAGCATATGGCTAATAGCACTGCGTCTTGTGTGGAGTAGGCCTGCCACCCAGATTGTCCTTAACGTGCCTCAACACGTCCTCTTCAACCTGCTGTTGTCACTGTACTTACATTATGTCAGGTCAGCCCCAAATTTCCACCTTCACTCAAACTTCACTCCACCAATGCAAAATATGTGTGGCGTGGCCGCAGTCTGTACGGCAATCGATCCCTGTACTTTCGTTGCACTTCTCGTCCATTTCCCTCTACGGTCCTGAATTCCAGTAGCATTTCTGTAAGTTCAGGCTACTTCAAATGTTGCAAAACGTCGAAAAACGTACACCACCTTCACCAATAGAAGAGCGGTAAGTTGTGAAGCCTGCAGCTATTTCACGTCGCTGGTGCCGGCAGCAGTAGTTAACACGTTAACGCAAGAACGGTTGGCCTGAGGGTTTAGATTAAAGTGACTATGTAGTTCCGCATTCAAGGTCAAGAAGTGGGGGAGCGATACGGGCGACACTAACACGCAACCCTAGCGTCTCAACGCTCCTACGCGCAAGGCGTGGAGTGGTGCCGTCGTAATGCTGTACCATGCAAATTATATCTGGGACTTTGTTACACGCGATGTTAGCCCACAGATTAAACTACGTTAGCACAATAGTACTTTTCTCTTGCCGCTTAAGGGAACCGCAATGGCAAGCTTAAAAAATGGCATATTTTACTTTGTTCACGATTTTTTTCTCCACGAATACACTTGGTATAATAAATATAAAAAAATAGGGACATTCATAATTGTTTTTCACCTTTTCTGGCAAAAAGTCGTATTTCGAGAACATTTATTTACCCAAGATACGCGTATTCGCGCAAAAAAATATTTCACAGGAAATGTTTCCTCTTAAGGCGACCTTAGTTGTTAAGTAGTTTATTAAAACATAAACGTCGAAATACTTATGGTTTCAATACAATTTGCGACAACCAGCAAGCTCCCCATAAAGTATTAATGAAGGGGAATACTTTTAAGAACTGAATTGTAGAAAGCTTCGGATCTGCTATGAACGCAACAATGCCTACAACCTTTCTTCTTCTATCTGTAATAGATTCCGATAGGTCTACTTTATAAAACCTCAATTAAAATAAATGTATTTTCAAAGTCTGGTCCTTCTTAATAGTCATTTCAGGATTAATATTTAATACATTTCCGCCCTAGTTTTTGCATAAGAATTCACATCACAAAATTTGCCAGTGAACTTGTGCCTCATACTCTATATGTTTTAAATACTGCGACATGTTGTATCAACAAATAGTGAGGCACAATATAATACGGAAAATGTGTGTCTAACCAAGAAGAAAGGAGAAATTACTCTTGTTATATTTATTATTTATGGAAAGAAACGAGTAAATTGTGCTCTTCAGTGTTTTTATTTTAACTCTAAGTAGCATGTATTATCCCAGATAAAAAACCAGAAGATATAAGTACGTATCAGTAATAATTTCTTATTACTAAACTTGCTATGAAATTCCGTAGTGATACAATGGTGGAATTGAGCATTGCAAGGTAGTGAATTTTCCAATTCTTTGTATTAATTTTCCAGTAGTTTGAAAAATAACTTTATATAATAAATCAATCATGCACATGCATCATTACTAGTAGTAAATTTCCAGTTATGCAAACATGGGAGTATGAAATACTAGGATCTCCCCACCCCCCTCCTTCACACTAAGCGCTTGTCATTAGGCGAGGAGGGCGTTGCCCTTGCAAGTCTTGGCAAACCCAAACTCTCAGCTTCGCCCCGCAGTGCTGGGACGCGACTGGTTTGTGTGCTAATGCGCCGGCCCCGAAAATGGTAGACAGAGGAGTTGGTCCGCTCTCGTCCCGTCCGACCGTGCTGTTCGCGCATGCGCCGTCTGGGTGGGGCAATCCTTACCGCCAGAATTTCTCTAGTGGGATCAGACAAGGGGCCGAGGTAGGGAAAGGTATAAGGACCCGACGATGATTTCCATCCCATTGTTTTCGCCGAGCAGTTTTCATCCTGGCCGATTCTCGCGCCACCAGGGCTGACACCTTAAACACCATGCTCGGCTGGCCCCAAGGATATACATCTCCGCAGGGGTTTGTCAACCTGATGGCAACTGCCCCGTGCCCACTTCTTTCCCTCTTCTTTTTCTGTTCGTAGCTTGAGGCATTGCTTCGTTTAATTGCAGGTGGGTGCGCGCGAAAAAAAAAAGACGAAAAAAAAAAACAATACTTGAGCAGCGCACTAAGAGTCGACGCGTGGACGTACGCGGATGGGCTGACGCCGAAACTCTGGTCCCCAACCACAGTTCTTCCCCTAGATGCTCATGGTATGCCCACAGTTGGCCGCCATTGTGTTGCTGTGCGAGCTACGCCTTGCTCGCTCGTCATCGCACTCCCGGTTAACGAGAAGCTGCCGAATTCTACAAAAAAAATTATCTTTCCTCGCCTCTTTTCTCAGGTAACACCTCAGCGTAACGCCGGTTTCCTTAGCGGAAAGCAACCAACAGCATGAATCCTGATTACACGTTTCTCTCTTTTCTCCTACTCGCGTTGGATGTTCTCTCTTCTAAGTACTTTTATTTATCAGGGTGCGCACGTCTTGCATCTGAAATGCACGAGGAAAAAAACTTTGTGTGTAACTTGTACTTAATGGAACGTGGAATGGCGGAGTGGGAGGATAAATGAGAAAGACTAAGAAGTTCATGTAGGTATGGCTACAAAAAGTTTTATTATTTCGAGAGAAATTACATAATTAAGTTCTGGAAAACCACTGCAAACATCGTAGAGATGATAGTAAATGATAACATTTTGACATTTGCATTTTATCTGAAATAATGTCCAGAAATTATATCTGTCTTAAAAAGTAAAACTGCACAAATGATTGACTCTTAAATTAACATATAAAACTTTACTGGTTAAATAAAGCAATACATGTACATTCCGAAAAAATACATAAAATCAATACGTAGCCTATTATAGATGTAAATTGGAACATGGTTAATAATTACTTTAATTTACATATTTTTAGAGACAATTTTTGCTGTATTGTATACGCACGTAAGCAATATGAAGACTTTTGCTTTTTAACACTTTTTTTTTTAAATAATGTAATGGCATATTAATTTACTAGTGTTAGTGTTGAGTAGTCCTATACATTGAATTTAATTGTCCTCAACGTGCCTTTCGGCTCACCGGTTAACATGTAAAATTTTCCGTTTTTTACACTTTTCTTCGAAGCCAGCTATTACCGTATATTTTTGTACAGTTATGCAGGTATTGAAAAGGCAGTACAGAAAGTTTCAGCTGCATGCGGGAACTCATAGGTTTTTTTTTATCTGGACCAACAGTACTAGAAGCTGTTTCTCCTAAGTTTTTTTTTTCAAAACCAATAACAATTTTTTAAGTATTAGAGTCATTAATAATTGTTCTCAAATTTTGCATACTTTTGTTAAGTCACTTGTTATCCTGCGTATTTATAACAAATATTGTTATTTTTTAAGATCATTCAGTTCATAGTATTAAGTTTGTTCCGAGAAAAAATCTGTAAAACTTATATAATCAGTTTTAAATGTAGCATAATGAAAACTTCAGTGGCCGCAAGTTCTGTGAACTATAACTGAAGTTTTATCTGACCCAACACTGTCCCAGACTCTTCTTTAACTGTTTAAGGAGCCATCTTATCTGTTATAAAATTAATTTATTTCCTGTAGCAATAGCTAATACTTATAGCTGGCTCACGTTAATTGAAGGTATTTGAAAGCCCAGCCTTCTCTGTACTTTTTGGTTATTTTGTACCTTTCGTTCTCGCTATAAAACAAACGTCAGTCATTTTAATCACAATTTATTTCAAACGATTATTCTTTTAATAACTCGTTAACAAATTCAGACCCATTGTACACACTTGCATACACAAGGCACAGGAAGGTTTTAATAAACAGGCGTGGTTCAATGTAGAGTGTTCTTCTCTGTGAGTAACAGATTCGCACCCGTGATACTGATTAAGGTTATTAATGGTTTACCGATTCTAAAGGCTGCAGCTCATTGGTTTAAACGCTACGTCTGCTGCCTTAATTAATGAACGAATTATAAAAAAAAATGTTATGTGCGATATTTTAAAACACATATTGAAGTTCATGTAAATGACTTAATACATGTAGCGAATTCTTATAATTCACTTCCAGCTTTACATCCTATACACGCCAATCAGCCTTTATATATAACTATGATAAATTGAAACGATCTACATATCCCAAGAAGCAAACAGCAAGCAGATAACTGTTGGCAGTGGTGGAAAACGCTCACATTTATGACTGTCAGTATATCTCATATGGTTGACAATCAGGTCGTTTTAATAAATGTGACATTGCCTGTTATTAAATCGTAATGTGGGCCAATGTTCGTACAATGACCAATAGAATTCAACAGAATTCCCCACAAGAAGAAGCTAGATAATACTCTAAATGTTACTTACTGCTGGTAAAATATTAGCACCAAATTTATGGGCAATTAACGGTACGCCAACTGTTACCTACTACTAAAGAAATATTAGGAGCAAGCTCATAGGCCATTTATGGTATGTCAACTTTTGGTCACTCCTGGGGCTATGTTAACAGCATGTTTGTAGGCTGCTTATGGCGTGCTAAATGTTACTTACTGCTGCGATCATATAAGTAGCCTGCTGATGGTCCCCTTATGGGTCTCAACTGTTGCTTACTCCTGGGGACATAATAGCAGCAATATTAGGGGCCATTTATGTCATGCAAAGTGTTGCTTACTACTGAGCAAACATTGTCATCATCAAGCTTATGGGCCCTTTATGGCATGCCAACTGTTACTTCTAGGTACACAATAGAGACAATTTCATGGGCCATTTATGGTTTACCAACTATAAATTGTGAATTTTTTATTTTATGGATATGTAAGGTAAAATTAGCATCTGACATTACTAGTAAAATAATATCTAGATTGGAAACCTGCAAAGCAAAAAATGTAAAAAATGTAAAAAAAAAGGAGCTATATGTTGCATTTTAGATGCACCTAAAATAAGCCCAAAATAAAATTACTAATATTTTTAAAAATTCTATAAATCTCAATATTGACTTGTGGTACCAACATAAATAGTGTATTTTGCAAAGTTAATAATGCAACTATTATGTGTGAAGAGTATTCAGAGTTACTTAAAAAGGTTTTATAATTAATATGTGTTAGAGTAGTTGGTAGCATTCTAGACTAGGAAATCAACAGTTGCGCTTTCGATCTCATGCTCTTCAAAATAAACTGAACAATCGAGAAAAATTTAACACATTTTATATTGGGAAATGCGTAATATTTATTTGTGAGACACAAATTTTTTTGTTTCGTTTTTTGAAATGTTATGACAAGCTGCTTTAAAACGGGCCAGAAGTGGCCAATAGCTGGGTTGTAAGGGGCAAATAGCTGGGCTAAAAGTGACATGCCAATAGTTGGTTAAAATATTGCCGGCCAGTAGCAGTGTGCCAGTATGCCACTGCTGCCACTCATGGCCTACTGATGGCACCGCCATACTTGGGGTAAAGTCGACTACACAGAGCGGGCCGCTTATGGGCATATCGTATTCTGCTACATGGAAGTTGTCTGAAAAGTGGCCCAGTTGTGGTCAACTGCACACAACTATCAAGAGGCATCATGTAAGCCACGTTTATCTGTGGGTGCATTCCGGATGTTGACTGAATATGGAAACCATTTGCTGTCTGCTCGTGTACAAGCTACTTTTCTACTTGGAATATTTAACTTTTATTTCAGAGATGCTTGTTTAACTGTAAACGTGCAATATATAGTAGAAAATATAGTAAAACAGTTGGTGTCACACTTGTCACTTCCACAATATGTATATGGTATTACTAATATTTTATTAGTCTTGACGATTAAGATTACAAATTTTGGAAGGTCTCGGGTACAGAAATTTGTTTTCCACAGCCACGTGCTTTTCATAGCTTAAGTGTAAATAGTTTACCTACACATTTCCCGTATCGAGCGTTTATGTGTTATTAGTGGCTGTCTTCGTGTCAGCCTGGGTGCAAAGCCCTGTGCCACTTCGCTACCGGCAGCTCGCCTGCAACCAGGCTCCCCGACCAGTACGGGTTGCCTCAATTAGTAACGAGAGACCGTGCCACCCTCAGCCGCCGTGAGAAAACGCTGGCAACTCTTTACGGTGGCAAGGGGAAAATTACAACCCTTCCCCTCCCCAACAGCCTTTCCTTGTCCAATGCTTGAAATAACCGCCCTCGCGACCCTCTTCTGACGTTCCACTTCCGCATGCAAATTCCGTCCAGGGGTCTAGGATCCCTGCTACTCTCGTGCGGCAGTTCGCGCTGGCCTCTTCAGGACGTTTGACGATCCAGAACCATACCCTCTACCTCTCAGGCCCATTACACCCCTCTCTTGCACCCTCCCTCACGCCTGACTCACACGTGTGCCCGTCACGCCAGGCAGGCTGGGAGACAGGGCACATGGCAACAGATTCCCTCCACCTTTTTTTGTCATTAGGGTTATTACGAAAAATCATCTCAACTCCTATATTTACTTAAATTGTCCAAAGAGGCCGAATAATGGCCTAATGGCTGGTGCTTGGGTGACGTTAAAAAAAAATATTCATTCATTCCAGACGTGATGTGGTAAGCAGTTGTATGCAGTTCATGGAAATTTCAAGGCTTAGAACTACGGCTTCCAACTGGTGCAATCACCACCATGTAATGTTTGTAGTGTAAATGATACATGGCGACATATATTCATGAACTGTTTAAAATACAGAATATATAGGAGCATTGTTGCAAGGAATTTAAGAAAAAGTTCTGATTTTGAAAGATAAATCATACATTTAGTTATCACTAAATTTAGCCTCCTTATCAATTGCAACCATTTTATTGTTGGAAACCATTTGTTGGTTACCGAGCGAGGTGGCATAGTGCCTCTTGTTTTGCATTTGGGAGGATCCAGGTTCGATTATCCATCCGGTAATCCGGATTTTGGTTTCACTTGACTTGACTTGTAACTTACTGTTTTACTTGTCACGATTGTAAATTCCAAACTTTGCTAAACATGTTTTAAAAGCAACAAATTTTCAATGGTTATGTGTGGGTGGAGCAGGGATCAGATGAAGACGGCAGAGGGAACGAATGCACAGCCACCATTTCTATACCAAATTTCCCACCGGAAGCTGGGTTAAAATTTTGAACTTTCAGGCCGGTGATAAAGGACAGGTCTGTCTCTCGCGTACGGCGGCCAGCTCTCACCTAGCTCACCATTTCGGTAATACCTCAAAAGGCTGGAACAATGGTACACCTCCAATGGCTGAGGTCACTACGGCGTTGCGTTAGAACCATGAATTCAGGGTTCAAATCTCGGACAATCCATGCAAGTATGGGCCTTTTTTATGCTTACATTATGTTATTGTATCATGTTATCCGTCACCTCGTTCCTCCTGTCGGGGTTTACGGCCCGAGGGCTGACACACCCTCCATCATTCCGCTTTACCTCTTTACTCCAATGAATAAGGCAGTGCAGTGCTCTTTATCCTCTCCTTCTGGAAGTCTTCACTTTCCATCCCCATGCTTTTACTCGGAATTCTACCGGTTTTATCGTTAAACCTGTACTATTTGCCGGTCAGGAGTATTTCAACTTCAGACAAAAAAGTGCAGGGCATTGACATTTGCACAGTTAACGGAGAGCCAGCAGCTTTATGCGCAATTTCTACGACATAATATTAATATTACGGACTCCCACCTCGTTAAAAATGCAATGGGTTTGAAAACAGCTTTGTTGTCTTGCAAGAAGCCGAAGCACAATCTACAACAAAAAAGATTCGTTGGTAATTACTACTCTTTGACCGACGTAAATAGTGACACGAGGCCAAAATGGTTTTAAACGCAACTTGATGTAAAAATTATATACACATTTCATATCAACGAAACGAAAATTTTTACATAGTGTTATGGTGCCACAATTACAAAATTATTATTTCCTTTCGTTACGCTAACTACAGGAATATTTCAAAACTAACAATAAAAAATGGACTTGGATATCATAAATAGTGTCCATCTTCGTTTTTTTTTTTGGTACAAACTATATAACATGTACGATTTTTTCAATTAAGTACAAGTTACTACGTGTTAAATTATGATACTCGAAAAAATTGGTATGAACTACGCTAAAATTTTATCTTTAGCTAAGCTTTTCTGTGAGGTTCTTAAGGAAAACAAGGATGCATTCTGGTGGTTGTTTAGTTTACCTTCTTCCCGTTAAGCGTAATTATTACCTGCATGAATCAGTGTGGTGTCATTTTTTACTCCCTTTCTTTATCTACCTGTCTCCCTCCCCCGCCCCCCTTTATCATTATTATACACAGTCTTCACACGATCACTCTTTTCACTCTTTTTTATTTCATTCTCTGCATCTTCAATAGTAGTGATTATCTTCCTTCAATGCCACGAAGGTAATTAGGATCTTCCAGTAACAGGCAGGAATTTGAAAGCTTATATCTAGAAACTGTGGCATTGATCGTCTGGAATGTATTTGTAAAATTACTTGGGATATCCAGCCTGACTGTATCTAACAAGAATCAAACCTACAACCTTCCAAATGTTTTGCGGTATTGCACCTCATTATGAAAGTTTGTAGCGTATCGCGAAAATATTTTGACCCAGTATACGATACAAAATGTAATGAAGCAGTGCCTTTGTGCTTGTATGTTATATTTTAAAACGATTTTACAGACTTCCGACGAATCATAGACGTCTGTTATTAGGCTTATCAAAATTCTAATTTTTCCAGCATAAAAAAATAAATAGCTTGGCATGTGAACGACAGCCAATGATGAATAAAAAATTATTTTTAGACATGTACTCAACATCTTAAAACTAAACTAGCTGTTTCTTTTACCTGTTTTAAATAACTGTTTCTGCGCATGAACAAACACGCTTGGTAGCACCAGAGAACGAAATATGATCGTGCTGGGTTCAAGTTTGATTTCCTCTTTGCACGGTTCGAAACCAATGCGTCCCGATCTCCACTTCAAACTTAACACTTAACCACTCGTGGTACGAGCTCCTCGGTGATCAGATTCTCTGATCGCGATGTCTACGTGTCTCAAACAGAAAATTATAAAGCATAGTTAAATTGACTACGTAAAAAGTACCGCGTCCATGTGGTTTTGCCGTTTCCACTTAACGTTTCGTGGATTACGATCAACGACGACCCAAAGTATTATCTGATGGCGTATAGAAGTGACGTAACAAAGACCATGAAATCACAATGACATAGGAATAATTTTTGTCAGTTGCCTTTTAAGGACCGCGAAACATAACAGAACCAAATCGAGTTTGACATCATGAATATTTAATTTACACGGCGGTATTGTTTGAGAAAGATTTAATTCCGGTGTATTTTTAAGCATTACGATAGCTTTTTTAAAACTAACTGGTTTTGTGTGTTATGACATTACTGACCAATAGCTATTACATGAGTGTTAACGATCGCTAGTATATCTACGCGAAAATAAATCGATAATATAAAAATTATATTTTTATTACAAAATCTATAAATTCGGAGAAAAAATCTTAACTCAAGAAATTTTTGCCTTCAAAATTAGTTCACAGAGCTACAAAAACAGAAATCATAAGAGCAATACAGAAACTGCCAAGAACTTAACTTTATTTAATTTTACGCAATGGCATAAAATTTTACAATGTTTTATGATAATGTTGAAACACGTGACCAATTACAAAATTTTCTACACCAAATGAGTTGTGTGTAACTGGTTAAACATGAATAGTTAAAAAATAATGCAAGATTTCAAGCTTAATACCTACATACGCATACTTTTGGAGCAGTTAAAAAAATTATATGTATTTGTTAGTAAAATTTAATTACATGAGGAATAAATCTATTATAAATTTGAAATTCACACAGGAATGCATTTTAGTTGCTGTTTTAGTCCGTTAAACACTTAACCGAGAAACGTAACATCATGACAAACTACATTTGTCAACATTGGCTTACTTTCAGTCACATGTCTTTTCTCAGTGTATTTCTGCTAGTAACATAGCGTGACGTTTGGGTGTATTACTTCATATTTATGAGCTTAAACATCACAACGTCTAGTGATCCAGCACCAATGTCCTGCGTAATTTTCCTTCAGGCATTAAGTGCATTTTCTTGTTTCTGGATTTATCAGCAAATCCACGCGTTCCGCGACCCAGCGTACAGGTCACGCAATAGCTATCGCAACAAAAAAAGTGAAAAAAAATGTCATTGTTTCTGCTGAGATATGAACTTAGGTAAAGTTTCATTAAGTCAAAATTCAACAACAAATCGGAAAATAATAATAAGTTTTAATATGCCAAAAATTAAAAAAACCTAAATACTTCAAATGATTGCACAGCCAAGTGTGATTATTTAGCATTGTTAGGCGTTCATCTTATTTCCTTCACCGCAATTATATGGAGTCGTTATATAGTTTACTTCCACCCGCTAGCCCCCTGGTGTTTTAGTCTCTATTTTTATTACATATCTTTATTGTATGGTAAGCTACTGTATTGAAAAATTAGTACTTAAAAAAAATTCTTTATTGTTCGTGCTAAAAATAACATACGAAAGGGGGGATTTTGAAAATTCTAAATAGTTAAAAGTTCTTAAAATTTTCAAAAGAAATTATTAAATTGAAAGTATAATGGTTATGGGGAGTTTGGTGCAAGGGACTGGGGGCTTGGAGCGTCGGAGTTGTTCATGGTCTTTCATTTTGGCCCCTCAGTGGCCATATTGTCCGCCATATTGGATAAACGGGACCTCTAAATTTACCTTTGACCCCAAAAATCCAAAAAAATCTAAAAATATCAAAACAATAACAAAAATTAGTTGAAAAAAATTATGTTTAAAAAAAATTATAAAATTATAAAGAAATTAATTTAACTTTTTTTATCTTAAATTTTTGGAGGTCCCCACAACCCCCACCATCCATACTCATTGCACCATCTTGGTAGATGCAGTCCACCATATTGGTAGGCGTCAAATCCACCGTCCGCCATTTTGGTAGATGAAGTCAGTAATCTTGGTAGGTGCAGTCCGCCATATTGGTAGGCGTCACAGCCACCATCCTGCATCCTGGTTGGTGCAGCCGTCTGCCATTTTGGTCGGTGCAGTCCGCCATATTGGTAGGTGCAGCTGTCCGCCATCTAGGTCTGTGCAGTCCACCATCTTGTTAGGCGTCACAGCCACAATCTACTGTCTTGAATTTTTCGTTTGTCATTTGTTTATATATTACTGGACTTTGTCTCTTACCTTCGTTCGACCGCCATCTTGGTTTACTTCGTTTATCATTTGTTTTACATTGCTGGTGCTGCCCCCAGCACTGCGACCAGCAGACGACTGACCCCCTCCACTGACTACTTCCAATATATTTAATTGACTAACTGTCCCAACCCTGATTCTCATTGACTAATTTCCCACACCCCTTCAATATATTTAATTGCTCCGCTAATGTTTCTCATTGGCTAATTACTACGGTGTTTTCGATAACCTTCGTTCCGACCAATCGGCGGCCTACTTTAATCGCGAAGGCGGACTATTTTTTTTCACTTTAAAAAACTTTATAACACCCATCCCGAGCCCCCTCGGGAAATAAGTCATATTTCTCGCTCTTATAAATGTATGCATGTTGTCCGAGCGCCCATAAAATCCTTTCGGCCAATTAGGAAGTTTGAAGGCACCCTTAGTGCTCGCTTAGTGCCTTGGATAAACGGCACGAGTTACCTTACCTACAGAAACAATTTCTCCTCGTCTACGCACTTTACAAAATTTCGACCGTATTCAAGTATTTGCCGGTCTACCTGCAGGAGGACGAAGACATGCGAGTCTGCCTCTCGTGCAAGGAGTCGGTTCCCGACACGCCGCATCGCAGGGGTTGGTGTCAGGCCCACCGAGCAGTCCTCGCAACGTCTGCGCCCGTGGAGGACGACGTCCCCATTGAAGATGCCATCCCGTAGAAGACGCCTTCTCCGTTGAAGACGCTCTCCTCATAGAAGACGACGTCCCATTGCACACTATCTAATCGCAAGCTGTACCTGTGGAAGATTCTCCTTTACAATAAATTTACTGGCAGTCGATACCCGGCGAGGAAACCAACCCAAAACAAAGGTGCCCGATGTGTAAGGACCTCGATGAAGTTTTAAATGACTTTTTAAAAAAATTGCAAAACTTGGCGTGTAAATGGGAACTAAAATTTTTTTTATATAAAAAAATTGTACGACATCAAGCAGATTGCCATCTCATACAATGACGAAGACGAGAAAACCAAAGTTTTCACTTTTTTTACCACCGTGTCCATGGAAAAACCTCGACCGCACCATGTAACAAGCTTATCGCCTACAGACGTACCAAACGCATGGACTCAGGTGGGTAGAGGGATATATTCCGTGCGAGGAAATTCCGACAATGCTGGGCTCCGCCATACTTCCCTATTACTCTGCGTATGTGTTTGGAAGACGCCAAGAGTCGGCGATTCGCAATGCATGTCCCATCGGAACGAACTTTGTAGACCTTCATAAGCATTGCCGCTGCCCGCCCTTTCGACAGCTTGTCGAGTCGTACGCCACAGGATTTCACAAGTGCAAAAGTCAAAAATATTTCTTTGCTCCATGAGACTCCAAATCCCTAAGACTGTAGAGTTATGATAACCCATGGTACATTAAAAAAAACATTATTATTTATGTCATTCCTTCCAAGACTCAGAGAATAAACTCGTGTAAAAAAAGTATTCCTTGTATTATACAGACGAATAATAATATGGTGGTGTGTGTGCATAAACAATTGTGTTGAAATTTTTTTTTATCTTGAGTAATGTTCTGCTTACGTAAGTTTAAAAAGCACTGTTGGTAAAGAAAAACGAATATTTTAGTATATGAGTTTTCTTATCATTTAAACAAAAAAAATTTTTAATATTGAATGAGACTTTACTCATTACTAAAATAATATATTAAATATTTTATGTTTATGAACGTAATTATTTTAAAAAAATTGAGTATACGTGGTATAACACTTTGCACATGAAGACGGCTTTGAAAATTATCTTTAGATGTGCCGTGCAGCAGCGGCAGAGATGACCGGAGTTAAGGTTGTCAGCACGTGCCATATTCAACAGTTGGCCGCTGTATTTTGGTCTTCTTGCTGAACACGCAGCTAGCGGGCGCGCGGGCCACCTGGAGCCTGGGAAAGGAGGCAATCAGCTTGCTTATAGCGGTGGCTAGATACGTTAAATGTATTATTCCAACAGAGATGGATTGCTTATTCATTTATCATGTAAAGCTTTAACGTTGCAAAACTAATTTACGAATGCGTATTTATTTTTTATCATACAAACTTGAATACACCGAAAATAAGAAATACACTTTTGCCTTTAGCCCATTCGAGAATACACACAAGGGCACACTGACAAGAGGGTCCAGGTTCGATACCTGAGAAAAATATACACGTTACCTTACTGATGAAAAAAAATATACACGCTATCATACTGATTTATGAAAAACAAACATAACATACTGACGGGGAAAAACAGAACAAACTGATGATTAAAATTATACCCGTTACCATACTGATTCGTAAAAAAAAAACATTCGTTAAAAAATATAACTCCCGTCACATACATTCCAAACACATTTAAAACAAAATTAAAGCCAGCGAACAGGGAAAATATGATGTATATAAGTCTCTGAACTGTCCATTAACAATCAGCTTTCTGTTAGTTAACTAGGCTTGGAATATTTTGCATGCAAAACATAAACTATAGAATAAATAATTATTATTTTGATTACATCAAATTTGGACCAAAAAAAGGAAAAATATATATAATATAATTTGGTCGTTAATACAACAAAAAAAAACATACTGCACCATGTTAAGAATATATATATATATATATATATATATNTTTCTGTTAGTTAACTAGGCTTGGAATATTTTGCATGCAAAACATAAACTATGGAATAAATAATTATTATTTTGATTACATCAAATTTGGACCAAAAAAAGGAAAAATATATATAATTTAATTTGGTCGTTAATACAACAAAAAAAAACATACTGCACCATGTTAAGAATATATATATATATATATGAAACTCTGCATTGTTTTACTCCAACTTTAAACATTTCGAGAATTAATCTCGCACCCATGCGTGCATACATAACAGGCTGTGGGCGGTAGGCGGGAGGGGGGGACAACAGAGATATAAGTGAAATAATGAGCTTCTCAGCAAACATATGACGATTTATTATATGAAAAATTATATGTTTACATTAAATAAAACTTTCAGCAGCGTTTGCATGTCAAAATGCCTTTCTCGGCGATCCAGGAGTCATCAGGTTTGGAGTATCCCAGCCACCGCACGTACACGCCACCATTACGTCGTTTCAGCACCTTCTCCACAAAATCACATCTAGAAACTGCATAGGCCAAATTTCTTCGGTATAAATTCGCCAATGATGGGTTCGTTGCGTTGGTTCAAGTGGTAATACATGCGTGGATACGAGTGTTGTACACGCGCCACATTGTACAAATCTGCAGAAGTCACAGATCTTTTCTTTAGGATTGTGTGGGTCCTTCTTCTTCGGAATAGCATACACGGTCCGAACCAGGGAGTCGTTTTTCACATGTTCGGGCTTCATGCGATTGGTAAAATGGACGTTATAATCGTACTCGCGAACGAGTTTTGGGGGTATATCCAACCACTTGTAGTTTCCGTTCGCCGTAAACTGTCTCCACAGTTTAGCTATTTGAGTGTCCTGTGAAAACGCTTGACGATGCTGGCCTTGAGCTCAGTGTAAGTAGAATAATGGTGTATGCCATACTTTTTCATAAGTGCACGAAAAGTTGCATTAATATATTCTTTACCATCGTCGGTGTAGAGATTTTTCGGTATGCGTCCTTCGCAACACACCTTCCACTGCTTTCGTGACGTCGCGCGCATTTTTTGACTTGAGTGGCCTGGCCCAGGCATACTTGGAAAAAAGTATCGTTTATGGTCAAAATGTGGCGGTGACCTTTATCCACACGAGCAAAGTCTTGCATTTCCTTCAGGTCTGATTGGAAAGTATCGTCCAGTCCTTTCATGATGTATTTTCTGCGTGGGTAATTTATCCTAGCGTATATGTGCAGCTCGTCAGCAACTGCATACTTGCTCATTTCGAAATGTAGCTCGCCTCCGCGAGTTCTTCGATGATGGAAATTACTTTGTTCATGAGCGAGCGGTTTCCTGCTGCCTGCGAAGCAATCAGAAGTCTCAACCTATCTACTAACTAATTTGGGTCATCCCAGCACTGATAGTAGATTTTTTCCTCCGCTCTTCAATTTCTGAGATAAACCCGAACCACCGATTTCGTGTATCCTAGGAAACAGTACAGCTATAATGGGTAATTTTTCGTGTGCCACGCCTTTGAATCGATGTGATGCAGGGTTATTTTCGGCGTAATATGTGCGACTTTACATTAACAAAAGGTGGTGCTTTCGCAAATCCGATTCGGTGTAGTGTCCAGGGCGCCTACGAAACGAAAGTTCGCTCAATCCCAGCGTGATTTTAACCTTGCATTTGCCAATCTACAGTACATCCCTGGGGAAAAAAAAGCCTTCCTTTTTTCCAAGGTAACATTTTCCACTAAATCGTCTTAGTTGCTAGTGATGCCACCCTCAGAATCGGGTAATTCAGGGCTTCTTTTCGGTTTATGCGTCGGGGTCTGTTCTTCCACCTTGATTTCACGTTTCATTTCAATGCGGGCATCGTCTCCATCACTCGGTTTTTTTCTCATTTCGTCTAGCGTGGGGGTAATAGGTTACCTTTGTTTCTCGATGGCAAATCTGTTATTTTTCTCTAGTAAGTATTTGGTCCGTGCCGCCTCGATCGCTCGCTGGAGCTCGCTCACCAATTCGGTTCGGTTATCCATCGTTCACTGAGTGGAAAAGGAGTTTCGTATATGAATATATATCGACCTCGTCTTTTTTTAGGAAATCATTCACGACTTTCTGAAATTGCTTTTTCGATATTTTCGAGGTGTCCCACGCGCATTTCCAATACCATCTTGATATGCCTCGCAACATCAATATTCGCAGCCAGTTTGGACATTAATAACTTTTGTAAGTCCTTCAATTCTTCTCGTTTCTGTGCATTCGATAAATTGATAAGGTCGATTATCCGCGCCTCCACTGTCACTATGCGTTTATCGACCGCCACAAAATCTTCAACCACTTCATTTTTCACGCTTTCCAATTTTCGACCGATAAGGGACAAGTCTTCTCCACGTGCAGTGATGTAGCGATTATATCCACGTTCAAGGTCATCGTGATGATCGATGCCGCCAATTTTGGAAATGCTTCCATGACTCGTTGTTTACGTTCGTAGGATAAACTGATAGAACCCACACCTGTACCTGCCTTTATGTAGCAAGCAGTTCTTTGCAATTACCAATATGCCGAGCTTGTCTTAAAATCACAAAGAACAGATATGTTTGAATTCTGCAAATGTCATGTCTGTAATTACGCAAACGTTGTAAACACGGCGTAAATAAGTGTCGTCCATGTGAAACATAACGAGGAAATTCACATTGTAGCGAAGCAGTTGTTTGGGTACAAGGGAATATGTTTGACTAAGGAAACAAATTGGTTCAAGGTCTCGGCCTCGAACCTAGGTGTACTTTGCATACAAAGTCNAAGGTGGGCAGGTGGAGGCCAAGTCCAGGAAACATTCCCTTTTCACAACACGGTTATGTCCATCACATTTCTCCTGCCATTTGCACACATAATTATTATTACCTTTTCTTAAAAGTTCGGACACTACACTTTCGTATATTCTTGCCTTGCATACGTAGACATCACGATTTTGTTTTACCAACTCCTCCAGATAACAAGGAAGTGTAGAGTTAGGGCATAAATTGTAAACGTAACAGTTTGTATATTCGCACGTTAATGTGTCCCGCCCACTCGAAATAATCGTAGCAGCATAGCCAGTGAATTGTATAGTCATAAAATTGAATTATCAGAACGCCTCGATCATTTCGAAAACTTACCCATCAGTATCCACAATTTAGTTTGCTGTACTGGCTCAAGTCTTCTGACCGGAATGGAGAAAATTTGGCGATGAAAACTTNCAGTATCCACAATTTAGTTTGCTGTACTGGCTCAAGTCTTCTGACCGGAATGGAGAAAATTTGGCGATGAAAACTTACATTTCTTTTTCCATATCACTCTATTCGAAGTCGGAGCTGATGGGGCTCTCTGAGAAGCTGGGAGAGAATAAGCTGTAGGACGTTCTGGCCTATGGGGGCTGGTACGGGTTGCCTGATGGTTACGGGTTCGTACTAGTAGACGGTATTGTTGAAGTTGCTCCTCGTGCCAATATGGTGTTGATAAGCTGAATAATATTGTCTTCATTTTCTTCTGCGTTGCTNTTGTTGAAGTTGCTCCTCGTGCCAATATGGTGTTGATAAGCTGAATAATATTGTCTTCATTTTCTTCTGCGTTGCTGTTGGTGTTATTTTCTTCTTCACTTGACAACATGACTATCGTTAATTTAACAGGGGTTTGAAACCCTGTAAGTTTCGAAATTATCACTGGGCTTTCTTCTTGAAATAGCGAAAAAAGAACGACAGTGAGAAAAATTACTGCTTTCCCAAGGGATATCGGGGTGCGTCTTATAAAGAGATTTTAGGGGGAAAAGCAGTCCGCCCTCGCGATTAAATTAGGCCGTCGATTGGTTGGAAAGAAGGTTTCCCAAAAACACGCGAGTAATTAACCAATGAGAAATATTGGAGGAGTATTGAAATATATTGGAAGGGGGAGAGGAGGGGGCCAGTCGTCTGCTGGCATGTTGCTGGGGACAGCACTATCAATGAAAAACCAATGACAAACAAACTAAACCAAGATGGCGGTCAAACGAAAGTAAGAGACAAACTCCAGTAATGTATAAACAAATGACAAACAGAAAACAAGATGGCAGACGGTGGCTGTGACGCCTATCAAGAAAGCGGACTGCATTAACCAAGATGGTGGATGGCTGCAACTACCCGTATGGTGAACTGCACCGTCCAAATCAGCGGACGNGCGGACTGCATTAACCAAGATGGTGGATGGCTGCAACTACCCGTATGGTGAACTGCACCGTCCAAATCAGCGGACGTCTGCACCTACCGCGATGCCAGACGGTGGCTATGACGCCTACCAATATGGCGGACTGAACCTACCACGATAGCGGGTGGTGGCTGTGACACTTATTAAGAATGTGAACTGCACCTACTGAGATGGTGAAATATGTTTTGGTGGATAGAGCCAAGGGAAACCTCCGTAAATTTAAGTTTTGTTTAAATAAATTTTAAAAATAAATTTTTCAAGAATATTTACATGTTTTAAATAATTTTTTGTGTTTAAAAATATATTTTTTAAATAAAGTTTTTGGATTTTATGGATTTATTTTTATTTTTGGGGTAAAAGGTTAAAGTTAAAAGTCAAGGTCACATGTATCCAAGACGGCGGACGATATGGCTACCAGGAGACCGGAATGACATAGCATGAACAGCTCCGACGCTCCGAGCCCCCAGCCGCTTGCGCCAAAGTCCTCATAATCATTCTACTACTACTGCTACTACTGAAAATTATGTTTTTTATATGTATATTATTACAAAAGTCTTTTCTTATCACATTCCTTTCTTACCAACCACTTTGGAGAATATTCTTTGTATACTTACATTTGTAAGGAATATGCAATTATTTTCTGACATATTATAATTAATAAAGCTAGGGAATGAATGTGATTTTTACGAAAGGTGACTGACAATATGCATTCAGCTGTTTGTGTAATCTTTGTTAAAAACAAAAACGATCCATCGTTATTTACACAAGATCTATCGTTGACATTCAAGTCGTGTGTTTTTTTTTAAATCAACAGTAGTATATAATTCTGCATGAAACATCATATCCAGATACATAATATTTTTGTCGTGTAATCAGAGAAAAACTTTTAAATTTTTTAATATTCCACAGAAGATATGTAATCCCACAAAACATCTGTGTAAACAATATACTATTAAGACATTCAATATAGAGGTTATTTCGTAAACTATACGGGTAATATGCAGTGAGTTGCAGACCTTAAGTCTAATTACCCGCGTTTCTCCGCAATTAACATAAGTAAAGTATTTACGAAAGAAATTCAATATGGCTACTTCTAAACTGCGGCAAAAACGAGATATTCGCCCAAATTTCGGAAAGGCTTGAAAGTCTTTGTGGTTTTTAACTACAAAGATGTTTGAAAATAACTTTTTTGTATTTAGGTAATAATTACTTGTTTGATCTAACAACATTTTCTATAAAAGTCCGTTCATATAAATGTTTTAGCAGATTCGTCGCCAAATACGTCGGATTTGTGGTTTTTATGAACATGTTACGATATTAAACCTTTGTAAACAACATAAACCTTAGTGCTAAAAAATCTTATTTTATTTACTTTCTTGAAGTTTGTAGTTTTATATGATTTGGAGGTTACATTATATAGACCAGCGCTTTCCTAAAATCATGTTCAATAACATATTTGATACCAAAGTCCATAAATACATTAAAGAATCTCATAACATCACAACGGATAGAAATCCTACAAAATCTTACGCTACAATGAAAAAGTTAGGTACAACTAGCTACATAATGTTACATTTAGCGGACTACTTTAAACTATTTTTTGTTAATACACATTTTTTATTTTAAAATATTTTTTTCATACATCACATGATTTGTGTCCACCTGCATGCGTGAATATGTTTCCCCAAAAATTTATCCAAGACAGCGATCATAAACTTTTCCATAGCTACAATAACACACTGTACTAAACATTTCAACACCTCAATACGAACAAAAAAAAATCTTTTGGTTTTGAGATAAATCCTATTGACATACACTCCGGATTATCAAGATAAACTGAACAAAAACCAAACGCAAAAACCAATAAAAAAATTATTCGTTTAATTTCCTAGCAATATATGTAATAAGTTGGCGGATATTTTATGGTTATATATATATTTATTTATTTTATAATTGCAAAAAAAAATAGTAAACCGTTTAAAGTGGCTTAACAGTAAACTGGGCTCCAAGTGGTTGTCCTTTTTGACAAGAATCAGTTCATTTATTTAACAAGAAGTTACTGATCAAACTAATGAGCCCACGTTCCTCAACATGGGTGCAACTANAGAATCAGTTCATTTATTTAACAAGAAGTTACTGATCAAACTAATGAGCCCACGTTCCTCAACATGGGTGCAACTAATTTTCATATAATTTATTAAAAGCTCAGTTGGTACATACGACTTGTCGTCTCGTTGAAAGCAATATCATTAGAGATTAAACAAAAAACATATGCAATAGTAGCGAGGTAATTACAAATACACACGTACCTTATTCGGCTTTTAAACACAGAAAAATTACGTACAATATGTTAATGTCCAATCAACTGCATTTCGGAGGTCAGATACNTATTCGGCTTTTAAACACAGAAAAATTACGTACAATATGTTAATGTCCAATCAACTGCATTTCGGAGGTCAGATACGAGTATCAACCCCGAAATAAACTTGAAAATATTTACTACATCATAAAACAACACTCTTCAAAGGTTTAATCAGTCTTATATTTCGAATTATAGGCATTTCTAAAATAAAATATTTACAGAGACGTAATTTTGAAAATAAGTGACTGACCCACTTAAAACAAGTAAGTTACGTGGCCTCCCATAGCGCTACTTGTGTGAAGATTTTGGTAAAAATCGGTTGATTGGTCCCTGTGATATGACATAAAACCTCCAAATTTTTCATGTTACGATCTTCATAAATGGAGGACAAAAAATTAGGTATTAGCACATTCAATGATCGCATTATGAAAGTAAACAAAGTAAATCTAAAATCGATTACATGGTTTCGTAGATATGGAAAACTAAGCTAAAAATATTTTATAGCCACAATTCTGAAAATTAGTTTGTAATATTTAAAAAAATTAATGTTTTTGTATTGCCTACCACAATACAACTTCATCGCCAAATTTGGTAAGTATGGTTTAATTTTTTCCCGAGATATAACATAAAAATTATTTTTTTGTGGTGTTAACATACAAAATACCACAGAAATGAGATCCTGTATATACACACTTGATGTTTGTAATTGGTACTGGCAGCATAAAAATTTTAGTTGGAATTTGTTTCGTTTATACAAGACAATGAAGAAAATATTTATAGTCATTATTTTAAAAAAAGTCCCTGAAATACTCAAAACATTGCAGTTTACACCACCTCTTGCAGTGCGAATTATTTGCCAAATTAAGGTAGGAATCTGTTAATTGTTTCTCGAGATATTACAAAAAAACTTTATTTTTCATGCAGAATGTCTAGCAAAATGGGGCACAAAATATTCTCCATATATAAGCATTTGATAGTTGTAATATATACTGCCATCATACAAAATAATGTTGGAATTNGCACAAAATATTCTCCATATATAAGCATTTGATAGTTGTAATATATACTGCCATCATACAAAATAATGTTGGAATTTATTGCATGGCATCGACGATATAGATACTAATCTAAGATACCTATGTAAAAGCCATTATAAAAATAAACGTCTGACATACTTAAAACACACCATTTTACACTGAAGAGCCAAAAAAGGTTATACACCTGCCTAATATCGTGTAGGGCCCCCGCGAGCACGCATAAGTGGTGCAAGATGACGTGGCATGGACTCCACTAATGTCTTAAGGTATGCAGGAGGCAATTTACACCATTATTCCTGCAGGGCAGTCCACAAATCCATTTGAGTGACAGGCGGTGGAGATCTCTTCTGAACAGCACGTTGCAAGGCATCCCAGATATGCTCAACAATGTTCATGTCTAGTGATTTAGGTAGCCAATGGAAGTGTCTAAAGCCTGGAGAGTGTTCCTGGAGCCACTCGGTAGCAACTCTAGACATTTGGGGTGTCGCATTGTCCTGCTGGAATTGTCCACGCCCGTCGGAATGCACAATGGACATGAANGCCACTCGGTATCAACTCTAGACATTTGGGGTGTCGCATTGTCCTGCTGGAATTGTCCACGCCCGTCGGAATGCACAATGGACATGAATGGGTGCAGGTGATCGGACAGGATGCTTACGTATCTGTCACCTGTCAGAGTCGTATGTAGATGTATAAGGGGTCCAATTTCACGCCAGCTGCAAACGCCCCATACCATAACAGAGCCTCCACCAGCTTGAACAGTCCCCTGTTGAAATGTAGGGTCCATGGATTAATGAAGATGTCTCCATACCCGTACACGTCCATCCGCCCGATACAATTGGAAACGAGACTCGTTACACCAGGCAACGTGTTTACAGTCATTAACAGTCCAATGGCGGTGTTTGCCGGCCCAGGCGAGGCGTACAGCTTTGTGTCGTGCAGTCAACAATGGTACATGAGTGGTTCTTCGGTTCCGAAAGCCCATATCAATGATGGTTCGTTATATTGTTCGCATGCTGGCACTTGTTGATGCCCCAGCATTGAAATCTGCGCCAATTTGAGAAAGGGTGACACGTCTGTCACCTTTTATGATTCTCGTCAGTCGTCGTTTGTCCCGTTCGTTCACGATCTTTATCCGGCCGCAGCGATGTCGAAGTTTTGATGTTTTGCCGGATTCCCGATATTCACGGTACACTCGTGAAATGGTCATACGCGAAATTCCAAATTTTATCGCTACCTCGGGGATGCTATATCCCATCTCTCGTGCGCCGACTATTACACCACGTTCAAACTTACTTAAATCTTGATAACCTGCCATTGTAGCAGCAGTAACCGATCTAGCAACTTTGCCAGACNACACTTACTTAAATCTTGATAACCTGCCATTGTAGCAGCAGTAACGGATCTAGCAACTTTACCAGACGCTTGTTGTCTTATATAGGCGCTGCCGACCGCATTGTGTTACTCTGATTGGTTCCATACCTCTGTTATTTGCATACGTACGCCTATACCGTTTTTTGGCTCTCCAGTGTACATCATCTGCCACAGTACTACTTGCATGCAAAATTTGGTAGGAATTGGTCCTATGTTTCCCGTGACATTACATAAAAATATATTTATTCATGTTGAACTATGTTAAAATTGGTCGGGCAAAGTTGCTCCGTTTTGACACAGTTGATAATTGTAATATCTACTGCCACCATGCAAAGTTATGTTAAAATTGATTACGTGGTTACGACGATATAACATTCTAAGCAAAAATAACTATAAAGCCACCATTTTGAAAATAAGTGCTCGATATACATTAAACATGTTGTTTAAAATAATCTGCAGTAGTACTACTTGTTTGCCAAATTTTTGAGGAATCGGTTAGTTGTTACTGAGATATAACATAAAAACTTTATTTATTCATGTGGTGCTATCTTACAAAACAGCTGAAAATTTGCAATATGTTGGCATGTTTAATGATTGTAATAAATTCTTTCAACAAACAAAATTTGGCCGCAATTGGTAAAATAGTAAAATCTATAAAACTAGAATATTTGTACGGCGAGAAATGCCGTGACAGTTTTTGATANCCGCAATTGGTAAAATAGTAAAATCTATAAAACTAGAATATTTGTACGGCGAGAAATGCCGTGACAGTTTTTGATATATAATGTTAAATCAATATTTTTTTCATTTGAAAATTTAATAACTACACGTTGCTCTGCCGGCATAAAATTTTTTGTTTAAATCAGTTGAATAGTTCCCGTTCAATGGTACCCTATATATTAAAATTACTGTCATATTGAAAGTAAGTGCCCTACATGGTCGAAAACTACATAAGTCAGGTGTCCTTACTAAGTACTATATATGTATTAAGTTTGGTGAAATTAAGTTGAAACGTTAAAAAATTTAAAGCATCTGACATACACATGCATAGACATACACACATCCCTACACATATACGACTGCTGATTCAGAAGTCATCGCAACTATTGGTTGTTTGCCGAAAATAATCCAACACAGGAAATGTACGATGTAGAATTGAAAGTGTTCGACAAGTACGTTTTAAAGGTGACACCACATGGGGTATGGATGCAGGAATGTCCGGCAAGGAACAAAGCCAAACATGGCTGCTTGAAAGTGCCGTTTAATTGATTTATTCTCATGCACTCTGCATACGCACATTTGAACGGGTAAGTATTGTACGTGTGCAAACTGTTTAACATCCTTCAAAGTAGTCTCCGAGGTTGTCCACGATTCGTCTATGTGGGCCACCCCACGTCAAACTGCTGATGCCGTCAGATGGGACATGAGTGCATCCACCCGGCCGTGAGCACGTTCCCTATGTCAGTTGTCGGCTGACAGTGGTGCGAAATTGACATAACCAAAGTCGAACAGTTTGCTTACATCAANCGTTCCCTATGTCAGTTGTCGGCTGACAGTGGTGCGAAATTGACATAACCAAAGTCGAACAGTTTGCTTACATCAAGATAGCCGTACGCCGAGGCCGCAATGCACGCGGATGTCATGCAGAGCTACGGGAAGTATTGGGTGATCGCTATATACAGTATCGTACAGTAGCAAGGTGGGTAGAGGCCTTTAAACAGTAAAGACAGTCAACAGCCGACCTACCTCGCAGTGGACGTACTGTGTCAGCTGACCACGACGTACGAGTGGCTGTGGTATATCAGTGCCTAATGGATGACACTCGCTGGACTGATATGGAATTAGCCCAGCATGCAGGTATTCCTGCGTCGTTAGTGCACCGAATTACACGAGAAGTGGACCCGATATGAGACATGATATATCAATTTGAAACACTTTCACCGTGAAGGTAATGGTATGCTGTAGCGTATCATTGCAATTTATGAAACATGGACACAAGCATACGAATCCCCGAATTGAAGCGACAGTCCATTGAATGGCGTAATCTTGGATAACCACGGAGACACAAGGTACGACAAAACCTGTCATCTACAAAGTTGATAATAATTTTGGCATATGACACATCCAGTTCATTAGTGCTGTACTGTAAATGCACGGTACTGCCTATCATTAATGCGGTACCATCTTCGTCGTGCAGTTAGAGAGAAACTTCCTAAACTGTTGGCCAACGTTATAGTCTTACATGACAACGCTAGACCTGATACAGCAGGTAGCTTTTTAGGCTATTCATGGTAAAAAGAGCACTTCGGATGTTAGACAGCTAGAAAACGTACTATACGTACCCTTTCAAATGAGTGTAAACGGGATGTATGTGAATAAATTAATCAAACGGTGATTTCAAGCAGCCATGTTTGTCTTTGTTCCTGGCCAGACATTCCTGCATCCATATCTCATGTAGTGTCACCTTGAAACGTAAATTATCGTACACTATCAACTGTACATAGTACATTTCCTGCGTTGGATAATTTTCTGGAGATAAATAATAGTTGCCCTGACTTCTAAATCAGCCCCCGTATACATACACACTGACACACAGACAGGAAATTTATTTCATGAGACTTTCTTTACTTCAGAAAAAAGGCTAAAAACCGGAAGAGTTTGTACTTGTAACAAAAAACATTGCCCGGGATCTCGCCGTAGGAACATACGACGATTCTATTCACATGTGCGTTATAATCGATGGTTCAAATATTTACTTTATCTTGTGAATGGTTTTTCATGCGCAATTTATTTACATATTCTCATAAACCTCAAGCCTTGATCATGACTCATTATTTAGCTATGCCCATAGCCCCTTTCAAGTATGAATTTACTTAAAAGCTAATTCGTAACACCTGTCACAAGTTGGCAACCCTGAGGCTCAGAAAGTTGGTTAGAACCCCAGGAAACGTCACGGCAACGCGGCAATGTGTTTCTGCGGTGATTTGCCGTTGCCTTCAGCAGTATGATGGTAAACCACCATCCACTTGAAAAACTCCAGGAAAAGGNTACGACGATTCTATTCACATGTGCGTTATAATCGATGGTTCAAATATTTACTTTATCTTGTGAATGGTTTTTCATGAGCAATTTATTTACATATTCTCATAAACCTCAAGCCTTGATATTGACTCATTATTTAGCTATGCCCATAGCCCCTTTCAAGTATGAATTTACTGAAAAGCTAATTCGTAACACCTGTCACAAGTTGGCAACCCTGGGGCTCAGAAAGTTGGTTAGAACCCCAGGAAACGTCACGGAAACGCGGCAATGTAATTCTGCGGTGATTTGCCGTTGCCTTCAGCAGTATGATGGTAAACCACCATCCACTTGAAAAACTCCAGGAAAAGGNATTCTGCGGTGATTTGCCGTTGCCTTCAGCAGTATGATGGTAAACCACCATCCACTTGAAAAACTCCAGGAAAAGGTGCCCGGAACCGAGCACTCATTACCCAGGCTGAGAGACAACGTTACCCGCTAAACCGCGGAGGCAGTCACTGCTTACGAAAACAGCACTTATGATTGGTTTACTTCTGAACACAACACAATGGCTTTGATAAAATTCTTGTATGTTGTAAATATTACGAAACAAAATATTGGCGTGGTATTGCAGTATCGAAGAAGTCCGTACCGGCAAGTGCTTATACAACAGATACAGGTAGACTGAAGTCCAGATGGCAATAATTTACAGTGTACAAGAATATAAGTTACATTCCGTCTTTAAAATACGGCGTGTGATGATTTGTTACTCCCAAACTAAGCCAGTACTACTTGTTACTTGTATGACGTCTTAATGGTATCCGAATATGATAGCTGTTTTATCAGAGAATGTATACATCACTTCTCGCTACCCTGGTTTCATGCTTTGTCACACCCGCACACACACATTTCTCCACGATAAAATTTGCAGAAGGCAGGAAATTAATAAACTACAGCGGGTAGTTAATAATATAATGTTTTTATTTTGGAAATAAATAAATAAAAAAGTTTCATTTCTACAATAGATTTATTAAAACTCTTGATTATATTAATGTGGCAATTAGTAATCATGTAATCCAAAGAGAGTGCTTTCGTTTTAAGTAAATAAAGTAACCGTTTAAAAGTTCGCTGAAGGCGAAAATGTAGTAAAACTGTGCACATTCTTTTCGAACATTATTAGAAATTTTGTACAAGGACTGCTACTTAGCGAATGAGTATGATTATGTGTGTGGTTACGTGCCCGCATGTTGCTTGCAGATGTGACTGTAATATTGTGTCTTGTTACTCACAAACTCACAGTTTTACTTTTTTTGTTTTTTTTTACCGATTACTGATTTTTGTAAGTTTTTAAAGCGCATAGCTTTCTACATAAGAATTACTCAATAAAATATATAATTTTTGTGTATTAATTTTTTTTGAGCTTTCAAAATTACATAAAGCTTAAACTCTTACATCCTGAGTAGCAAATTAAATACTTTTTTAAAAGAGTTTCTACAATAAATTATATTTTTTAGTGTTACACAGCGACAATATGTGATCCAGAAGGAATTGTTAAAACTGCTGTCTATATTGCGGTTGTGTTTGGCATAAAACTACATCGACTGACTGTTTCGTTGTTCCACTTTACAGTTTGTAGTCCGTCTAATTTAAAGTTGAATATCAGAACTTCCCCTGCCAAAACAATTTTTATTTTAGCAGCAGCGCCATATTTCTTGTATGGTATGTTACAAAAATAGTGGTACCATTAATTTCATAAGCAGCTGTACCAAAATAAATAATAATAANTTTCTTGTATGGTATGTTACAAAAATAGTGGTACCATTAATTTCATAAGCAGCTGTACCAAAATAAATAATAATAATAAATTAATCTTGTATATTTGGGGTGGGGGTGGGTTCTTCTGCAAACCACAAACATTTAATTATTTTTATTCTTCACACTGTGGACCACACATGCTATATATAGCTCACCAGCTTTATCACCGCAATATTGTAAAACCTGTCATGTTAGCGCATCTCAAATTGTAATTAGCTGGAGAAACAAATTTTGTGTAGTCTGATAAACGGCTTTAATGAAATTTAAGACAGCGCGAATTAAGTCTTTCATTAAAACTGACCTATGATGAAACATGGAAGGAGAAAAAAACAGAAGAGCACTTAAAATATTAGTCTATCATGTCAGAAATGTTTCATTATGAATGCAATAATAACGTNAGAAAAAAACAGAAGAGCACTTAAAATATTAGTCTATCATGTCAGAAATGTTTCATTATGAATGCAATAATAACGTAGAATACGATTCACAATGAAACACATAGAAATACAACGTAAACGAATTTATTAACGTCCTGAGGCAAGATTTAAAAGGTCGGGAAGGAAGCAGACTAGATGCCGTATAGCAGAGCCTGCTTTCCAACCCTAGAGAACGAGTTGTTACTTCATCCCAGCTCAAGGATTACTTCATGCCCGCTAAAGGACTGAATTACTTTTTTTTACTAGAAAGTGTTGAAGAGTTTGAGCAACAACGGCAAAATAAAACAGAATATTACGGAGAAAACTTCCCAAAATGCTTATTTTTATTTGAGAATTCCCTTTTGATAAATTATCAGCTCACTATGGGGTGTGGGATTTAACCGAATACTTCAGTCGGAATGTCTACAAAGCCAACCGTTAACTGAAATAATTTGGCCCAAGGTTATTAGTGAAGCATTCATAAAACAGCAATAAGTATTAATACTACATTTTGNTTAACTGAAATAATTTGGCCCAAGGTTATTAGTGAAGCATTCATAAAACAGCAATAAGTATTAATACTACATTTTGTTAATTTCACGCGTAATGATACAATTAAAATTCCATAACTTATCTGCATCTTAATAACTATTTATCCAGAAAACATCACTTACAGTGTTACACACCAACATATTTAAAAACTAATAAATCCCTCAGCACGTCTAACCCATCGTGTCGATTCATTTATATTGTTACAAAGACGTGTATATTTAATAGCATATTTATAGACTATTAACAGAACGTAATTTGCACTAAAGTGAGCATTCAGAGAGTCCCTCTTACTTAAATGATTTAATATTACACGGCTGAAAGTAATTGAAGTCTTCTTTAAAGGGATAAAATTTACACCATGCATTACAATGATTTACGTTTTTGTTGCCTAAATTCGTTGAAAATATGCCATATTTATCTTCATGTGTACATGCGTGTATCTATAGAAATGGTCGTGCCTTCGGCCNAAATTCGTTGAAAATATGCCATATTTATCTTCATGTGTACATGCGTGTATCTATAGAAATGGTCGTGCCTTCGGCCTAGCCACTTGCGATAATAACATTTTGTTGGATGATTGATGCCAGTCGTCTGCTTTTGCAATATCATTGAAAATAAGTGCTAAATTTAGTACATACATGCTCTAGTGGTTAATTTACACAATTATATTTTTCTTCTTCACAAAACGTCCCGTAAGTTGAAATGCACTCTATCTCTGAGAGCATTAAATACGTGTTATATTGGAGTACTGGTTTATAATAAAACCAAAACTACGCACAACGTTTGGCGGCCTAGTGAGGTGGCATCCTTAAGAGTGCAGTCCTGCTGGAGTCATTTCGCGTGTCCGAAGCTCTAAAGCGTGGGAGCTGTAAGGGCGACCTAGGTACATNAGAAAAAAACAGAAGAGCACTTAAAATATTAGTCTATCATGTCAGAAATGTTTCATTATGAATGCAATAATAACGTGGAATACGATTCACAATGAAACACATAGAAATACAACGTAAATTAATTTATTAACGTCCTGAGGCAAGATTTAAAAGGTCGGGAAGGAAGCAGACTAGATGCCGTATAGCAGAGCCTGCTTTCCAACCCTAGAGAACGAGTTGTTACTTCATCCCAGCTCAAGGATTACTTCATGCCCGCTAAAGGACTGAATTACTTTTTTTTACTAGAAAGTGTTGAAGAGTTTGAGCAACAACGGCAAAATAAAACAGAATATTACGGAGAAAACTTCCCAAAATGCTTATTTTTATTTGAGAATTCCCTTTTGATAAATTATCAGCTCACTATGGGGTGTGGGATTTAACCGAATACTTCAGTCGGAATGTCTACAAAGCCAACCGTTAAATATAACTGAAATAATTTGGCCCAAGGTTATTAGTGAAGCATTCATAAAACAGCAATAAGTATTAATACTACATTTTGTTAATTTCACGCGTAATGATACAATTAAAATTCCATAACTTATCTGCATCTTAATAACTATTTATCCAGAAAACATCACTTACAGTGTTACACACCAACATATTTAAAAACTAATAAATCCCTCAGCACGTCTAACCCATCGTGTCGATTCATTTATATCGTTACAAAGACGTGTATATTTAATAGCATATTTATAGACTATTAACAGAACGTAATTTGCACTAAAGTGAGCATTCAGAGAGTCCCTCTTACTTAAATGATTTAATATTACACGGCTGAAAGTAATTGAAGTCTTCTTTAAAGGGATAAAATTTACACCATGCATTACAATGATTTACGTTTTTGTTGCCTAAATTCGTTGAAAATATGCCATATTTATCTTCATGTGTACATGCGTGTATCTATAGAAATGGTCGTGCCTTCGGCCCTAGCCACTTGCGATAATAACATTTTGTTGGATGATTGATGCCAGTCGTCTGCTTTTGCAATATCATTGAAAATAAGTGCTAAATTTAGTACATACATGCTCTAGTGGTTAATTTACACAATTCTATTTTTCTTCTTCACAAAACGTCCCGTAAGTTGAAATGCACTCTATCTCTGAGAGCATTAAATACGTGTTATATTGGAGTACTGGTTTATAATAAAACCAAAACTACGCACAACGTTTGGCGGCCTAATGAGGTGGCATCATTAAGTGTGCAGTCCTGCTGGAGTCATTTCGCGTGTCCGAAGCTCTAAAGCGTGGGAGCTGTAAGGGCGACCTAGGTACATGCATCGAGTGTCCAGCGCAAGGCACTGAACTGGCGTGTAGTCTTTCTCTCATCAAATCGCCCCTAAAGGAATTTTAGAAGCAACGCTATCATTTCATGGTGTAGTAATGAAGAAAAAGGCGTGCTGAATGTCCCTATGTTTGGTTAAGTAACCTGGGCTGGAAATTGTATTGCTATTTTGAATATAGCATACATTAGTGACGGAAATAGAGTACGTGAACTAGTATTCTAACATATGAAGCACTTCTTAAATTCTATTCGAACGTAGACACCGTTCAGAAACTTTGATAATTTTTTTAAATTACTACTGCACGACTTAAACTCTACACTTTGTTTGAGGGTCTGAACAGGCGACGTCCTTAACTNCATTTTTTTAAATTACTACTGCACGACTTAAACTCTACACTTTGTTTGAGGGTCTGAACAGGCGACGTCCTTAACTCACAAACCTAGACGGTAGAACGTTCGCCGTCCAAATGAAACGATCAACGAACGGTCGAGTGAACTGGGAGAACAGCCTGGAGAAGAGACGCACTGGAGAAGAGCGCCGGAGGAGGACGGGAAAGGAAGACACGGACCAGGACGAGACTCGCATAAGGTGTGGAGTGATCGCCGCGAGGAGTAGGAGCGGAGGAGAAGCCGTGGCCGGATGCAGGTGACGTCACCGATGCCTGGAGTACAGTAATTAGCTGGAAAGAAGCGCGCGCAGCGGCGGTAATTAAAAGTCATGACTGGTTTTTTCTGGAGTTGGAGGGGGGCAGGCCGGGTAAGGGGGGACAGTTCGGTTGGACGGGGAGAAGGGCCTCGGGTGCGGCGATTCGTGTGTGGCATTCCCGTCTTGCATCGGCGAGCGAAGGAGCTTCGTGCGAGTCCTCACACCTATACTTTATCCATTCCCAGGTGGCAGCAGATATAACCATTGCCAGCAGCACAATCAAAGCCGGCGGCTGACTTGTCGTGCCACAATATCCCTAGTAGCAACGTATGATAGCTCAATGATTTGTATAGAAACACTGTGAACAGAGACAAACCAGCCGCTGGCTTTGATTGTGCCGCTGGTAATGTTTATATCTGCTGCCACCTTGGAATGGATAAAGTTTTTTTTGTAAGGTCAAGCCAGTATGTCGTATTTATTTTACAACCTCCATCGATCGAAAANTTGGAATGGATAAAGTTTTTTTTGTAAGGTCAAGCCAGTATGTCGTATTTATTTTACAACCTCCATCGATCGAAAAGATTAATTTGTCGTTATTGTTAACCGGTGCGGTGTGTGATCAATAAATACTGGCTATTAGGTTTAGTATAAACATGAGTTTTTTGCATTTACCAAGGTAATTGAAATTTCGCGCTTATTAACAACCAGTGGCTGCTACAATATTTCATTGAAATAATGTATTATAGTACATCATGTACTAGAATGAAATTGAGACATTTCAGACATTGATAAGCTTTCCTCTGATTTTCCAAAAATTGCAAAATCACCCATTTTTAGCATAATTTCCGAAGGAAAGAAAGTCTTATGAGTCCACTTTTCTATTTGTGTGTCTGCGTGTGTAGGTGTGTGCATCTGTGTTGTTTTGTGGCTAAGTGTGTTACAACCAACCCTATACAATTTTTGAACGCGTGAACCTAATTTCACCAAACTCGGTACACATATAGTACTAATAAATAAGACCTTAATTTTATAGTTATCAATCACACCGCGAACTTACTTTGAAAATGGTGGCCATTACATTTTTTTGGTGATATGTCATATCTTGGAAACCATTCAAACAATTTAAACCACATTTTGTATGCTGACAGCGCAAGATGTAAGCATTCAAATCAATGGTGATTATTGTTCTTCATCCCCCATTTTTTAACATTGTGCCACATTACTGCATTTACCTTATATCTCTATAACTACTGAACCAATATTCGTCAAATTTTTGCAGATATGTAATACTACGATAGTTCAGGTATATGTAAAAAACTTTGTTAGGCACTAATTTCAAAATGGCTGCCATACAAGTATTTTAGGTTAATTTGTATAACTACCATCTGTTTGACCAATTTAAAACCAATTTTGTTCGCTGACTGTATGTATTAAAAGGATCATACAACATAAAACACTTTTTTCCCCTCTTTTTAATATAGCATTAAATGAATTAATAAAGTTTTTGTGCAATATCTCGGAAAGTAATTGTCAGATTGCTACAAAATTTGGCAAACAAGTGGTGTTGCGACAATTGATATGTAGAAATATTTTTCATGTTTGTCAGACTATTTTTAAAATTGCGGTCATGTAGCTATTTTAGAATAGTATGCTATATCTTCGAAACCATTTAATCATTTCCAACTTAACTTTATATGCTGGGAGTGTATATAACAATCTTCAAATGTGTCTACACAGATCCTATTTTGTCCTCCATTTTGTGAGATAGTGTCACACATTAAAAAATATCATTTTCCTGTCATATCTTGGGAAATTATTAACCGATTCCAACAAAATACGGCAAATAAGTAGTACTGGGGTAGGTTATGATAACTGTTTTGTTTCAGGTATTTTGGACACTTATTTTCAAAATAGCAGCCATATAGTTATTTTAGTTTTGTATGTCATGTCGTCGAAATCATGTAATTAATTCCAATGAAGCTTTCTATACTGGCTGTATATTTTTCAACCATAAAATATTTCCACACAAAATCTCTTTAGTCCGTTATTATGTATAGTATCACATAAAAAATTTAAATTACGTGATATTTCCGAAAAAGAACCGATTTCTACCAAATTTGCAAACCAGAAGCACTATGACAGGCCACCATAAACTTTGAGAGAGTCAGACACACATATTTTCAAAATGGCGCCCGTGTAAAAAATATTTTATTGAAATTTTTTATTCGCGATACTACAAAACAAATTTCTACTTAATTTTGTATGCTGAAAGTATCAAATATATCCCTCAAAATTGTCTATGCAAAGAATAATTTCTCCACCATTTTGTAAGATAGCCCCACATTATATATTAAAATATTTATGTTGCATATCGGGAAACAATCAACCGAGAGCTTTCAAATTTAGCAATGATGTTGTACTGTGGTAGTCCATATTAATTTATGTTTTTTTTTTGTGCTTAAGTATCTTAGTATCCTAAATGCGCCTATACGAACCTTTTAGCATAATCTCCTATATATACGAAACTATATAACATATATACATCTAACTTTGTATATTAAATATGACAATCAACCAATGTGATGATACGTAAGCTTTTTGTTCTCCATAAATGAAGAACGTCACATGAACAATGCAGGCTTTGTGCCATATCTCCTGGACCAATCAACTGATTCATACAAAAATTTCACGAAATATTGCTACATTAGGGTATGTACATTAACACGTGTTATGTGCAGCAGGCATGTTTTACTGGGGTCTATATAAATAATGAGGTTAAATTGGTTATATATATATATATATGAAACATTTCACCAAATTAAACCAAATTTTGTACGCAAACCGTATTAATTAGAGATATATTTATGCATACAGAGATCGTCTTTTGCTGGATTTTGTGCAAAATAGTGTTAGGTGATTAAATAAAATATTTTTCTATATTTCCGAGAGAATTAAATTAATTTCCTCCAAATTTCCTACAACTATAGAAGGCCATGCAAACATTCATGATTTAAATGGGGCTAGACATTGATTTTCGAAATGGTGGGCATATAGATATTTAGATATGTTTGGATTATCAATGTAACAATTTAACCAAATTATTTCATAATTTTTATGCTGATAGCGTGTATTAGGAACATCTTATACAAAAACGTTTTTCAACAGTTTTTATATAAGTTATACCTGTTTATATAAATAAGGTGTATATTCCAAATCTCGGATACCAAACAACCAATTTCCACGAAATTTTTAATACAAGTGGAATTGTGGTAGGTCATGTTATATTACGTGTATTTAGTTGCTTAGATACATAATTTCCAAAGGATATCCGGGTTAATATTTCAGGTTAGTGACCTCTGTCATTCAAAACATTATACTGATTACATCCGAAGTTGATGCCGAATCCTNCAACTGATTCATACAAAAATTTCACGAAATATTGCTACATTAGGGTATGTACATTAACACGTGTTATGTGCAGCAGTCATGTTTTACTGGGGTCTATATAAATAATCAGGTTAAATTGGTTATATATATATATGAAACATTTAACCAAATTAAACCAAATTTTGTACGCAAACCGTATTAATTAGAGATATATTTATGCATATAGAGATCGTCTTTTGCTGGATTTTGTGCAAAATAGTGTTAGGTGATTAAATAAAATATTTTTTCTATATTTCCGAGAGAATTAAATTAATTTCCTCCAAATTTCCTACAACTATAGAAGGCCATGCAAACATTNATTTTTCTATATTTCCGAGAGAATTAAATTAATTTCCTCCAAATTTCCTACAACTATAGAAGGCCATGCAAACATTCATGATTTAAATGGGGCTAGACATTGATTTTCGAAATGGTGGGCATATAGATATTTAGATATGTTTGGATTATCAATGTAACAATTTAACCAAATTATTTCATAATTTTTATGCTGATAGCGTGTATTAGGAACATCTTATACAAAAACGTTTTTCAACAGTTTTTATATAAGTTATCCCTGTTTATATAAATAAGGTGTATATTCCAAATCTCGGATACCAAACAACCAATTTCCACGAAATTTTTAATACAAGTGGAATTGTGGTAGNAAGGTGTATATTCCAAATCTCGGATACCAAACAACCAATTTCCACGAAATTTTTAATACAAGTGGAATTGTGGTAGATCATGTTATATTACGTGTATTTAGTTGCTTAGATACATAATTTCCAAAGGATATCCGTGTTAATATTTCAGGTTAGTGACCTCTGTCATTCAAAACATTAGACTGATTACATCCGAAGTTGATGCCGAATCCTNGGTTAATATTTCAGGTTAGTGACCTCTGTCATTCAAAACATTAGACTGATTACATCCGAAGTTGATGCCGAATCCTATCTCAGTGATGCAGTTGATTGTACGCTAGCATGATTTTGCGAGTTTTTCTGAATTTTAATACCGGGTAAGTCAGTGTGTATTTTGTTTGTCTTGGTATTGTATCACATGTTTCTGGTTTCATCTGTAATGATTTTGCTGTCAATGAGACGTCAACATGTACCTACCATCTATGCTTTTAAGAATTTCAATAAAATTTATATAGAGGAAAGCAGGCTCATAAGTTATCAATAACTTATTGTTTTGTTTTAATATATCTATTTCACTATTTCCATGCATTGAATCAGCTCTATTTCGTGTCTTTAAATAAATTTCACTCTCTTTAGGTATGAAGTTTTTTTGTACTTCTAGTTAGTGCATGGACATAGAACTTTCTTGCATGAATTTGAATTTGTACAAATTTCTATCCTTATAACTTATTCAAAACATATTGTAACCTTACTGTTAAGATATTTCTGGGAAGGGGGGGGGATGGGGAACAATTTCACCGAACAAAAATTAGGAACGTAGAAATTATTATTTTTCTAGTTTGTACGGGAGTCACTTTGAATCTGTGCAGAAGTTGTATTAGATGAACTAAAACCAATTTCGAAAATAGCAAGTCCATTTTTGTAATGAATCACTGGCGTGTAATTTTTAGAAGCCAGTGATAAATAGATAAACTACCACCGTGTGTACGATTGCATATAGGTTTAGATACATATAAATAAACACTTTACGGTATAAAACGGCATTACATACTCTCGAAACCTACGGTTTTTCCAAGTTTCTCTGTAAGGAATATGAATTTTTTAATAAAGAGTCATCACGCGCAGGAGCTATTTTCGCATTTCAATCGCTCAATTAAAATAACTAATTATTACCTTGCTTGATTACTATTGCAGAGTTTAAAACAATTTTTATATGCATGATCCATCTTTTGCAAAATACAAAACCAATTACCGAAATATTGCGCCCAAGCAACCACTAAATCATGTTGGATGGGTATGAGAAAGAATATTAGATTTAAACGTTGGTAGGCGTAGTCAATACAGCTTCACACTATTGACGTCACGCCACCTACACGAGTAACAACCCACTCGGGTTTATTTGCTTGCTTCTCATCATCGGCTCGCGTGTGGCTTATGGGCAGGTGTTATCGTGAACAATTTTTCGTAATAGGTTTCGAAAGAAAAAAAAAAAACTAATCGCGTTTGCAGATTTTTGTAGCTATTACCCTACGTCCTCTTAACCGCAACTGTTCGGTTTTATTATATATAATTATAATCAACCAAGTTCAATTGATTTATACACTATTAGGCATTTATCGTTCATAAAATTCAGATTATCTGATGGTAGTAAAATATTCATGTCTACCAAATTAATTAATCGTAACAAGTAGCTTAACGAGCACAATTTAGTTCTCGACTTTCACTGACAGAAATGTAGAGTAATTAGTACGAACCTTCGATTTTCAGTTGTTGTATGAACCTTGGGTTTCGGATGAACCACAATTGTCCTGAGAAAAACTAAGTTTTCACTGGTTAAACGATGCGTGGAGAGAGTGTGGAAAAACGTAAAATAATTTCAAGTAGAAGGTGCACTCTAAATTTGTATCAANTTAAACGATGCGTGGAGAGAGTGTGGAAAAACGTAAAATAATTTCAAGTAGAAGGTGCACTCTAAATTTGTATCAAAGGAAAACTACTGATTCGCATTGAAATTTAACTACTCGAATTAGTGAAAATGGCTTCCCTTAGAATCGAAGGAAAGCCGCTGGTTGTTTCAGTGAAACAGTTTCACTGCTTGAATAAGTGTCAGCCAATTGCTTGCGGCGAATTAAATATCGTTTTGAATTTATCCAAATAATTACGAGAAATAAACTTATTTTCGATAATCCCTTTTTATATTGTGCAATATTAACGTAATGCAAAAGGAAAAGTAAACATAATCCGTGGTAGCCAGGATTTGGATTCTCAGTAACCAGGTCCTAGACTATTACCTTACCAATCGAGTTACCAAGCCAAAACTGTCTTTGGCCTTGAAAATGTAAGTACTAAACTTATTCACCAAAAAAAAATTACACTTAAATTGCATGTCCTTTCTTTTATATTTAGGGTTCTTAAAACAAATAAAATAGTACATACNTTAAACGATGCGTGGAGAGAGTGTGGAAAAACGTAAAATAATTTCAAGTAGAAGGTGCACTCTAAATTTGTATCAATGGAAAACTACTTATTCGCAGTGAAATTTAACTACTCGAATTAGTGAAAATGGCTTCCCTTAGAATCGAAGGAAAGCCCCTGGTTGTTTCAGTGAAACAATTTCACTGCTTGAATAAGTGTCAGCCAATTGCTTGCGGCGAATTAAATATCGTTTTGAATTTATCCAAATAATTACGAGAAATAAACTTATTTTCGATAATCCCTTTTTATATTGTGCAATATTAACATAATGCAAAAGGAAAAGTAAACATAATCCGTGGTAGCCAGGATTTGAATTCTCAGTAACCAGGTCCTAGACTATTACCTTACCAATCGAGTTACCAAGCCAAAACTGTCTTTGGCCTTGAAAATGTAAGTACTAAACTTATTCACCAAAAAAAAATTACACTTAAATTGCATGTCCTTTCTTTTATATTTAGGGTTCTTAAAACAAATAAAATAGTACATACGAAGGCACTCAAATCACCACATTTAATGCAGTTTTAACTTTTAAATCGAGCACTATTAGTATTACGTAAAAACGAAATGAAAGACACGAAAACAAAATAAAAGACTGAATCTTTATGTTGTCATATAAAATTTTACTATAAAACATGAAACTCACATTTTCAAAAATTAATTTTTTGGGTGTCATCAGCTTATGCGTTTTTATTTCAATCGATACACCTTGTTTAACTAACCCATCAGTCAAATAAAAAATCACTGAAAAATAACAAATGAAATGGTGGGAAATGTCACTTAAACAATAAGTGCAGGAAAAATAGAATTGATTCACTTATTCTTCAGTATAACTTACTGAAGGGACTGTCGAATAAGTCAGGTGTTGCTAACTGATTTAAACAATGAAATTCTGACTGATTAAAATTTAGAGTGATGAGGCTCGCGTATAAGCGTGTGTAGAATTTCGTATGAGACAGCATTCGTACCAGATTTTTCTTTTGATTATATAGTTACTCTACAAAAAAAAAAAAGCAGTCGCTGCCTAACAAATAAGAACCCGCAGAGTAATGAATATTTTAAGGAGCATGGGTTCAAACCATATGTGATGCGAATGCATGGCAATGACCACCTTGTTAGGAAAGATTATCAAGTGCTTCCAAAAGTCTATGTTTTCCAATAAGCGTACTTTACATCTACTCAGCAAATCTCTCTGTCTGTGCGGTGTTCCCTCCTTTAAAACCTTTTGAACATATGTAGTCAAAATGCACACTATTAGATAGACTTACGCAGTAGAACACAACAAGTACATTTGACGTCTATGTTTCAACTATAGGCCTACCGGCAGCGTCTCTTCAAAATAAGTGCCATTTATTTAATTATTGCACGTTTCGGATTTTCTGTCACATTTTAAAAACAACTCAATTGAATTGAACTATAATTTTTAAATTCGCAGTTACATCTTAAACTCACATTCTCATTATATTTTAGAAAATAGTGTCACATATATAAATAAATATTTAACAGCATATCTGGAAACATATTAAAACATTTACCCTTAAATTTCGCATTCAAATAGTGCTAAGAATGCCAAGGTAGGTTAACTAAAATTACCTGATTTTTCTTGTTTAGTCACTTGTTTTCGAGATAGCGAAATTGTAAATATTAAGGTAAGTAGGCCTATGTTATGTTTAATAAACAATTACACTTATTTAAACTAAACTTGGTTTGCTGGCAGTATTTTCTGCGGGCATAAATATTGCTTTTCAATAGTATGTTGGGTCCGCCTACTTGTTCTAAATCGTCATTTCGAAAAATAAATTTATAAACATCAACATATCGTGAGCTATTTAACCAATTGCCTCCAAATCTCGCAAACCTAGACAAAGTAGTTCTTTAGTACAACGTATGGATTTGAATGAATTTTGTTTCTAAAAAATTATGTTCACAAAGCCTGGTTCCGAACTAATTGAAGTTTGTATGTTATATTTAATCATTATAAATATTTCTATGAAACTCAGTATGCTGACATTTCCAAGCTCAGCATTATTTAATTCAAAAATTCGTTGTTTACTTGTCTGCATTTTTGTAAGACAATGTCAACTAGTTTATAAATTTGTTTTATCATATTTCAGGACCCACCAATTTCAGACCTAACATTACAGATTTGCAGACAGTAAAATAAGGAATTTTGAATCTAATGGCGTGTATGATTTTAAACTGTCTTCCTCGATATCCGTTGTGTTAAATAAAATATTTCTGGAACAATTAACCGATTTAAAAAAAAATTGGCTTGCTAGCAGTACTAAATGTAGTGCTTGATAAACGTGGTAGTTCGCTATGATGATATGTATTAGTAGGATCAACGTGAAAATATTTGCTTTAACATACTATCTCAGAACATTTGTTAAACCAAGGTCACTACATTTTTAATGTCGTTGGTGCTATGGAAGTATCTTATTTTCAAAATAGTCGTTTTTAATCTTGTAGTGTTTTATTCTTCATATCTAATATTTTTACAGGATTTAATCGGATTTTTATGCAATAACTAACGTATGCACCAAATCGTATAAGTAATAACTTATATCGTTCGACATTTTAGAAGGAAAATGTCCTGAAAAATGTGCCAGAAACTGCAAGACTATGATGTGCATTTGCGTCTTTCTTATATAACATAAATAATATATCTTCATAATTAACATCATTATGTATAAACATATCAGATTTCTGTTAGAAAACTGTTGATGTAAATATAGCCAAATTTTATGGTCATAAAACATTGCTTATAATAGTTGAAAAAACATAAACAATATTGAAATAATAGCAAATGGTTCTATCATCCAATATGAAGATATTCATATCTTAGTGGTCCTGGTCTATTTATAGAGGTTTTGATGCATATGTCCTAATATTTCTTTCTCCCAACTTTTGATATATGTAATTTATTTTATAATTAATCACGCATCGCCTCTATTTGCAATGGAACTCACGCGTAAACGTAAAATGTACTGAAACATATAACGTTCACTCCAAATACATCCGTGTCCATGATTTCACAGAAAAAATAGCCATCGAGTATTTGGGTCGATAATATTCTTTTTTGTTATCAGTGAGCCAAACAACAAAATATGAGTATTGATTTGAGGTGAATTTTTGCAATTATTGTTTCAAAACACTTACGTTCTTGGCTTTCCAGCATCACGTATGGTATCAATAATTGAAAAATGAAGTCGGTAATTTGCAACATAAATAGTTATTTTGATTTCATATGTTGCAGAGCGTTTCCATTCTATGTACGGGCACAATTTCTCAATAATCGTTGGCTTAGCCAGGATCGTTGAGGGATGGATGTCCCAATTAAAGAAAATAGTCAATAAAGTTTTCTTAATTAATTTAGAATCACTACAAAGAAAAACGCCTTCGACTTATTTTCTCATTATAAATTGCTATCACTGGTTGTTTACAACTATAGTCCATTCACAGTTAATACCAACTTTTCCGAAGCGTTGCTAAAGTTCTACTTCCAGAATATTTCTCCGCCTCATGCAAACAAAGCTTAACAAAGTCTAGAATATTACACCAAAGGGACAATACACTGCATTCCTGCGCACTCAGTGTAATAATATTTTTCATAAGAACAGTTTCTTACTGTGTATTGCCACCACACACCATATTCTCCCTGTTTTAATTATATGTATTATACGTGAAACATTATAATTTATAGGTAGAAAATAAGAAAGAGTAAAATTTGGCCATAATATGGTACTTTTATGTTAATAAAAGTATAAAATCTATTCTATATATTGGAAACACACGTAATTCATGGCGTGAATTTTCAAAGTTTGATTAAAAAAGTGAGAAGAAACCGTGAACTAACTATAATATTAATATTATTCTCCGTTCTCTCACAAAAAAATAGTGCACTCAAATAAATTAAATGTTAACGTACTGCTGAAGAACACAAAATGAGAGGTAAAACTAGTACCTGAGAAGGGCGTTCAAAAGAGCTCAATTAACCGTGGGCAGGCTGTGCAGATCCGGCAATACCTCGGTGGTTGCAGATACCTCTAGCGAACATCTGTCCCGACGGTGACGCCACACATCCGCGCTTTCTTCTATTTTGCGGGCGAGCGGCATGCCCAGGCGAGATGGGGCGGGGCGGGGCCCACCCACGGGACGACGGCAGGGGCGCATCCCGGGTCCCTGATCCCTCGTCGCAGCGCGTCAAGGACCGGACCTCTGAACCGACAACACGGCCCGCCTAAAAACTCTATTAACGGCCAACACCAATCAGCCGCGTGGCTCGCCGACCAATTAATGTAATTAAGGCGCCTGCCAACCTGTCCCTCACGCCGCGGCGTGGTCGCGGTGCCAACATGTGTGTTGAAGCGAACCAGCCCCCCTTCCTCTTGTCGCTTAACGTCAACACCGGCAACAATTTATATTACGAGAGCTTCGGTATCCTGAAATTGATATAGTTAAAACCACTGCATGTATGCAGAATTAGTTAAAAAAAATTATTCACAGCAAATTAACAGATATAAGAGGCCATTTCTTAGCGCACTNCCATGTATGCAGAATTAGTTAAAAAAAATTATTCACAGCAAATTAACAGATATAAGAGGCCATTTCTTAGCGCACTGAAACTAAAATTGTATTTCATAATTAAAAAATAACTGTAACATAAAATTTAACATTAAAAAAATCAGTATCTACCAAAATGTTATAAACAATTAACAAAATTTGTTTCAAGAAAACTTTCTTAACATTAGCATAAAAAGTCTTATTTTTAAAGAAAAATGACAAAAAAATTTTATATCCTATTTTAAGTAAACAAAAAGAGATTCCTTGGAAATGACTCCAATAACGATTTAAATTATAAATATCATATGGGTACCAGAATTTGAAATATAAGAATATTGTACAGCCAAATTGTTAATTTGGAGAACAAGCATATAAATTAATTATAATAATAACCTTTTTATTTTTATGTAAGTTTTTAACAATTCATGAAATTAGCCTATAAAATTTTTAATAAATAAAGATTCTTACTTTTACTTTATAAAGAAAATACAATACAATAAATATTATTAACGTTTATACATATAAAAATACAGAGTATAATGGTAATAAAATTCATATAAAAGACATACTATTAGGGTAATAATGATGATGTTCCAGGTGTGCTTAAGTCCAGGACTAGCTTCTCATGGACATCAAAGGAACTCAAAATCCCAACTTTAAAGGCCAGATTACAGCCATGGACAGCGAATAACCCCCTCCCCCCTGATTGAAAAAAAGTAATTAAAGTAGACCACCTTGCCATGACAAGGGACGGTTGATACGGAAATTTTTTAACAGGCTGCCATCAGGAGTGGGCAAATTGAAGGTGAACTTGGTATTGTGGGCTATATTAAAGATGGCAACATAAAATGTGATTGCGGAGAATACCAGACTCTATGACACACGATTCAATGTCGACTACGTCCAACTTCATGTTCAAAAGAAGACCTACTTCAAGACTTGGAGAATGCGTTGGATATGGCTCGGGATGTGGTCAAATTCTGGTAAAATTTATACCATGTCTTAAAGAATTGTTGTAATTGTGTTTCAATATTGTTTCTGGACAAGAATATATGAAGGATAATAATGAAAAATTGCCTAATAAAGACTACAGAAATGCTTTAGAAATATGTAATTAAAAATATTATAATAATTTTAAACTTTATTATTTTTAATTTTTAAGTATTTTGCTGATGAAGTTTATCAATAAATGTATGTTAAAAAAATTACAGTTATTATTAAAACTTAGATTCAACAAAGAAAGTAATACATATCGCAGATATAAAAAAATATTAAAGTCGATTTCCATCACAAAATATTCAAGAAATCAACATGTTTTAAAATAAAATAACTTATTAAAATATAATAAAATAAATGTGTTTATCTTCTTAGAAACAAAACCATTGTGTGTGACGTTAGTATATTATAACCTGTTACAAAACCATTTATGGTTTGCACATGATAAAATACAAAACGAATATTAAGTGAATCATGTCAGATATCTCCTAAACTGAAAAAACATTAATTCGTTTGAACTGCATAAATCGTTTAGAGGTAAACCGCTTCCCATGTGTAAGTCCTGTTCTAAGGAATACAGAGTTTTGTTTTCGTATAAACAAAATTAAAATTTATATATATGAAATTATACACCATCAATTATTAAAAGCTGATTAGGAGCTAATATAACAATCTATGAACATAAAAATAACATGAATTATGTGATATATGATATATGATACTTTGGTGACATTGGTGACATTATTTATCTGCAGAGATCGAGATGTAATGTGACCAACAGATAATCACAAGCGAGAAATGCGATATTACCATTAAATTAATAGCACAGTTTAGGGGTAGTGGTGTGGTCGAGCTATAGTGTGAACATGGTATTTGGGGGGGGGGAGATGATTAATTAATTAAACAATAAAATCTTGTGGTTGAGGTGGAATGAAGGTGACACACTATTGGATTAACGTCCTCCGGTGTCATACCTGAAGGTCTATCAGGGGACAGCTTTCAAACTAACTTACGACCTAACTTAAATTAACACCAATGTCTCGCCTAGGATTCGAACCCAGAAGCTCCCGCACCCCAGACCGGCGGCGCACAAATCGACTGCACCACGGGAGGTCTGCCACACTAGAGGAGACTTGCCGAGTAAACGGCCAATACAAATTTGTGCTGGTGAGTCGCCTGCTATTCGTCGTGTGGGAGGGTATGAGTTTATCTGCTCTGCGTCTCTGTGACAGTCGGACACCGGAGTATATGTCGAACATGACATGGAAGTCTTCAAATAATTTCCCAAGTTTTGAAATTTTATTTTAAAGTAGTATATTAAAATTTTTTTATTTTAGAAAAATCAGAATTTTTAAAGATTTGTTAGGATTATTTCCCGATTTTTTACATTTTTTTTGTTAAATGTTGATGGTGTGAAGGTCAAGGTCACCCACATACACCATGTTGGTCGGGTCAATATTGTAATTTTTCCCCTTTTTTTACTATGTTTACGGTTTTTGTGCAGTTCTCGATTATTCTATTTCAAGGTCATGTAAATCCAAGAGATCAATTAGAGTTAAGGTCGAGGTGAATAGTGTGATGTTTTCCTATTTTGGGGGGATTTTCCTTGATTTTTACATTCAGGTCATCTCTATTGTGGCTTTTGATTATCTTCGTCACTGACCCCAGAATAAGCAATAATTCGCCAACATATATTTCATTCATTACGTTGTGACCACAAGGTAAAGAATACAAAACACCCAATTATATCTCCCCATTTCCAGCCCCCTTTTTTAAAGAGACCAGAAAATAATTGTATACATATTAGCGAACAATAATACCTAGAGACCTCACTTCGTGTTATTAATGAGCATTTTCAACTCAATTCGCGTTGCGTGCGCTACGACGGTAACGATTTTCTTAATCGGCTTGGAATATCAGTTCGTCCACCAGGAAAATTTTGCAAGTGCAGTNGCGCTACGACGGTAACGATTTTCTTAATCGGCTTGGAATATCAGTTCGTCCACCAGGAAAATTTTGCAAGTGCAGTTTTATATATATATATATAACAGCGGAATGTGGACACAACGGAAAATATCGATATCTGATTTGGTAATTGGATGGAGGAAGACCAAGGATCTATTAAGTATGTAAGTAGGCCTAGGTTATGGTTTCTAAAACTATTTGGATGTGTATGTGAAATACATTTTTGTCTACATGGTATTCTCGCCATAGGGCAGGATCGCTATGGATAACACTAGGTTAGCGTCAAGGAAAGCAGATGGCCATACCCTAAGGACACCTTCGTCGTTCCTGGACAGTCAAAATAACGGATGAGATGGGGGAGAAGCAGTCATTTAATTGGCTGCATAGGGGTAAGCGGAATATCCAGAGAAAGGCTCCCCTACGACATCATCGTCCACCATATTACCCACATAAGAAACACGAGCTCAATATTTACCACTTATTACTGATGCCTAGGATCAAGCCAAGGATACCAGCGGTAGGATGCCAGATTCAAAGCTACGGAGCCAATGGCAGGTCCACGCGTGTATATCTGCAATAGGACATGTTTAATCAGAAACTAGATTGTCTTCGTACCAACACAATTATTTTCTTTGTAATAGTAAATATAACTTTCCAGGTAGTAGGAGTATGCAGTGTAACCCATTTAGCTTACTCCTAGCTGCGTTGCTTATAAAAAACCGGTTTTGATATGTAAGTCTTACACTCAATTACAACACCTCTCTCTTATTCTCGTACTTAATGTAGCATTAGTGCACGCCTTTCTCATTACCGGAACGCAGCAGTATCGTTTTATGGTCACCATTCGACGTGTTCACGGCGGTCCGCTGCGAGACCGCGGTGAAGTGCGTGAAGTACTTAGCGGTGAGCGCACTGGCGATAACGTGCGCGACGCGCTCGTAAATGTCTTCCTTATTGCGACGCAGCCTTAGTTACTGGCAACAACACCCCGGCGCAGCTGCCGTCGCTAGCCATAACATTTGTGTTTACTTCATGTCCCCACAAGCTTGTTGTTCCGTGCTGCTGGCACGCTTCGCTTCAGTTCCGGACCTCGTGTGTTTTCGATCCGCAACCAAGCAAGAGTAAATGAGAATTCGCTGCAATGTGTCCGAGGCAAAGTTGTGGCGAACGCACGAGCAGGTACGACAGATGCTACCGGAATTTCATGTTTTCGAGTCAAAGAAAGAGACTATACCTATTTTATGTGACTTTTTTCTAGTGCATTGTTAAGTTAGGAACTTTTAGTGCTTATGGTATTCGTATACAGTTTCACAATTTTGATGTCGGTGTTTTGCACAGTAACAAACTAAACCTTTTGCTGAGAAGAAATATTTTACCCTTTAAACTGTTGTAAGGGACTTTAAGGTACAGAGATAATACGCAAAAAATTTCAATGTATTAGATGTTTCTTAACTGTAAAATTACGGATATTTGCGCAGTACTCAATTAAAAACATTTTCCTATATTTATACATCTTTCAGCTGTTACAAAATGAGTAGCGTTCTGCAGACACTTGATAAGTGAATATTTTTGAAAAGGGAGAAAAATAAAGCTGCAATTAATCATTAGAAGAATTACGTCCTCTGGGAAAATACCTACAATAATGTTCCCATTACAATGATTACACAATATCTGAATTTAGTGATTAACTTTAGGTCATACAGATATTATGTCTCCTGTAATGTAGTAATTGAGTTTTGTTTGGCTACAACAAAAATCTTAGGCTATCAAAAAAATGTTTATCTACTGTATCAGAATGTAAAGTTATGAATTTTTCTTATTGGTTTTAGTTCATGAGTAAGTTATATTCCTAAAAGTTTGCTTATAATTAAATCATTTTATCAAATAACGTGTTTGACATCAATAAGTAAAATAATAATTTTTATCCCAAGCATAAAGTAAGGTAATGAATTAAGTAATCTTGAAGTACATCGATTAACACAGCAAAATAATTCTTTAAAAATAACAAACAATATTACATAATTGTTGCAATAAATAAGTTTGCCTTAGTTAAGAGTTCTTTTCCCAAACTAAATATTTTATCAGTTCACTTGTATAATTATTTTGGTATATGTAAAAAAGGATTTTTTTTCTAACGTCTCGTTTTATTTTAACAATAAAGTTATAACAGCAACTACAACGAGAACAAAAACGTCTCTAAGTTTAAAGTAAACTTTTCTAATTTTGTGCATTAAATAATGTAGTTTTCCCAGATAAACGATGGCTGTAAGTTAAATTTTAGACAGGGTTATACCACTTTAGTAGTAATTAGAACAATGAAATTGTAATTTTCCGCAGTATTGTAGGTTAAAATTGTTTGCCATCAACTCAACCTAACTTAAGCATTAGTGTATTGGGTGATATTGAGTTTAAGCTACGTTCCGTTTGTTTGCAAAGCGCACAGCTGGAGCCCGTCTCTTTTGTTATTCGCATAAAAACTTCAATGCATAACAAGAAATAATTTGAGTCGTACGTGGTATTTTATGTAATATATTTAGCTTTACTTCACATTATCACACTGATGCCAATTTCCCGCCTCGGTAATCCCAGAAAAAAACACATGCAGTCGTTAAAAAAATGCCGTTATTATGTTTCCTCGTCCGTTAAACTAATATAATGGTCGTCTTTGAATACTTAAAGACCTTAGATGGTATGGCCAAGCTCGGGATGTGAGGGTTTTCCACCTCGAGGTCGAAGGAAAAAAAAAAGCCACCAAGAAAACATTTCCATTTATTTTTCATAGTCATGTGGGTGCCCCAAGCAGCCGGCAGGAGTGCGACAAGTTGCGTTGACGTTACGAGTTGAATTAATCATAAAGCCAACCGCTAGCGGAAACAAACTGCCGAGTGGCTATCTTTGTGGTTGGAGCAGCGCTGATCTTCGGACCATAACTATAGTATGTGCCATCACACGTGTGTCACGGTTCTATTAGTACAGGTTTCTTCAAGCAAGGCTACTAATGTTCTGAAAGAAAAATAAGTCTATATAATTTGGGAAGCGTGCGATTGTAGCTCATTCTATATAAGTCACAGTTCTTTCGTGGCAATATTGGCTATTATTTCCTTTGCTTACTAAACTATATCAAAACTTCTATTTATTTCTCAGTAAAATTATTGCCAAAAGATTTACTAAATAACTGATTTGTACGGTCATCAATGATTCCCGCAAAAATTTAAGAGAAATGGAAACAAAATGGGTACGTGCGTTAGAAGTTAAACTTATTTGGCGCGACTAAAATAAAATTTTATTACTCACGCAAATAATTTATGTACGTAGGAAAAACGATAAAATTATCTAAGAAAGACATTAAATACAATTAATAAAGGTTTGATATAAGGACAGAATTAAAATACCCTCAACGCGCCAAAAGCAACACTTTCAAAATTTTATTACACAATTTTTGTCACTAACAAATGTTTTACGGCAATATGCAAGTAAAATTAATTAATAACAAATATATTTATATTAACAATGAATTTCTAATATAAATTAAATGTTTTTCAATTTGCTTACCACACGAACTGATTTTCTGTCGGTTTTAAATATAACCACGTGCTATGTTTTGTACCTTGCGTTTGTATTGATCTAGACGATACGCGCATGCGCGTTGTGTCGTACCCCTTCCTTGTTCACTGTCGAATTCCGTTACACTGTGCGCGTGCAACTTCCGTTGCGCACTAAACTTTTACTCAACGCGCCAAAAGAAGTATAACTTCAAAAAACCTATAATGTTTCAAATCTTATTATTGATATGTTACTAGATGGATTATTTGGAATCGTACATTGCCAGCACTAATCAGCCAGCTACTTATTTCTCCGTCACAATAATATACAAATTACGATATTAATCGGTTACAGTCGTTTATGATAATATGGTTTTTACTCCAGTGATTTAGGGTGGCTTCAGTTCCGCAACACAGAAGAGTAAATATATTCATATTTCACGTTTTTAAATAACTTGTTATGTGCTCCTCGTATGTTGAGTTTACATTTTAATTCCGGAGTTTTAGGAAACTAGTTGCCATAAAAATTTCATTACCATTACAATTAACACTTATAAATTTTACAAGTGTCAGTATTTATTATTGCATGAATCTTTCTGTAGTTCTACAAAACCTGTTATTGCAGTACTACAAAAAAGTCTTTAGTAAAAGAACAAGCACTTGTAAAATTACAAGAAATTTTCTGTTCGGTTACAAAATGTTTTTACTCTGTAGGCGTATACAGCCAAATTACTTGGAAAATACAAACTAGCTCTAATGCTCACACTCCTTTGTATCGTGAATCGGATAGCAGTAGGTTCAACCATTCTGAGACTGCACTCTAAATTCGAATCAGTATAAAACCAATAATTCGCAGTTTCAACTTCTTGAATCAATAAAAATGGCTCCGCTTAGAATCGGTGGGAAAGCACAGATTGTTTTAGTGAAACAATTTCACTGATTGAATAAGTGACAGCCAACTGCATGCAGCGAATTAAACACTGTTTCCTTTGTTTATCATAATCATTACGAGAAATAAACACATTTCCGATAGTCGCTGTTTTTATTCTGAAATAAAAAAAATTATAATAATAATTACATTTTCATAAATTTTCTTGCCCTTGGGAATTAAACTTACATGCCCTGCTTACATACTGCTACCACACCATTATTGACTGCGTAGGGAAAGGGTGTGTGTATTAAATTATTTATAGAAAATCTGTCTGGCCTTTCTTGTCGTTTTTTTTTTCAGTTCGTAACATTATGAATGTTAATAAAGAAAATGGATATGAATGCACTCACGTAACCACATTTAATACAGTTTAAACGTTCAAATCGAGCGCTATGATGATTACGTGAAAATTAAATTAATTATATTTTTATATAAGACGAAACTCTCATTTAAAATATAAATTTATTGGTTTAATTTCTTTGAAGGTTTTTATGTCATTAGATAAACGTTGTTTTACTGTCATTTGTTCACGTTGTTTAACTATTCATTAGTCAAAAAGCAAATCACTCAAAACAGGGAATGGAATTGTTAATAATGTCACTGTTTTAATCAGTTAACTGCACCAGACATATTCAGCATTCAATTCAGTCAATTGAACTGATGAATAAGTGAAAAAATGCCAATTTTTTTTTCGCTTATTTATTCAGTGTCAATTTTCACCGATTCATNGTGAACTGATGAATAAGTGAAAAAATGCCAATTTTTTTTTCGCTTATTTATTCAGTGTCAATTTTCACCGATTCATCAATAATTGCATGCACTGTTTCTCAGTTATTTATCTTTTGACTGATGTAACTGTTAAAAAAGGCATGTATATCAACTAAAATCAAAAAAATTAAACTAATAAAACTCATAAAAAATATTTTTCCAATGTGGATTTTGTTTTTTATAATACACTTATGTTTAGTGACATGAACATTCAGTCTTTCTGCGGCGCATTTAGCACAAATACGAACAACTCACACTGCTTGAGAAGGCAAATCGTTGAACTGCAGGAGGTAGGGTGGTCGTTCCACCGAAATGACAGCTACTTGGCCCGTTGCGACCAAACTGTGTGACGCTATTGAGAGCAGTGGGAACACGATGGAACACTCACGCTCCGGGAAGGCTCTGGGTGATCTAGAATGATCACCATATGAGATTTTTATTTCATCACCCTGAAGAAGTGAATTATATTTCCCAATTTACAATTGCCTGTTACAAACCGTTTTCAACATTTCCTTCACGGAGCGGCAATTTTCATGACAATGAGTGTACTACAGATATACTAAAGTTATTTAAAACAATCGTTTTATATTGAAAAACATTTGCTTGTGATTGTTGTTTAAAGTGAATAAATTCAATATATATATATNTAAAACAATCGTTTTATATTGAAAAACATTTGCTTGTGATTGTTGTTTAAAGTGAATAAATTCAATATATATATATGTATATATATATATTGAATTTATTATATATATATGTATATATATATATAATGGTTTGCCTCTGCCTATAAGAAATANATATATATATATATTGAATTTATTATATATATATGTATATATATATATAATGGTTTGCCTCTGCCTATAAGAAATAATTTTTCCTTATCATATCTTATTTATATTTCTTGGTCATTATTTGTGTTGCGTTAAATAACTTGCTCCGTTTTTTTTATTTTATATTGAAGCACTTGTTTCATTTATTCTTAAACTTTACCGTACAATAGTTGTTACGTTTTCATGATTCAATATAATTCTCATTTGATTCAGCTACTCATATTAAACAGCATCCTTGATTATATAGATATAAATTAATATACGAAAAACATTCGATTGGAAAACTTCCGTATTTTCTACAGTAGTCACTGTAATTTCAAAATGAAAATTTATAGACATTTGCTTTATTATTATCTACATATTTGGCGAAATCAGTGACCGAAAACGCTAAGGCTTTACTTCCGGAATACTAGTTTCTCGGTTGGAGTTCCGGGTAGGTCATAAATTTGTATGCCCTTTTTAGACGTGATTGGAGAAAAGTTTAGTGTATGAACTGCGCTCGAACACATAAGCTACGCTTGATGGTAGGAATTTGTTTGTAGGAGATGCCTGCATTTCAGGATAAAAGTATAAACAACGAAGAAGGGGTTTTGTCATGTCACATAGTAGATAAGTACACAGAGACGAAATAGTGTGGCGGTTTCTTTAGTCGTAGGCGTGCCCATTCTCTGATTAGCAGCGCAAAGTTTTGGAAAAAGAGCTTTGTGTTTGACTGGCCATTGCGGTTTTGCGAACCTATTAGTTGGGCCGCCGGCTGCCATGTATATTACCAGGTGCTGATTGCGAACGGCGTTCCGAAATGTTGCTGGCCATATTTTTTTGGCGTGTGTGGCGTGAGTTTGAGGAAAGAGCGGCTGTTTCATATCTGAAGTATTTCTGCTTAAGAGATAGCTCCATCGTCACTCTGCCCGAAGGCACACTACGTTTGGTTAGGTGATTAGTCACTAGACTCTTCCAGTTACGTTTTTCGGTCCTGTCTCAAACCGCGGTGCTGCATTTTTTCGTAAGGAAAATTATTATACGAAGATTGTGGTGGACACTATAGTAGTGTGTAGGCTATGGTGATACCAATACCTACACCTGTTTATGAAGGAGGGAAAATAAACTGACAATAAACACTCCGATAACACTCAATTTCAATTGATTTTGACGTGACAACGTCTTAAATTAGGTTGGGCTGGGAGTCACTTATGAAAAAGTGTAACGCTCGGTAACGTTACGATGAGTCACCGAGGAGGGGTAATCAAGGGAGGGAAATGAGGGGAGGAAACAGGAGGGGAGCCGAGCCGGCCAAGGAGAAAGCCACCTTGCATGGAAGCAATTCCAAAGACGAACGACGCGGTGGAGCTAGCGTCGCAGTTTTACAATTAATAAATGTAATTAGACGAACCACAAGGAAATTAATAACGCGCTTGATAAATAAAGACGCTCTCGCATTACTAAAAAAATATGTTTAATGAATATTCGTTGCAGTGACAGATATTGTGTTTTTGACGTGACAACGTCTTAAATTAGGTTGCGGCTGGGAGTCACTTATGAAAAAGTGTAACGCTCGGTAACGTTACGATGAGTCACCGAACGAGAGAGAGGCCCGCCGAATGCCTTGCGTCTCTCTCCCACTCAACTATGATCGGTCTGCCGCGCGCGCAGCACTACGTTGTCACGTAAAATCTTCGCCCGTAAAACCGACTTTACAGGCAACCATTTTTTTAACATCCATTTCTTAACCCTGAACTACGATAACATAAAACCAAAGATTACATATTACATGACCATCGAATATGATTACTTGGGGAGTTTGGTTGCGAAATACAAAGAATAGAAATATGGAATAGTCCTGACTATACCTGCCCTCTAGATGCCAATACATTCTCACAAAAATTAATAAAAATTCGGAACACCGAAGAAATAGTCCATAAAACTCGTAGAGAACAGTGCAAAATTCACACGGTTTCCTCCTGGGGCACGAGACAAGNTGGTGTACACTATAGTAGTGTGTAGGCTATGGTGATACCAATACCTACACCTGTTTATGAAGGAGGGAAAATAAACCGACAATAAACACTCCGATAACACTCAATTTCAATTGATTTTTAACATCCATTTCTTAACCCTGAACTACGATAACATAAAACCAAAGATTACATATTACATGACCATCGAATATGATTACTTGGGGAGTATGGTAGCGAAATACAAAGAATAGAAATATGGAATAGTCCTGACTATACCTGCCCTCTAAATGCCAATACATGCTCACAAAAATAAATAAAAATTCGGAACGCCGAAGAAATAGTCCATAAAACTCGTAGAGAACAGTGCAAAATTCACACGGTTTCCTCCTGGGGCACGAGACAAGGACGCTCAGTATCGGAGTAACTTAATCCTGATTGGCCCAGTCAGATAAGAAAATGTCTCCTTACAAAGACGCGCTGACAATAACTAAAGGAAAGTCAGAATTGTGTACGTAAGATATTGAAGCCTAATCTGCTCGTAGATATTTCGCGAAAATAGGTGGCAATAGAGATGAGTCAGTCACACCAATATATTTCCCGGAAATCAAACCAGGATCGCCTGGGTAGAAGGCAATGTCACTATCTACTACACCACAGATGCGTCCAGTATAAATAAAATAACTATATTTATATACTAGAACCGATAATAATCAGATATTACTCTTAAGGAAAATGAATTGGTAACGTTCTTATGCAGGAGCTACTTTAACATTCGCCTTCATTAGGGATGGAACAACATTTGGCAAGAACCATACTGAAGTTGTTGACTGGAATAGAAATCACAACCTTTTGAATGAAAGCCAGACATACTAATCATCTCCAAACATGCTCATCACAAGGCTTTTGAGACTGAAGATTTATTTGGTTACATATAATAATTGTAAATCAAATTAATATGGTTCGTGTTATCATGTTCGTTATTGTAGATGGCGATTTATAATTTTTGTCTTATTAAAACGATAGAGTAGACGCGATACATTGTTGTTCTAAAGAAAGTCTTGCCCAGAGCGCAGGAAACTCTTCGATTTATTATTTATTCTATTAAAATAGTAATTTTAGCACTTTAAAATATTAATGGCATTACATTCAAACAAGTTTTTATCGCACCACTCAACTGACGCGCCGAACACCGATAACACGATTAGCAAGAAACTTCATGGTTGACACCTTTATTCGTAATGTTTTATGTTGAGTGGAGCCAAAGAGAGCGGTGGGGGTGAGGGCGGAGGATTTTCTTATTCGCTGGGTAATTGTTATTTTTCTTCTCCACGCCGCCGTCCTAACATTATGTTCCCAAGCACGCGGTCTTATCGAAAGGTTTCCAATCTCGACGGGCCAATTTACGAACACGACTTGTGCACCAAGGCTTGAGCAAACTGTGAAAGGAAAAAGGGAAAGGGAAAAGGAGCAATTGAGGAGGGAGTGTAGAGCAAGGGTTTGGAGGGGAGCGAGGAAGCACGTTCTCATCTTAATAAAGCGAAACTTTGTAATTTCGTCAGGAGCATCATGATCAAGCCATCAAAGGATTTTCCAGCTAGGGGTAATTATAGAGGCAAGCGGTAATCACGTTACGAATAGGAGAGGCGTTGGTTGCCCCCTCCCCTCTTTCATTCCTCGTTTAGTATCCGGTCGCGAAATGCAGTGTGCCAGCGCTTCTTCCAGCGTTACGTGAGAGAACTTGGAAAAAAAGGGGAGGAGTGTCTAGCGTCAAGTGAAAATTTGTCTCAGGTAATTGCAATTGCGTTACGGTCAATATTAGTTCACCTTGCCTTGGTTGCCAGTAGTGAAAAAAACCTCGTTGCTAAGAATCTTCGATGGCCGTGCACGCTAAGGAGTTGCAGCACTGAGTAAAGACGTATATCGATTGCAGCCATGGGGCGAGGACATGCCGCTTATGCTCCGATGCCAACTCCCGAGATGAGTGAGTGTGCGAACAGAGTGATGATTTGGAGCTTAGTTTAGTGAGCAAGTGCTGTGGGCCTATTGAATATTGCTATCAAGGGATTCAACACAAAATCTGCACTTGAGTTGCGCTGATGTGGGGTTAAATAAAAACAGATTTTCTAACTGTGCTCTGCGTTGGTGGAAATGATATCTCGGCATTGTTTGTAAGAAACTACCTAGGAAAAGGGATCAAAATACGTATTTTGCGATGATACATGTACTATTTAATCCTTTATTTAATATTTTTATACTTGCAACAAGCAACAACAGCGGTGTCATTAATTAAAAATGCCTTTTCTTTGGAAACAAGAAAATGTAAGCGGGCTTTTTCAATTGTCAAACAATGTGTGTAATTTCAGTTTTTTTTTTTACTCTGCCCTTATGTTTCCTACCTGCCTCACGCATTACAATAAAAGAGAAACGGCTATCTTGAAAGATTTGCCATGCTGTTAGAAAAAGCAGAGAAGAAAAGAGCACTCATTCGAACCTGGTGAAACGATCATTTTTATAAACATCCAGTATTCGAGTGTAATTTTAGTGCAGCGACCATGGTTAGATACATTGTAAGTGACTGTCTCGAAGTGCTGAAGTCCAAGGCTGGAGCTCAGTCTCTGGAGGATGTAAAATTATTCAACTGTTCGCATGGTCATTATTTTAGTTTTTTTCGTCTATGCTTACTTATTTTACGTNAGAGGATGTAAAATTATTCAACTGTTCGCATGGTCATTATTTTAGTTTTTTTCGTCTATGCTTACTTATTTTACGTTAAGTTTACTCATTTCTGAGTAATTTGCGTACTTTTTGACACTGGTTTGATATTTACAAATTTTGTAAACGGAGATTTACGCACGTAATTTCTCAAAATCTGTGTAATTCAAATTATTTTTCTTTCATTCTGTATAGAGTTAACATCGTGCTTAACGATTTTAAATATAAAAGGGTTTCTCAGTTGTACAAACTAATGACCATAAAATATCCTCATCCGGAAAGAAACCACAAGAGGCAAAATTTAGTATACATATTGTTAGAAATTTCTGTAGATTTACGGAAACTGTTACAAATATGTAGAGCTAATTGACGGAAAGGCACTCCGTAATGACAAATAACGGAAATGAGCTCCGTAATTATAAAATACGGATGCTCATCGTATTCTTATGGCTTCAATTTTGAGACACGAACAATGCCGTTGATACCTAAAGCGTATGAAATCCCATATTCACAATCTCATTTCGTGTAAAATAGTGGCATGTGAGTNCAATGCCGTTGATACCTAAAGCGTATGAAATCCCATATTCACAATCTCATTTCGTGTAAAATAGTGGCATGTGAGTAACGAACCAATCCTTGAGTGTGGCTTAGCGGTTAGCCTGCTCGCCTCTCACCAAGGCGAACTGGGTTCAATCCCCAGCCGGGCCACTTTCGGATTTTTGCGGGTGGGATTCGTGCCAGACGATGCCGCTGGTTAGTGGGTTTTATCGGGGATATCCCGGTTCCCCCACCCTTTGCTTTCGGCGCTGCTCCATACTCACCACAACCACTCACATCGGCTCTCAAGACCTCGCTGTAAAGAGCCTCTCAAATATCTTTACTCATTCACTCATGGAGTGCCAATTCGTTGATTCTTGTACAAATTTCGCTACAAGACAAATCATTTTGTATACCCAGTGAAACACGCACATAAGGAAAGCAAAAAAAAATTTTCGTAACCTCGTTTTAAAAATTGCAAATAATACAAAATAGCAAGCGCTCAAATACGACCTGAAACCAAAAGAGGCACGTTCGTCACTTTCGTTTAAATACCATGTTTACGGAACACTGCGTGTAGAGGTGTCATAGGAGAATGGTTCGAGTTATTGAGTGTAAATTTTCCGATTCATGTTAGGGTCCCACTACAGGAAAATATATTAAAACTTTTTTTTTTTAATTTATCTGTTTTACTCAGTGAAATACATTACGAAAATAAAAACTCCTCTTCTTACCTTTGTTTTTAACCATGAAATAAAAAAACTCATTAACACTCTAACAAGACTAGAAACTAAGGGAGGTGGATGCATCATTCTACATAAATCCCGTATTTGCAACACTACTTCTTGTAAGAGCGTGGTAGGTGAGTGGATAATGAGTTGAACTGACAGATTTTCTTTTTCCGAGTTCATATCTTGCTGGACAAGATTTTTTTTAAATGTTTTATAGTCCATTTTTTATACAGTGAAACACCAACATAACGAAAGTAAAACGTTTTTGTTACCCCTTTTCATAAAGACCAGATTAAAAAAACTTGCAAGTTTATGGACACGTGACGTGAATTCACGGAGATTTGATATAAAATTTACTGAGAGAACGTTATTGAAAAAAAAAACGATGAGTCCGTAATTTCACGCAGATGTCTGGAATTATTTTTAACCGGTTCTTTCCGCAATTTTAAGGACATTTTTTTCTGTCAGTGCAGCTTTATCAAGGGAAGTATTATAATTATTAAAGTTTGGCTGCTATTAGTCTTGTAAAAATACTGCCTGTTGGTGTTAAAAACAACCAGAATCCTGGTAATGAGAACAGTAGTATTATAGAATTCAGCTACGAAGGCCACATTTTGACGATTCTAAGATAGTACCACCAGTTTGGTTTTATGTCAACATTTGACGTTACCACTAAATCTTAGCCAGTGAATGCGATGCTGTATAACATATATATCCTTAAATTTAAAGGTTGTTTGTGCCAAGAAAAACCTACTACATCTGCAATATGCAGCTGTAAAAAACCTTATTTCAAATTTGACATGTAATTATAATAACTTTTGAAGGTAAAATATATCAAGTAATTCCCTTACTTGTCGAATAATTTCCAGTTAATGTTTTTTGCAACTAAAATTTCCCCTATCAAAATGTTTGTAGGTTATATAACATAGATGTTTAAATTGTTCCTGCCATGACCTGGTGTCTATGACTGTATGGGTAATATTTATTTTATTATTTAATTTAAATGCGTTTTATATTATTCAGCTTCTTACCAAAAACTCTCTAAAAGAAAACTTTTAATATTCTCTTGCTGGTGAATTAATACCCTTTTAGGGGCTGGAAACTAGCACGGAGGTAAATTCGTACCTGATCACTCACTTATTTGTATCTTTTCCATCCAGACAGAAACTTTCGTGTTAAGTGACATTGTCAGCTTAATAAATATACTTTTAGCCAGGTCTTCTCAATTCCTTTTTTTATGTTCTTACAAATATTAATTNACATTGTCAGCTTAATAAATATACTTTTAGCCAGGTCTTCTCAATTCCTTTTTTTATGTTCTTACAAATATTAATTTTATAATTGAATTCCTTAACAAGTCACCATTAGAATCAATTTGGTCCCAACAAAACCATATATTTAGTAGCTCACTTGCATTATCAACCCATTGAGACACATTATAGTGTGTTTAATGTTATTGGCTGCACCAGTACGTTTTAAAAGGCAATATTGATTATACTTACACTCTAGCATTCCTTGTGCAATGAAATAATTACTTATTAGTTTTACATGTAATTTCATAGTTATACAAAATTATTACACTTTCCATTAATGCAGAAATTACAAGAAACTTTTATAGTTCTCAAAGTGCCTTACTTCTCTATATATTCACACGTGAGAAACTATAATATATTTATTCTAATACAAAGCTATTAAACAAACCTTTGACAATTTTTACTTTACGAGCTCAAAAACTGTAGATATACATGAACTTGACAAAATATATATATATAAATGGTAATAGTTGAAAAGAAATGAAATAGCTTTGTTTTCAAGCACATTAAATAACATATTCAAGAAAGGTTTAACTAAAAGTTGTAAATGTCTGATACCCAAACAGGAATGCATAGACATATTTACAGGAGNATATTCAAGAAAGGTTTAACTAAAAGTTGTAAATGTCTGATACCCAAACAGGAATGCATAGACATATTTACAGGAGGCCAAAAATAACTCGCACATGTACTCAATATAATTTATTTTAATATAATTACTATGTTGAAATGTAAAATAACCCCAATGCATTTTCGGCACAAAGGAGAACATATTTTATTTTGGATTCGTATAAACCTGAATTAATTATACATCCAATAATATATAAGCTATTTATTCTTACCCAAGACTGTTTTAATACAAATTACAAGGTGTTCTGGCATTTCAAATATTAATTAAGTTATACTGGCACTTAAGTAACAAAGAAAACGTCTTTTTGTGTTTGTGTGTGCTGTGTTAACGATTCATAAACGAAATTTTTATTACATCACACATATGCATCACTGCTCGAAAAATAGGTGGGGGAACATATTGATGAAAAGTTTTTCTTCTGTAATGCAAAAACTAATAATGAAATATTTGTAATTTACGGAAAACAGCAATCCNAAATTTTTATTACATCACACATATGCATCACTGCTCGAAAAATAGGTGGGGGAACATATTGATGAAAAGTTTTTCTTCTGTAATGCAAAAACTAATAATGAAATATTTGTAATTTACGGAAAACAGCAATCCATAGGAATTTCAAAAATAAATTGTTATACAATTACACTGCGAAATAAAATTTTATTGGAATATAACGTTAAACGACACATTATTCCTGAAACCAATGGTGTCTTTCATCCACCGGAATGTAGTTTACTACAGTTCGAGGCGACCACAGCACTGTATTCATATGAAAAATACATGAATGATGAAACTGTTTATAATACGCAATAAATATTCCACAGCCTTTAAATTAAATGCAATAATTTTACAAATATATATATATATAAACTTTTGACTGAAATGCAAATTTTGTTGCTGCCGATATGAAACACAAAATAGAAAATCAGCTGATCGCAGGAAATTTACATTGTAATTTTTTGTGACACCGTTACAATTTTAAGGGTTTTACTTTCAATTAACTGTCAAAATTTGACCTTCGCAGTTGAGACGGAGTACCTATGAAACCAGAAGTGACTGATAGCTAAATAACCTACTTTCCTCTACATGGGTGCAAATAAATTTAAGTCAAATTTTTAAAATCTTAAATGACAGGCAGGCGCGGACGTCTCATGACAGCGATATCGTTAAAGATGAAACCAGAAACATGTGAAACAGTACCAAAACCATTAAGATACACGAGTGACTTACCCGGGATTCCAATTCAGAAAATCTCGTGGTATTAAGCTAGCGTGCAATCAAATGCATCACGGAAGTAGGATTCAGAATATCAACATCGGATGTAACCAGTCTGATGTTTTGAATGATATCGTTCACCAGCCTGAAATATTAACACTGCCATCATTTTGAAAAGAAGTGACTGAGCCACTATATTCACATTCGTTTGCATGGCCTACCACAATGCTATTTGTGTTAAAAATTTGGTGGAAATTGTTTGATTGGTCTCGAAAAGAAACTCGAAAAAAAAATTGTTTACAGGGTTATATAATAAAAATGTGCCTAAAAGTAGTTTATGTAAAGGAAGTTTCTAAAATGTTCTATTGGTATAAAACGTTTGACAGAATTTGGTTAAAGCAGATGTAAATATCTATATGTCCGCCATTTAAAAAATCAATATATGGCCCCATTTAAATAATGTGTATTTACATGGTCTTCTCTAGTTGTGGAAAATCTGTAGGAAATTAGTTGAATTTTCCCGGAAATATGGCAGAATGTTCCATTTATTCACCTGACACTATTATGTAAAAAATCAGACAAACGAGGATCTATGTATGCATAAATGATTCTTCTAATTAATACCGTTTGCGTACAAATTTTACTGAATCTTGTTGAAATGTTTCATAGATACAACAAATTAATGTAAATGATTAAAATAAGCACCTTCAAAACATGCCTGCCGCACAAAACACACGTTAATTTACATAACCTGCTGTTGCATTACTTCGTAAAAGTTTTGTATGAATAAGTTGATTGGTCCCCGAGATACGACATAAATCCTTCATTGTTTATTTAACGATCTTTATTAATGGAGGACAAAAAGTTTATATATTATCACATATCATGATTTTCATCGAAAAAATATTCAAAGTCAAATTTTCATCTGTTACATAGTTTTGTAGATATTTCACAATAAACTAAAATGTTTGTATAGGCGCCATTCGGAAAATAAAAGGTATAGGTACTTAAAATTTGTAAATTATTATTGCCTACACAAAACAACTTTTTCGCCGGATTTGAAAGATATCAATTTATTATTTCCCGACATACGACGTAAAAATGTTATTATTTCATGTAGGGCTATCTTACAAAATGGCGGAGAAATAAGGGTTTGCAGAGACAATTTTAAAGTATATAATTGATAATGTCAAGACATATAGTAATGTTGAAATTTTCTTGTAATTTCGTAGAAAAAAAAATCTGAGCTAACATTTTTATACGGCCACCATTTTGAAAAGATATGTTTCTGTATCTCTCTAGGTTTATCATTTCACACGGCCTACCATGGTGTACTTATTTGCCAAATTTGGTAAAAACTGGTTGTTTTTCGGAGATATACCGTAATTTTAATGACATGTGATACTATTTTACAAAATAACGGAAAAAGGAGATTAAGTGCGCACACATTTAATGGCTGTAATATTAAAGCCAGCATGCAAAGTTTCACTGAAATTAATTACATTTTGGACGGTATAACATTCTTATATGGCAGCCGTTTTCAAAATAAGTAGCTTCCGTACCTTAAACACATCAGTTGTCATCATATATAGCAGTACTACTTGTTTGCCATATTTGTTAGGAATCGGTCAATTGTTTCTCGAGATGACAACAAATTTATTTATTCCTGTTACGCTATCTTACAAAATGGAGGAAAAATTAGGCAATGTGTAGACACATTTTATATAACTTATATGAAATCTCAGAATACAAAGTTAAGATGGAACTGATTACATGATTTCGAAGATATTGTGCACTATGCTAAAATATTTAGATGGCTAACATTTTGAAAATAAGTGTCTGAAACACTTGATAAATATTTGTTCATATCAACCGCCGCAGTACTACTTGTTTACTAAATTTCTTACAAATGTATTATTTATTTCCCGAGATATTACACAAAGACTTTATTAATTCATTTAGCGCTACCTTACAAAATGGCTTACAAATCTGGTCGTACCTTGGATGCTTGTAATAGATACTCTCAGTGTACAAAATGTGTTTGAAATTGGTCAAACAGTATGAAAGTTTTAACAAATAAACCTAAAATATTGGTATGGCCACCATTTTAAAAATAACTGTTTGTCATAATTTAAACACATTTGTACATATCAACTGCTATATAACTACTTGTTTGCCCAATTTTGTAGCGATCTGTTAATTGTTTCCGGAGTTGTTACACAAAAACTTAATCAATTAATTTAATGCTACCTTACAAAATGACGGGCAGCAGCAGCATGGTCACTATTTTGAAAATAAGTTCCCAATTATCTTCAGTTATATTTATCTGGCCTATTATATAACTTCATGCGTGCCAAATATGGCGAAAATTGGCTCAGTAGTTTTAGAGTTATAACGTAAATGCTTTATTTTTTCATGTAGGGCTATCTTACAAAAGGGCAGACCAACAACAATTTTTGCCACGCAATTCAATACCTATAACTTGCACTGCCAACATACAAAATTTGGTTAAACTTGGTTAAATGGTTTCTGAGAAATGACATATCCCTCTAAATTTTGTTATGATTAAAGTAATTGCCCAGTGTGGTCGATAACTATAAAATTCAGGTGTCCTTACTTAGTATTACATGTGTAACGAGTTTGGTGAAATTGGGTTCAACCGTTAAAGTATTTGAAGGTGGAGACACACACACGCACCGACACACCCAGCCACACACATATATAACCGCACATACACAAACACAGACTCACAGACATGAAAGTAATCTCATAAGCCTTTCTTTCCNGTGGTCGATAACTATAAAATTCAGGTGTCCTTACTTAGTATTACATGTGTAACGAGTTTGGTGAAATTGGGTTCAAGCGTTAAAGTATTGAAAGGTGGAGACACACACACGCACCGACACACCCAGTCACACACATATATAACCGCACATACACAAACACAGACTCACAGACATGAAAGTAATCTCATAAGCCTTTCTTTCCNCCACACACATATATAACCGCACATACACAAACACAGACTCACAGACATGAAAGTAATCTCATAAGCCTTTCTTTCCTACGGCAAGAAGGCTAAAAACATATGTGTATTACAATAATTGAGCTTATAGAATGAACGTTCTTGAGTAGCTACCATTCATCGGCGATTCATTATTCACAGATACAAACCACTCAAAAGTTTTTGAAAGACTGCTAATCGTCAGGCTACGGGAGATAGGGTGATCGTTTATTCTAATTCTCTGCCACCTGAATCGTTGCGACCAAACTGCGCATGGTTGTTGACAACAGTGGGAACATGGAACACAGACGCGTCGGGAAGTCTCTGGAGTGACGACCAGAAGAGGAACGTTTCATTCTCAATAGGGGTGGCACAGCCTCAACGAACAATTTGCGAAAACGATAATGCCCGCCCTCAAGGATTGTCTTCATAATGTCAGCACCCTTCCTCAGACAGCCCAAACCCCAGACTTGCCATCTGTATGACATATCTGGAACTAGCATGGATGGTAGCTTCAGCCGTCACCGGGTTTGCAGCACATGGATCGAAAGTTGCTACCACTACAGAGTAATCTTCCACAGGATAACATTTGAGGTTTCTATGACGTTATGCCAGACCGCATCGACGCATTGGGTTTTGGGATGCTGCAATATTCTATTAAAGTTAGTTTTCCATTTTACAATTTTCTCTGGACAACAGGCGATTGGTCATGATGTATAATTATATTTGTTTGATTGTTCACATTGCCTGTGCCAAGTTTCATTCCTTTCCGACACTTAATTCTTTGTGAGGTAATTTTGTTGGCAATGAGTGTAAAAGACTGAATTGCTCGGTACCTAGTACAATTACTGGGCTAAGTGCACGATTTTTCTACTTGCCTCCACAATCCAATTCTCTTCGAATTCCCCAATGGGTTGGGAGCCCGCAGCGTAGTAGTAGTCAGACTACTTGACTCCCATCTAGCTAGGCGAACCGGGTTCGATTCCCGGCGGGTTAGCTCCCAGATTTTCGCGCTTGGGAATCGTGCTGGACGATGCCACCGGCAGGCGAGTTTTCTCAGGGATGTCCCGTTTTCCTAGAAATTGCATTCCGGTGCTACTCCATATTCACCTCGCTTCACCCTCATCGGCTCTCAAGACCTCGATGTTTCTAGCCACCCAAATCTCTCCCCTCTCCCACTCCACTCCCCAACGGGCTGGTCAACACTAGTGCATGGGATCGCCGATACTTTAAATCTCTCCGACGTGTTTAGGTAGCGGTTTACTCTCCCTCGCCCCTATGAATGTTTCTGAGGGGCAGAGGGAGCCGCGGGACATCGAAGGCTTAGTGGTATTCGCGTGAGGCTTTCCCGGAGTCCCCTCCCCCCCCCCCC
>NQII01003661.1:68005-143877 GCA_002778355.1 Clitarchus hookeri | reverse complement strand
ATTCATTAAAATAAAACTCTCTTCTTTGTGTCTGCAGGGAAAATTAATTATTTGCCTTCAAAGCATTTTTTTTTCAGCGCGTTCGCTAGAAAAAATTACACGATTTTGGAAGAGGCGCGTGGTCAGGCGTTCTGATCATGTTCGCCGATAGACCTTAAAGTGTGCACTTCACTCGTATTTCACGCCTTGTTTTGTTTTTTAAAATTCAGGTTATATTAGTATAGTAAAATAAAGATTACGTTGAGTTTTTGCTCGCATAGAGATGAAGGATAAATGATGACCTCTTAATTAATGACCAAGTAATTAAATTTTTATTTGCATTATTATTCCTGCTCATATTAAAGCACGTGTCATAGTGCAGGACCTAAACATCAAAGCTTCTGCATAGTACGAGCCAAAAAAAACCCTCTAATCCTAAGGAAGATAATAAAAAAGATAATCTCTTTTATGCACACAAAAATGTATAACGGAACTTTTAATTCACTGCTCTAATGAAAAATTATTTTAACTAATACGCAAAATAGAGATATCCACAACCCATGTATATTAATGTTTACTGGTTACNTTCCCCCTAACTACCCCCTTCTTCGCTGTAGTAATGGCCGCCAATTATGCATGAGGCCGCAAGGAGAGGGAAGCCAATCCCTGTGGCCACACATAATTATCAGGTGTCCTGCAAAGGTCCGCCACGTTAGTGTATTCATTAAAATAAAACTTTCTTCTTTGTGTCTGCACGGAAAATTAATTATTTGCCTTCAAAGCATTTTTTTTTCAGCGCGTTCGCTAGAAAAAATGACACGATTTTGGAAGAGGCGCGTGGTCAGGCGTTCTGATCATGTTCGCTGATAGACCTTAACGTGTGCACTTCACTCGTATTTCACGCCTTGTTTTGTTTTTTAAAATTCAGGTTATATTAGCATAGTAAAATAAAGATTACGTTGAGTTTTTGCTCGCATAGAGATGAAGGATAAATGATGACCTCTTAATTGATGACCAAGTAATAAAATTTTTATTTGCATTATTATTCCTGCTCATATTAAAGCACGTGTCATAGTGCAGGACCTAAACATCAAAGTTTCTGCATAGTACGAGCCAAAAAAAACCCTCTAATCCTAAAGAAGATAATAAAAAAGATAATATCTTTTATGCACACAAAAGTTTATAACGGAACTTTTAATTCACTGCTGTAATGAAAAATTATTTTAACTAATACGCAAAATAGAGATATCCACAACCCATGTATATTAATGTTTACTGGTTACNGTAATGAAAAATTATTTTAACTAATACGCAAAATAGAGATATCCACAACCCATGTATATTAATGTTTACTGGTTACGTCATTCAGGGAATCTAAATACGTACATTAACTGTAATGTCCTTGAAATAGGTGAACATATAAGTGAACATAAATAAAATAAAAATTTACTTTAGCTATATGTGTAACTGTCCGCTCCTATCATGCGTTAAAATTGCGAGACGTCGTAAAGAAATTGAGCAGAATAAAGTTACCTAATTCAATGCAGCGCTGATACACATAATTTTACAACAAGACGGTGTTCCGCTTATTTTTGATACTCTCAAATAGGACATTTCCAGGAAGAGGGATCGGTTGAGAGTGAGTGTGTGACTGCTGAGAAATGATACTGGTTTTATATATTTTCACTTCCAGTGATAATACTGTGCTTCAAATTTGCGAAATTATTGAGGTGTTTCACATTAAACTCTTTAACAACACTATTATATACCTATACGTATCCAATTTCTTGGGTTTCATGCTGGGTATTTGTAAAGTAGTTTCTGAGGTGCAGAGTCCTGCCTATTTCTGCACCAAAGCCACCTGAAGATACTGGGCAGCTCTTTGGGTTAATACACACGTCGAAATACGATGACTTACTGCACGAAAAGCATGCTCGGTGAATACACATCGGGTCACCTAGCTGGTCAATTCAAAAATATGATGTGCTCGCTCATGCGTGCAGCCAGACGTGAACGCCCGTTATAAATTATATATAAAAAATATGGACTTTTGCATGCCCAAAGATCGTGAGTTATTGCTGAAGAATAATAACCATATACACCTGGCCTGTTACAGAGCCAATTTATAAAACATGGAAAGGTGTTCTCGCTTGCCAAACGTAACACGGATCAAGTTGTCGCCACTTTCATTTATCTCCCTTCGATTATTTTAACTGTACTTTACCTACTCTGCCATTCTCATCTTATGCGAACACTCCAGGAAGCACTGTCAAGATTGACATTGGACAAGTACGTAAACCATAGAGGGAAAATAGGGAAGAGTTAGCGTGCAAGCTCCGTAGTTCTCTCCGCGTTCCAACATGGGACTGCTTTTATGTTAATATCAATATCAAAAACAACGTATATGGGATTTGAGGGAAGAACACGGTTTATGCATATGTAAGTAAGCGTTTCAGATGTTTTTTCACTTCTTCTAACCTAGTTTGAATACTGAAAGCTTATATTTAGGTTAATCAGAGTAGTTTTTCGCATAAAAAAAACGGGGCTGTTGACATGTCTAAATGACGAAAATTGGTCTACCTCACTTTTGTCTATGACGTAAACAGAACCCATCTAATGTTTTCGGATCCACGTTTGAAGTTCTCTGCACCACACCAATCGGGTCCACCCACCTAGGCGAACAGGGTTCGATTCCCGGTGGGGTCGCTCCCGAATTTTCGCACTTGGGAATCGTGCTGGACGATGCCGTCGGTTGACGGGTTTTCTACGGGATCTCCCGTTTCCCCCGCCTTAGCATTCCAACATTTCTTCATAATCACCCCGCTTCACACTCATCGGCTCTCAAGACCTCGATGTAAAGAGACCCAAATTTCTCCACTCTACTCCACTCCACTAATCGGGCAGGTTCAGTGGTCAGCGGGATATATCTCGCAGGCTTCCGGTCATACATCTACACTTGTGAGCGTCGTTATATTGTAAACCTTATTGCTTTACTCACGTCCCTACCAAAATCGTCTGCTATTCTCCGATTGTGTCGTCTGGTAGATGGGGCAAAATAACCATATTCTCGTGGCTTTGAATACCCTAAACTTCGCCTAGACAACAATGTAAAGACATTTTCACACCGTCGGACGTTCAAGCTGAGGGCACCATCTTCCGATTTTTACCTGCGTCTACTTATCCTATGGTTTTCTTTGTGGATAACGTCATGAGTATTGTTTCGTTTTAACAGTGTGGTAAAATGTGGACTAATTACACGTGACGTCAATAAACTGCTCCTTTCTGTTCTGCCTATTCTATCGCTATTAACAATCTGCATCCGATCGTGATCACAAATCTGTGCTATTGCCTATACGCAGATACGACTGTAAAGGACATCGGGGAAATATTTTACTTTATTAGTCCTGCTACGACTGGCTTAATCCGTCTTTGCATAACATTTCATTTCTTTACTACACTTTTACACTTTTGTAAAGACCAATATCAAAATAAATGGTACAACAGAAAACTAAGACAAATGCACTTATTTTATAAGCTCGTAGAAGGCTCAGCTCATGTGAATATTATTGGCTAGTATGTTTTCGAAGCTGTATCAATATCCAGGTTAGGAAATATCATTCGTTTTATTTAAAAGAATAAGGTAATCGTGGAGAGAAAATTCAAAATTTATCTGTAACCGGAAAATTAATGCCCGATCATTACGAAATGGAAACAACAGATGTAATTATTAAGTTCATAATACTTCCTGTACGAGCTAAAGTGTTAATAACTTTTATAAATATTGTGTGTTCAGTAACGAAGGGTAAATATTTTGTTAATGATTCTCAGAACCATAAAGATATATGACTTTATTTGCCCACGTTTAAAAGTAAACACTTGCAATTATTTTCGAAAATAAAGCACATAACACCACCTGCTCATTAATATGCAAGAGCAAGCGTCGGCTCTATTAAGTAACTAACACTTTAAAACTGTTAAAATAAATGCAAATTTAAACATGCCAACTTTTGGTTATTTTACGTGTTTTAAAGTGCAATTTATAAAAAAAAACTATAGTACCCGTAATTTTACATAAATGCTCTTAAGAACCCAGAGAGTACTACATGTTTTGGTTAAAATACGTGAATGAATCAATATAAAAAAATCACTTTGCTTTTGATCTAAACTTTTTGATTTATCTGTAAAAAACACATTCATTATCAATGTAGTTGTAGATTTTATATTGTGTAATTTTATAACTATCATGTATGCGTAGAATTTATTCTGGATCATTTGTGAGTTTAGAGTTTCGATTATTTTTATTTTTATGTGCAATTTGTAAAAACTAATACAGTATTTGTAATTTTACGCTAATATTCCTAGGAATTGAAAGAAGATTACAAGTCTTTGTTTAGAACATGTGAATGTACGGCTTTTTATCAGTAACATAGGAGCTGAAACTATACAATTTAAAAAAAAAATGGACAAATACGCATACATCATGTAATACCGACTTTCGGTATTTCTACGTGTTTTTGTGCAGTTAAAAAAAAAAGGTGTAACTATATAAAGCCATTAATTAAGCGTATATAACCACTTCGAACGATATTTGTATGTTCAAATAGAAACTAAACACTCGCTGATGGGACGTGCTTGCTGTTTGCATATTACTAAAGTGTTATACATATTTCAAAGACATTTGTTATTATTTTATTGGTATTTATCAAGTTACAGAACGTAGGAACATAATGTGAAAATGGTAAAACTGCACATACATATTATGTAGATTAACCCAACAAAATGGCAAAAGTGCTGATACATATAATTGTAAAAGTACTTAGTGAAGCAGTGAAAAATTTGCAGACATTTCTTTTTTTTTTAACTATAGTGAATAGGTATTTTTACTTTTCTAATAGTGAAAAATAACAAATACACTGCGATTAAATTACATTTGCGATTCCAGTGTACATTTAGTTTTTCCTGAAGAAAAACACACGCATGTTACAGTTCATTTTATGCTACATAGAACTAGTAATTTTACAGAATTCAGTGTAAAATTATTATTACAATTTACATGTTATTATATTAATTTACGTGTAAATTTACTTAGACGCAGCGTAAAAAATTTACATTTGTTTGTGTAAACATAGATTGACCATAGAGGAGATTATACTGCCACATACATTTAATAAAATTACTCAAAATTTGTTTTATAAGTGGGGTGTGCGATTATAATACGCGTTCCCTTAGATTTCAACACCAGTTTCACGGAACAGTTACGAATACCGAGGTGAAACAACAGCTTATACATTACGAAATCTAGTCGCTTTACTGGCCAGCAAAAATTTTAAACGCTGTTTGCCAATCAGTGTGTCTGGAAATCTACTTGCCAGCTGCCAACCCAGGAAATAGGGAACCTTTTACAGCGTGCANGATTATAATACGCGTTCCCTTAGATTTCAACACCAGTTTCACGGAACAGTTACGAATACCGAGGTGAAACAACAGCATATACATTACGAAATCTAGTCGCTTTACTGGCCAGCAAAAATTTTAAACGCTGTTTTGCCAATCAGTGTGTCTGGAAATCTACTTGCCAGCTGCCAACCCAGGAAATAGGGAACCTTTTACAGCGTGCANTTTTGCCAATCAGTGTGTCTGGAAATCTACTTGCCAGCTGCCAACCCAGGAAATAGGGAACCTTTTACAGCGTGCAGTATCCAGACCAATACGAGAGCCCTTCTGAGAGCATCGTCAAGCCAGTCACATGAAAGTAATCGTCATTTCACGTCGACTCTGCGTGCGTATCTGGTCTGTGGCCACGTGGGGGCAGCAGTCGCCAGTCTGATGGCGTGGCGCGCCCAAGTAGCCCGTGTGGACGGGGACCATACTTTTACTAGCACTCACTACTTTTGTGAAGCAGAACGCGGAAACAAAAGAGATGACATTACATTCATTCAATGCTGAGTAGCCGTACAGTAACCCGACAGATTCATACTTTTTNCGGAAACAAAAGAGATGACATTACATTCATTCAATGCTGAGTAGCCGTACAGTAACCCGACAGATTCATACTTTTTGTTTTCATGTTGACATGTTAGTACCCGTAACATTGCTTCTATCCAAACCTTCGTCTTTTTAATCCTGTTGCTATGCTCTGCTGACAGTTTGACCTAATAGTCGGTTGCCTTTCCATTACGATAGTGAAAAGCTACGAGTCGAACGTCGCCATCTTGCCTTCACACACACGCCATGCGCCGCTATGTGAATTTTGTGCCAAGGGTCGTCGCGACCACAAACAAATAGTGAAGTTGAAAGTATTTCGTATTCTGTGCATGAACCCATAGACTAAAGATGAGGTCGACCGCTTATTCATCTTCTGCGCGTGCACCCATCATTGACCTACCCCAAAGGAACACAACTGTCAAAGTCACATCGTCAACAATGAAGAACGTGTTTGCTTATATTTCAACTTTAAAAAGACAAACACTTATATGTGAATAAAAAAACTTTAAGCAATTTGAACTTATTGCATCTGCATTAAAAATTGGTCAGAGGAAGTAAATAAACATATCAAAGGATTTGTTTACTAAACAGTGTTCTAACCTCATATTCAAACCACACCGTTTTTGCTTTTCGTATTGATAGAAAAACAATTTAATGTTGAGACACGGAGATTGGTTGTGTGCAGCCAGCGAGATCGGCCTACCTCATTTTTAGTTTATGCATGTACTCAAAAGTGACTCTCCTGTCACGAGTAAAACAGTCAAGTCACATGGTCAATATTGATGGTCTTGTTGTTTATTTACATTTGATTTTTCTAAATACACACTTTCGTATAAAATACTTTGTTTAATTAATATATATTCAAGTTGCAATGAAACTAGTTTAGAGGAAGTGTACAACAATCTCAAAATAACTATTTGTGTAAACAGTGTTCTAACCTAAGAGCATATACATATTGTCATTGGCAGTGCTACTGGCGGAAAAGCTATCGAATGCTGGAACGCGGGGAATGGCTTTTGCGCAGCTCGTATGGGCACTCTGCCCCATATTCACTCTACCGTCAAGACAAGTGGCGGCCATATTATGAAGGACTGCAGGCCACTGAAATGTCGGCTGGAGTGACAGCCACGACAGCTGCGCTCCGAGTGCCTGGATAAGGTTAATTCTACTCAAGTTAGGAACATAACGCAATTTATTAGGGGAGAGTTTGTCTCAGGGAAAATTTCCACTGCTAGCTGTGCAGTGTTCTAAAAAGCAACTTTTAATTTAAACTTACAACTACTTGAATTATAAAAGAGAAATATTTTATCTACTTATGATGTTATTTTATATATGATTTATGATTGTTGCAATTATCCTATTTTAAAACATAGAAAATAGAGAAAATTTGGTACACATGCAAAACTATCGCTTTCCTAGTGGCGAAAATGTTCACTTTCCGAAACTTTTAAAATGGATTTTCTCAACCTGTAGTAGAAGTAATCTTAGCCTTGCTCATGTACGAGTACGATTTAATGCACAGTAATGGTCCTCCACTCACGCCGTGGTTGAATGGTTAATTTTTTTAACCAAATGGTCACGTGACACGATTTTGCATACAAATATGGTAGTTCATTTTGTGAAAAAGTTTTATTGAATCAAATAAAGTTTTTTTTTTTTTTTTAGCAAACATTGTTATTTTTGTTAGAGGCAATGTAATATTTTATTTCTGAAACCAAATTATTTTATTGTTCTTATTTGGTTGGCTTAAATTTTAAAATTTGATTGGCGCAAGTAAATATTTGTTTAGTTCTATGTACATTTCTGTTAATATAATAATAGGCACTCAAAGACCGACCGTGGTTTGAACCCAATCGTTTGCATCTGAGTACTACGCCCAAGCAACNGCTAAAATGTTCACTTTGCGAAACTTTTAAAATGGATTTTCTCAACCTGTAGTAGAAGTAATCTTAGCCTTGCACATGTACGAGTACGATTTAATGCACAGTAATGGTCCTCCACTCACGCCGTGGTTGAATTGTTAATTTTTTTAACCAAATGGTCACGTGACATGATTTTGCATACAAATATGGTAGTTCATTTTGTGAAAAAGTTTTATTGAATCAAATAAAGTTTTTTTTTGAGCAAACATGGTTTTTTTTTTGTTAGAGGCAATGTAATATTTTATTTCTGAAACCAAATTATTTTATTGTTCTTATTTGGTTGGCTTAAATTTTAAAATTTGATTGGCGCAAGTAAATATTTGTTTAGTTCTATGTACAACCAACAGTTTCTGTTAATATAATAATAGGCACTCAAAGACCGACCGTGGTTTGAACCCAATCGTTTGCATCTGAGTACTACGCCCAAGCAACTTCAGCTAAAGTAACAACTTATAGAATGTAAAGTATTTAAATAGAACACTATTAGTATCCTAACTTTAACAAAATTTACAAACAAACTCTCCAAGTGTATTTTCAAACGAGTATTTCAAAGTGTATTTTCAAGTGAGTGGCCAACATGCATACACAGTTGATTCAACTGAATGTTTTGTTGACAGTATAATTTTTTTGTGCCTAACATAGAGGTTTTGTTTATTCAAGCGCGTATTTTTTTATATGAGCAAAATCAATTTTGTTGCTTTTTCAGTTTTGTTTACTCAAAAACTCATTTTGAGTCTAATTATTGACCCTATAAAAAGAAGAATTTTGTACACTGGAACGAACTATTCTCCCGGTGTGGGTTAAGTAGATAAATATGGATTATTTGTGCAGTTATAAGTGGAAATATGGACGAATGATCGTAGTTTTATCAGGGAATTGTTTATTATACCTTATAGAGTGTACGCTGCATGTGGGACAAGGTGGTGTACAGGGATGCGAGCGTAGTTTCCACAGGCTGGCGAAGGCGCCATGTGCCGGTGTTACGCGCGGGCCCGGCGGCCGTGGTGTCCGGTCACGACGTCACGACGTAATTACGTCACGAGGTCGGGGCCGCGGCCGGCCCGCGATTGTGTTGTCGCGGTGTGCGGGCACCGTCTCTCAAGGGGCCCTGGCGGCGCGTTTCTCACCAGAGGCATCTGCCCCATACCCCCTCCCCCTTCTCTAAAACGCCTTTCTCATTCCAACCCCTGCTTGCTCGTTACCGCGGGGACAAACGACTCGACCGGTGTGCCGCAGACCCAACCACCATCCTCGGCCCCTTACTACCACCGAGGAAATAATGCCCGAATTAGCATTCCCACAAGACTCGACTCGCTGGCTGCCCACGTCTCCACGTCCGACATGTGCGCGCGAGAAGCCATCTGCCGACTTAAAAATTTCTTAATCAAATATCAGTTGAGTGAGTGAGTGAGTGAAGTGAGTGAAGAGATTTTGGCAGAGAGTGTCGATGAAGGTGAACCGAGGTGAGAAAGGAGTAGCGCCGTAATGAAAGGATGGGGGAAACGGAAGATCCCTGAGGAAGCTCGTCCAGCATGATTCCCACATGCGAAAATCTGGGAGCAACCCCGCCGGGAATCGAACCAGGTTAGCCTAGCTTGGAGGTGAGTAGTCTAATCACTACACCCCCGCGGCTCCAAATATCAGTTGAGACTACTATAAATATTATTTCAGGCCACAAAATGAAATTCTTATATCTTGCATTCAGCTCTTTAAAGCAAATATCTTAACTACGGTGTTTATAGCACAAACCCATATCACAGTGTACTTGACTATACAGAGGTGAAATAGCCACTTATTCCACGAACTCTAACCACACACGCCAGAAAAATGGCTTCNATGATTCCCACATGCGAAAATCTGGGAGCAACCCCGCCGGGAATCGAACCAGGTCAGCCTAGCTTGGAGGTGAGTAGTCTAACCACTACACCCCCGCGGCTCCAAATATCAGTTGAGACTACTATAAATATTATTTCAGGCCACAAAATGAAATTCTTATATCTTGCATTCAGCTCTTTAAAGCAAATATCTTAACTACGGTGTTTATAGCACAAACCCATATCACATTGTACTTGACTATACAGAGGTGAAATAGCCACTTATTCCACGAACTCTAACCACACACGCCAGAAAAATGGCTTCACTAACAACCAACATGTCAGAAGGGCATTTGCCAATCAGCGCTGTGTAACTGACTTGCCTGCTGGCAGCTCAGACAATAGGGAACATTTTGCGGAACGCGGCACCCCAGCACATCAAACACAAGGCTTGTTCGCAGATCTTCACACAGCCAATCAGTGAATGGGTATGCCCACGTAAAAGGAACCGCCACGTCATTTCCTCTCTGTGTATTGATATTTGTGCCCATATCGAGCCACTAAAATTAAAATACTGTGGTTTACTTCTCGATGCTATATAAACATGTTAGCTTTTCACATGAAATTAAATATTTGCGAGATACGCTTCACATTAAAATCTTATCGAATGAATATGCAAACTAAATAAAATATTTGAAGAATTTATTAGATTCTAATATTGACATTTGAATAGAACTACCAAAATCTCGTGTAATAGGATGTTTACATTCAACACATAATTAATACCATAAATTCCATCCATTACTTTCACATATAAACAATAAAAGTTTTCCGGGTTTGATGCATCACGTGAAATAATATTTTTCTCTAACGAACGTTTTTCTGATATAAGGTCATGGGTTATAATGACTCGAGCAATCTACGGATGTGCATGCCGTTTTAAAAAGTATGTTCTGATTGCATCAATCGAAAAATTATACTCAATTAGCCTACAGGCATGACGTGGGGAATTTTATAAACAAATCTTATGATGTCTTCAGTTACAGCTGTTTTTTTTTTTTCGCTTGGTAAAATCGCAGATTTCTGATGGTTGCCACTAAACTGGCAACAATTATAAATGAGTCAATTTGCCAGTTGTTTATAAAAACCAAAAAATCTTACAATGACATCGTTTTCTTTAATAAAAACAGTTACGGTGATGTTTTACAAATATGTTTTAGTAAAATATTAAGAGTCTGTAATTACCTTCGGAATTTGGCCAAGTTTGGCGCGAAAACAAATTGAACTAGCTAGATGCGATTTGCAGTGCAATAGAGAAAAAGTCTATAAGGTTTCTTGCTGATGTCAGAAGACCTTGATATAAACTCCGTGGTAACATGAAGAACGTCCAGACGATATTACAATTTTTGCCAAGTTCTGTTAAGCACTTTCGCTGGAAGAACGGAAATCGCATCGTGATAAGAGTCGTTAGGTTGAGAAAGTCCATTGATTAGTGTTCTGAACAAACTGCTATTGATACAACCCCAAAGATAATAATGATATAAAAGGATTGTCTGATGAACGTGGAGTCAAAGGCTAAGATCAACTCTGTCCATCCATCTTCCTGGAAGTGTCTTGTCTATGTACGTGAGTATACCTGGATTCTCCAATATCGTGGAGAATCGTCTTGATGCAAAATAACGCGTGATCGTAAGCCTAATGCTAAATTTGTGGTATTGCGTGCAGTACTTACATGGTCAGGCACGGGCTCATGTTGATTGTCTGCTCTTAAGGGCGCTTTCTATCTCGAAACATTTTATGCATCCGAGGCCCGGAAGCGTTGAAGCGCTAAGGGCAACCTAGCTGCGTGCATGAAATGTCTGGTCACCTTTACGAGTCAGGCAGTGAACTTGTGTGCATTATTTCTCTTGTCAGCTAACCTATGTTGGACATTCAGTTGCGACGCTATCTATTTATTTTGTGGTCATAGAGACAACTGTGTGCCGTAAGTCTCTGTGCTATCTTAAGTATCCTGTACGAGAATTTTCATACATCAAAGTGATTGAAAAACACTCGGTCCAGAATTTTTTCTTCAGAAATTAATACTCATTAAAGACGAGAATAGAAAATTGAGGCTAGCATACAGACAAGAAGAATAACTTAAAAGTTATTCGTAGGCAGACGCCACCCAAAAACACTAAACAGTTTTTGATGACAATTATACGACTGGAGATTTGCGCCCTGGTAGAAGGTCTTCTCTTTAAGTACATGTGTCTACTTAGTACTCCATCTGCGCACATTATGCCCGTCAACTCTGTCCGCAGAATGAAATTTTACTTCTGGGAATAGGTTACTTTTCTTTATGAAATTCACATCAAGATCAAANTTGTACTTGACTATACAGAGGTGAAATAGCCACTTATTCCACGAACTCTAACCACACACGCCAGAAAAATGGCTTCACTAACAACCAACATGTCAGAAGGGCATTTGCCAATCAGCGCTGTGTAACTGACTTGCCTGCTGGCAGCTCAGACAATAGGGAACATTTTGCGGAACGCGGCACCCCAGCACATCAAACACAAGGCTTGTTCGCAGATCTTCACACAGCCAATCAGTGAATGGGTATGCCCACGTAAAAGGAACCGCCACGTCATTTCCTCTCTGTGTATTGATATTTGTGCCCATATCGAGCCACTGAAATTAAAATACTGTGGTTTACTTCTCGATGCTATATAAACATGTTAGCTTTTCACATGAAATTAAATATTTGCGAGATACGCTTCACATTAAAATCTTATCGAATGAATATGCAAACTAAATAAAATATTTGAAGAATTTATTAGATTCTAATATTGACATTTGAATAGAANCTTATCGAATGAATATGCAAACTAAATAAAATATTTGAAGAATTTATTAGATTCTAATATTGACATTTGAATAGAATTAACAAAATCTCGTGTAATAGGATGTTTACATTCCACACATAATTAATACAATTAATTCCATCCATTACTTTCACATATAAACAATAAAAGTTTTCCGGGTTTGATGCATCACGTGAAATAATATTTTTCTCTAACGAACGTTTTTCTGATATAAGGTCATGGGTTATAATGACTCGAGCAATCTACGTATGTGCATGCCGTTTTAAAAAGTATGTTCTGATTGCATCAATCAAAAAATTATACTCAATTAGCCTACAGGCATGACGTGGGGAATTTTATAAACAAATCTTATGATGTCTTCAGTTACAGCTGTTTTTTTTTCGCTTGGTAAAATCGCAGATTTCTAATGGTTGCCACTAAACTGGCAACAATTATAAATGGGTCAATTTGTCAGTTGTTTATAAAAACCAAAAAATCTTACAATGACATTGTTTTCTTTAATAAAAACCGTTACGGTAATTTTTTACAAATATGTTTTAGTAAAATATTAAGAGTCTGTAATTACCTTCGGAGTTTGGCCAAGTGTGGCGCGAAAACAAATTGAACTAGCTAGATGCGATTTGCAGTGCAATAGAGAAAAAGTCTATAAGGTTTCTTGCTGATGTCAGAAGACCTTGATATAAACTCCGTGGTAACATGAAGAACGTCCAGACGATATTACAATTTTTGCCAAGTTCTGTTAAGCACTTTCGCTGGAAGAACGGAAATCGCATCCTGATAAGAGTCGTTAGGTTGAGAAAGTCCATTGATTAGTGTTGTGAACAAACTGCTATTGATACAACCCCAAATATAATAATTATATAAAAGTTGTGTCTGATGAACGTGGAGTCAAAGGCTAAGATCAACTCTGTCCATCCATCTTCCTGGAAGTGTCTTCTCTATGTACGTGAGTATACCTGGATTCTCCAATATCGTGGAGAATCGTCTTGATGCAAAATAACGCGTGATCGTAAGCCTAATGCTAAATTTGTGGTATTGCGTGCAGTACTTACATGGTCAGGCACGGGCTCATGTTGATTGTCTGCTCTTAAGGGCGCTTTCTATCTCGAAACATTTTATGCATCCGAGGCCCGGAAGCGTTGAAGCGCTAAGGGCAACCTAGCTGCGTGCATCAAATGTCTGGTCACCTTTACGAGTCAGGCAGTGAACTTGTGTGCATTATTTCTCTTGTCAGCTAACCTATGTTGGNGAAATGTCTGGTCACCTTTACGAGTCAGGCAGTGAACTTGTGTGCATTATTTCTCTTGTCAGCTAACCTATGTTGGACATTCAGTTGCGACGCTATCTATTTATTTTGTGGTCATAGAGACAACTGTGTGCCGTAAGTCTCTGTGCTATCTTAAGTATCCTGTACGAGAATTTTCATACATCAAAGTGATTGAAAAACACTCGGTCCAGAATTTTTTCTTCAGAAATTAATACTCATTAAAGACGAGAATAGAAAATAGAGGCTAGCATACAGACAAGAAGAATAACTTAAAAGTTATTCGTAGGCAGACGCCACCCAAAAACACTAAACAGTTTTTGATGACAATTATACGACTGGAGNTAACTTAAAAGTTATTCGTAGGCAGACGCCACCCAAAAACACTAAACAGTTTTTGATGACAATTATACGACTGGAGCTTTGCGCCCTGGTTGAAGGTCTTCTCTTTAAGAACATGTGTCTACTTAGTACTCTATCTGCGCACATTATGCCCGTAAACTCTGTCCGCAGAATGAAATTTTACTTCTGGGAATAGGTTACTTTTCTTTATGAAATTCACATCAAGATCAAANAAACTCTGTCCGCAGAATGAAATTTTACTTCTGGGAATAGGTTACTTTTCTTTATGAAATTCACATCAAGATCAAATTATACGCATAGACTGTTCACGGTAAACTGAGGACTTCTGAAAGCCCTGCTTACGATATACTTGTATGCACGTTGTGTTTTCTTCCACCTTATGTAAAACTAACATTTGCCATGTGCCTCATCACTTCAGTCATGCGCCGGTCAAGTAACACCGTAAAATTATTAGAAAAGTAAATGTTTCACAACTTTGCTAATACTTGCACTTATAAATATTTATAAAAAAACTTAATATATGCATATTATGAGAATATAAATATATGTGCATATTATTAGGTTATATAAACATGTATCTATATTATATGGAAATATAAAAATATATACATATTATATGGAAATATATAAATATATATGCATATTACTTGGTAATATAAATATATATGCATATAATATGCAAATATATAAATGTTTNAAATATATAAATATATATGCATATTACTTGGTAATATAAATATATATGCATATAATATGCAAATATATAAATGTTTATACATTATATGGTAATTAATATAAGTGTATATGCATATTTTATGCTAATAAAAAAATATGCCTACAGAAAATTATACTTTAATATAAATATGTGTTTGTGCATAGGCGACGGTATCTGCGGGTTTTATATTTTACTTGGGACCCTTGCTGGTGCGAAAAGAGTACAAAGGTTTACTCAGGGTGCTCCCACGTTTTTTAATATATATAATACATCTGTATTGTATTTTCTCTCGGAATTAAATGGGTAAAAATCTTCCTATGGACGACCGCTCCTCCATTCTGAGTGAGGAGCTGACTGATTCTCAGACGACAAATTCCTAGAACCTCGATATCTTCCACTGGAAAACTGGTGGGTTGAACTGCGTTTCCGACACGAGAAAATGAAATTTTTTTCTAGCGCCGGTTACTCTTTGTCAGTGATCTGCGTTGATTAACATAAGCACTAAACGATTTTTTTAAAGCACGAAAAATCGTGGTGGGCAGCCCAACCACACCAGTATTTTTTTTTTAAGGAATACAGTGCGTTTTGAGTTAAGAGAGAGATTTTAAACGCTGCTTAGCAGCTGAAATTGGTAACGACGTTTTGGTCGATGAAGAATGTCAAATGACCCGAGAAAATCTGCCGGACATCACCAACGTCCACCAACGGTGATCCTGTTGCCAACGTCATCAATCACGTTTCCCACATGTGCGAAAATCCATGTGTGACCCCCGCTGGGAATCGAACCTAGCTCGCCTTGATGGCAGGCGTGCGCTCTGGTAGCCGTGCAACTGCTGTCGAGAGGATGGTGTGAAGAATTGAGTGTGTCTGGTCCTGTGTCGGAGCGAAATAATCATTATAGAAAGGTTGCCTGATTTCCATCGCCACGTTTCGTGGTTCTCTTGGGTGGTGATTATCGTAGTGTTCACATAACAGTTTGCAAATATTTATGCAACGGGAAGACGGCTTGCATTTATTGCTGCTGCCATTTTAATGGAATAAATAATTACTTTATCTCTGGTGGGGGACTGAGGTGCGATTCTGAGAACTTCTACTTGCTTGGGATCGTTTTCACACTAGGGTGCAACAGCCTAAGGTATTCTTAACAAATATGAGGATGTGTCTGAAAGTAATCGTCATGGTCCATAACCTTTTTGATGCATATTTACAATAATGTATTCATGATCTAATAGTGATATATATTATACCCGTCAATACGGCCTTTATACTATATCATTTTGGTAAATATTTAAAGTTTACCATCGTGCTCGGTATCGACGGCAGTAGTATTGCAACGATTATTTCCCGAGTCGATATATATATTGGGGTCATGGGAGGCAAATTTTGCATGACGTGGTTCCCGTCAATACTGCTGCTAATGACAATGAAAACGACGCCGCAATGTGCTGTGCGAATATTCCGAAAATTAAACAGCTTATATGGTAGGTCATATCTGATTGATTTTTTCTAAGTTTCTTCAGCGTATGTGAGATTTCATTTTGGCTTGAAGAGTTGCTGTGTTACACCCTTCACGAAATGCATTTTTTAAATGATGTAGTTGCATCGATGTTATACCTGGCAAAAGAGCCAGAGTTTTTAATTAAAAATAAAGTATTCTTACAAAAAAATACAATTTTGTGTTTTTCAGCTTTGTTATGACAGAGAGAGTGACAGAACCTAGTAAGTGTGATCTTGGGCGTGGATGGCGCTGTGACGAATTGACACGGAGGGAGTCAATCTGATATATCATGTGTAAAGCAAAGATAAGCCTATTAAATTTCATGTCCATCTGATGTGATGGTTATGGGTTGTGTCTATGTGCATGTGAGCACGCACGATAGGCTATAAAAGTATTTAAAATTTATGAGAAATGTGTCCAAGAAGGAAATTTTATTGTTTCGAAGCTTGATAAAAATCTGCCAGAGTGGGAAATAAATTATGCCTAAGCCTTTGCATTCATTGCAGCACCAGGTAGGGCTTAATGTCTCCTCGACAGCGGGGTCATTTAAGATGGAACCGTCAGTACACACAATCAGTATCAGAGGAAGGAATGGAACATGGCCTACGTTAAGGAACCATCCAATCGTATCCCTGGAGTGATTTTGGGAAAATATGGAAAAAACTCAAAATCGGATGTCTGAGCCGAGAACTGAACCTTGATCCTCCCGATTGCACGCACGGTGTTTTATCACGGCAGCGCTTCCTTACGTTTCATAGCAGCAGGAGCGTCACCCCACCGCCGCTGGGTCGTCTACATATGTATGCATTTCGCCTCGCAAACATTTATGTGGATGTCATTCCTGGTCGCTCTACCATCGATTTCTGCTACTGGGACATTGGATACCTAAGCGGATAAACGGAGATATGCGACCTGAAGTAATAGAAATTATGAATCTTCCTTCGACTGTACGAATAGAGCTAGGAGTTGGTAAGCCATTGCGGGTCTTGGATATGTGCCGTATTTCACAGCAACCAATAAGAACAAATAATCCTGACAACTTAAAAAAAAAACAAACCTGGCCTATTTTTCTACATGCACAAATTCCTTCACTATGGACTGTATGGAAAAGCATTCGCCTGTGTTGGTGATTTTTTATAAACTGATTTTATTATTGAGGGGTTTTCATAAGTGTTAAGTAAATGGCTGACGATTTCCGCTGGCGTTTCATCGAGGTACATTTTTGGCGACGACCTGTACGTTAAGCATGGCTGGCAATGTGGTGATGGCAATGAGTTTTTGAGCAGCTGAAACATAATTCTTCCTCCCATTCTTTGAATTTAACACTGATTACTTTTTTCTTTGTGATTAATAATGTATCTGGCAATGACTCGTGATGCCAAAGCACGCGTGGTTGATATAGAAACCAGATATGTTTCAATCTCATTCGTGTATTATGGCATACAAACCTGTGTCGCTGAAGTAAGATAGGCATCGTGTAATTTTCCCTTAGCATGTTTATTGCTCATAGATGCTGTAGAATGCATGATTAGGATTGTGAAAATTAACGGTGAACAGTCATGTTGAAGTTTCCTCACATGCACACTGACGGATGGGAATGGGCTCGAGCTTGCAATGTGCTGAAAATTGCACCTAGCAAAAACTGTAAATATTATTAACGGTAAGCTAAATTTGGCGATTAAATATTATGTTATAAAGAAGACGTCTATGGATATGGGCCGATTTATGGAATTTATATATTGATTCAATAATGAAATTGACAGGGGGCTAATAAAAGTACGTGGATAAATATAACACCCCTCTTGTAATGTCGTAAGGAGACTTTAAAGCTCAGAAAAATACTTCTGTTCTGGCTAGGGGGGTTTTCTTAGGCCGTGTGGCGGGGAAGTTTTCAAGTCATTTTCCATGTGGAACAGTTGTTAAATAAATAAGATGATAAAATTTTACAGCAGTTTTTCCGCCGTTTGTGAAAAGGAATTCTATATTCCCTCGTAGTTTCTGGTGCTCGAATTTTTTAAATAAGCATTACATATTTTCTAATTTTCTTCGTATGATTGCGTCTAGCTTATGGCCAAGGTCCTGAAAAGATTAATTCTTCATTTTGCGGAGTACTGTAAAAATTTAAATTTCCTCCTTAAGTTGGGGGAGAAAAAACACTAGAGATGTAAAGAGTTGCGTTTTTTATAGAGCCTATCTGATTTTTTCCAGTCTATTTTTTTTAAACACTCTCTTTGCTATTCTACATGAAAAAAGATCTTATGATCCGTTTTAGTTCCGTGATCTGTCCNATTTTTTTTAAACACTCTCTTTGCTATTCTACATGAAAAAAGATCTTATGATCCGTTTTAGTTCCGTGATCTGTCCGTTATGCCATTCTAGACTCGGATATTTATCTCGTTAATGTTCGCGTATTTGAATAACGTAAAATAGTAACGTCACTTTTAATTTACTAGGTTGCGTACAAGCTAAAATTTTAATTAAAATTTAAAATTTACAGTCTTTTGAGACGGAGCAAGTTGTAAGGGCAAACGGGAACGAGTTATAACTCGGCCAAGAAATCATACCGGCATTCACCTGAAGTGATTTTAAAATAAGAAATTTGGCTGTACAAGTCGAGAATTTAACCTGGGTCCCCCTTAACATGGGTCACCCTTGGTGTTAACCTGTGTGTGCAAACATCATCTGTGTTTATTATCGTATGAATAAAAGTTGGCGTGTGTGAGAAATCAAACATGCTGCTGGAGCGACAAGACCCCCGCGGTCACTCCTGATTTCTCCGGTGGTCAGTGTGCTTGGGCAAAATCTAATTCAACACCCGGTGCAGCGAGGTTGGACGTGTGCGCGAGATAAGGTTATGACTGCACGTGTGTATCGTTTACTTCTGTAATAGGACTCGTATCCACGTCTTAAAGTACACTTTTCTCTTTATAGNGTATCCACGTCTTAAAGTACACTTTTCTCTTTATAGTTTTGAATGAGTCTATCAGTCTCATCTGCAATTATGATATTTTGGGCTCTGTGTGTAGGTGTATGTGTGTAGGTGAATGTGTTTGCGTGTGTAGGTGTGTATGTGTGTAGGTATATGTGTGTAGGTGTATGTGTGTTGGTTTATGTGTATGTGTGTAGGTGTATGTGTGTGTAGGAGTATGTGTGTGTAGGTGTATGTGTGTTTAAGTGTGTGTTTGCGTAGGTGTGTATTTGTGTAGGTGTGAGTGTGTGTTTGACGTATAAGCAAATGGAGAATGACAGTTTTTTTTTACAGCTAAGTTTTCCAGAATAACAATGTATCTTTGGTTTCACCAGAATTAATAAAATTTTACACATTTTATTTTTTTATATGAAAAATAAACAAGGTAGAGATAGAACAAGAATCGATTATAAAAAAAAATTGTACATAGAATTAATTTACTGCGCTCGAAAGGGATTAATTAACCTGACTCTAAAATTCCATGGTCTCCGTAGTACACTGGCCGCAAAATGCTCTAATTTTTTGGCACTTGTGAAATCTATACTTATATGTCTCGACGAGTTTGAAGGGTGGTGAATAATAGCTGCATGTGCGTGTCTTTGCTGGAATTCGCATTGTGGTATAAATCTACATGGTGGACTAGCATCTCGGGAATAAAACTGTGTTTTAGTTGGCGTAATTCGTAAAGAGTGAATACTATTGACAGTAGCTGGCGTAGAGGCCACACACATATACATACACATCTTCGCATGTCACTATTCATTCGACTTAAGTCACGTAGCAGAATGTTTGTGACTCTGGACATAGTAGAAAGTGGTTTTTTTTGGATGCGAGGCGGATAGGGGGTTAGCGCGGATCGGACATATTTCTTCATGGAACGAGCATACGCGAATGTATGAAAATACTGCAATTTTNTTAGGGGGTTAGCGCGGATCGGACATATTTCTTCATGGAACGAGCATACGCGAATGTATGAAAATACTGCAATTTTGTTTACCGAAGACATAAGCATATTTTGGAATTTGTATTTGTAGTGGGTGTACCTTCATGCCAGCGTCTCCTCGCTGTATATAATTTTTTGCCTGCAGAACTTACTATACGTGCATTATTTATGCGTATATAAAGTTTTATATGCTGTTAATGAGTGCTAGAAAAATCGTTGCACTTGGAATAACCATACGGATATTTTTGTTCGGCTGCGTAAAATTTGGAGGAAATATTTTTTAAAGATGAACGTCTATGCCTTGAGGGGAAATGCACGGGCTACTTCCCTGCGCATATCGCATACCGCGGGGATAGTGAAGTAGTTTTAACAGGTTTTTTTATTTTTAGAGTAATGATTACTTTATAGAGAGCTGCATAACGCATTCATACAGGGCACATAATTTTTTCCAACTTCAATTTTTAACAAATATAATACTCTGGTGGGGTCAAGCATGTTGTTAAGTGGTGAAGTGGCTCACATTGATTAATTTTTCGTTTGTATTTACTCCGACACACGCTGTTTGTATGCTTCTTTCTCGTGACGTATATTTACAGTATGAGATTTTACATTATTTTCGAGATCTTGCCTTTTTATTTGAATATCTTCCTTTCGTTGAATGGGCTCGATTTTGCAAAGCTGCGTTCAAGCCATAATTCAAATTGTATTTGGTGTGTATTTTTGTGGAGAGCCAACAGCGATGTTTTGCTACATTTCATCTAAAAATCTGCAAATATCCTTTGAATACCCGCTCTCGTTGGGGAGGCATAGGTATTTAGACTGTGATGGAATGCAGTTTGGACCTCCAAGAAACCATTGTCATTAAAAAACCCAGACACTTCCACGGTTCTTGGGCGTGATGGTCGCTGTCAAGCTGGTGGATACTCATCCTGAACCCATGATTTTGAGGAAATTACACTCGTACACTGCGGTGAAAGAGACTTTACACGACGGATTTTGGCCGGTGAAGGTGCAAAATCTACGCAGGTTTTTTGGCATACCTCTGCAAATTATCGTGCATAATAAATGCCATGCCACAATTTCCACGCTAATATGCCAATNAGGTTTTTTGGCATACCTCTGCAAATTATCGTGCATAATAAATGCCATGCCACAATTTCCACGCTAATATGCCAATCTATCTGCATTTTTCAAACATCCATAATTTTCGTGTCTTCGAGCATATTTGGTGAATGCAAACGAAGTGTTGCAGTAGCGGCATGGGAACTGAGGTAACCCCATTGCAAGTAAGATCGATGGTTACCATATAAATTAAAAAAAAACTAATTTCTAGTACCGTATTTTATTATGTAACGTATTCCTCCAGAGACTAGCGGCCCGAACCGATACNAAAAAAAAACTAATTTCTAGTACCGTATTTTATTATGTAACGTATTCCTCCAGAGACTAGCGGCCCGAACCGATACTGCAAATTTAAGCAGATTTTTAATTTCGGTGGAATGTATATGCTTATTACGTGCACGCTTGATAATATCCTGCGACCAGATGTAATTAAATATCTGAAATTACCAGTCAGAATGCTAAAAGAAGAGGAGTGAGAGAGCGATCTGTCACTTCTGACATCAGACGAGAAACTGTGCAGAGGGTCGACTTTGTTCTCATTAAATACTTTCCCCACACTAGCACGCTCTGGCGGACAATGCTGAAAACAAGAGCGGTAGTTATAAGGTATTAAGTGATGCTGAATAATTGATCAGACTAAAGTGGTGGGGTGAGGGGTAACAAAATAAGTACTTAATTTCAATGGTAATGAAATTAGCATTAAAATTAAACATGGTTTTGTTCGGTCTTTATTAAATATATTAATACGATTAATATCGATTTAATAATTTTTGATTTTAGGTATTGGAAATTTTTTTTTTTTTTAATTGGAAGGAAAAATTACAGATTTTCCTATGTCTATGCATATGAGTGCCGAAAGCTCACTTTGTGACCAAATTGTCAGAATGATCGGGTACCGGCAGCTCGCCTGGCAGTGAAATCAAGAAATTAACTCCACCTTTTTTTTTTAATAGAATCTAACATGGAGGGTGCCAAAAGCTCCACATATACTTTAAAAAACATAATAAAATATGACTGCCGCCTAGTGGCTATATCGGCAGCTCACCTGGTGACGAAATCGAGAAAATAGCGCCACATAGGTGTTGGAAATTGAATCCAATCGGTTGAGTGCACGCACTGGTGATCTCCGGTGGGGCCTGCTCATTGGTGATTGGGTATTCCCATGCTGCTGTGAAGACTGCTGAATCTACCACCTCCTCGTGGTTGGGCTGGTAACATGGTGGCCACACCATGGCTAACGGAGTGAGGACGATTGAAGGCGGTAATGGCCTGTCTGTGCACAAATAACCAGTTACGGCGAGGTTATGTGCAGCCTCCAGAGACTGTATATATTCTTCGCCTTGCGGTGATGACCCGCGAACCGAATTGCACTCCCAAATCTGAGGCTCGATGTGGCAAGTCGGGCTGATCTCGGAGTGGCGGAGTTCCTATGAAGGGATTGTCCGGTTTCCTGGAGGGGGTGGGCTGTCCCGGGTGAAAACTCAGTGTGCATGTCTGAAAATTGTGGGTACCCAGGGGATCAGTGTGAAAGCCCCGGCTTCGGCCGTTTGATCGCGGTTCGGACTCTGGGTGGCATTGGTTGATCCTTCTGCTTGGAAGGAGATATGGAGGTGTGTGTTTGCCTGGAGGGCTGTGCCTGAGTTCCGGTAGAGTCGGTAGCAGCTGCTGTGGAACGTAAGCGTGCTGACTCGCCTCATGTGCTGGTTTCGAAGGGTTGATGCTCACTCGCGAAGGGTCGACGGTCTGGTCCGCCTAGTAGGAGGACCCGTGTACAAAGCGGTTTTGTAGAGGTGGATAGTCCTCGACCCCTTCAAGGTAGCATGTACGGATTCAACTCCGTACTCTGCTGTTGACAGGTGAGGTGGAACCACCCTCGGGTGGAGAGCATCCACCCACTGCGATTGGAAAGGGCGTTATCTCTTTCTATTGGGACCATTAATCTGCTTCCAATTAGGAGCTAAGTTCGTTCACGCTCATAATGACATGTTCTGGACTAAGGCCTGGCAAGAGCGCCCCCACACCAAGTCTGGTGAGAACAGAATAGCCTGAAGTGGCAACTAACAGCCTGAAAGACCCACCTGGGGGTGCGCTCTTATAAGAGCTCAGAATGATTTATCCTATAACACCATTGTGGTGGGCACAGGTGGAGCTCTGGCGAACAAACTAGCTGCACGATTGCAGAAAACATGCACCTACCATGATGGCGGACTGCACCTACTAAGATGGTGTATGGTGGCTGTTACGCCTACCAAGATGGTGAACTGCGCTACCAAGATGGTGGAATAAGTTAAGGAGGAAGGGTTGTAAGTAATCTCTGGGAATTCAGTTTTTTTTTCAATAATATTTGTAATATTTTAAAAATTTTTTTAATATATTTAAAACAAATTAATTTTTTTGGATTTTTTAGGATTTTCTAGGTATTCACGGTCAAAGGTCACACTAGGGCCGAGGTAAGGGTCAAGGTCACCTGGATCAAAAATGGCCGCCGGTAGATCGGAATAAAGGAGCACGAACATCTCCGACGCTCCGGTCCCAGGTCCCGATGTGCCAAAGTCCCCATAATCTCTCTACTTTTATTTTTGACATTTATTTTCTGAGATTTGTATTATGCGCCTTTTTTGTTGCTGCATTGTTTGTATATCGATTTCGTTGCTTCTCTGTTACGTCAGGAGACACAGCATTGATACGTCATAAAATTAACATACAATGTAGCTACAAACGTTCTGCTAGAGGAATTTCTCAGAAAGAAGGCGTCCAACAGTGTGACATTAGGCTAGACTTGGTACATTCTTACAACTGTGAATTTTTCCTGCAGAAGTTTGCCAAACGCGATTTGACATATACGAAATTCGTGTGAATATAAATCAGACGTTACGGTTAGCCGCTTTTTGAACATATATTTAACGTTGATTCCAAAGGCGATTTTAACCTCTTTTATTTATACGTTATCTTTAATTTAAAGTTGAATTTTACACTTTGCGTATAAAGTATCTTTCATACTAAATTGCAATAATAGTTTTCTTTTGTGATTTAAATGTTACTTTGTTTGTTTTTCTTCAACCTTGTAGATATATCCCTTTCCAGACCAACCCCAATTTTCATCAAAATAGGCAGGTTTATAATAAAGATTTTAACCCGTGACGCTGCTTATATAATTATTTAGTATCGTGCGCCTACAACCTATGCAACTTGACCTACACGCATAATCGCACAACCTTGTTGTCCAGGTGTTGTACGCCGCAAATTTGAATACAATTATATGATATTAAATGCGTTTCCGGATATAAGTATTTAGGGCTTTTGTGTTATTATTGGTCCAAATAAACTATACCTGGAATTAGGGAACTGAGTTTCCGGGCAACCTGTATACGTCATCAGTACGCTGAAAAATTAAAATAATAATGGAACCTGTGATTATCGTCAAAATACGCATGAAGCAGCTACATAAATGCAGCAATTAATTTTGGTTTCACTGGAAAAAGTAGGCAATATTTATAGAAAATATTATATAGTTCTTCCGTAATCTAAATATACTTCTACAAGAAATTTATGCTATATTTTCGGCAATATCCTGTAAAAAGGGCATGTTGTAAATTGGCAGTTTGAACTGCAATGCCTCACAAGATTTTCACATCTGTAAAATACTCTGAGAAAATTATTTTCTGGAATGGTTGTTAATAAGTGAATCACTCAAGAAAAGATACCTTAAGAACTCGCGAATTCATTTTGGAATAAGCTAGAATCAAAAGCACGTGTGTTTATATAAATTCAGCCATTGGTCTACATGGTTTTCGACATCTCCTGGAGAACGGTGGTCAAATCGTCGCCTTCCACTGTGACAGCAGACAAACAATAAGTAGTTGATATCGTCATATTTGTACATAAGACTGTAGGGTCTATCTAGTCTCCAGGCCATTGAAACCGGCAATTTTTCACGACTCTGCTCATAAATATCAAATATTACACTGTTCATTTATTGCTATCGAGTTTAAGATCGCTTACTTTCACAGAGAAGTCAATGCATCGACAACAAACGTTTTGTAAATGTCACAAAAATATATGTATATGTTTATACTTTAGTATTTTGCGAAATTAATTTTTCTGATAACACTGAAGACATTATTTTTATTACATGCTTGAATGTCTACAGTTTTTGTAGTTCTGTGAATTTCTCAGCTTTTATAAATTGTTTTGATTATTTCACTGATTTCATGCCAAACGTGGAATACCTCTATAAATCAAAATATGTCACGAAACGTTTGTGCATACTTTCACGAAAGATAACTATGAAATTATAGATTTGATATACCTTCCATCCTTCCAATACCCCAGAGAAAAACTGTAATGAAAAATACCTTACAAAAACGTCAGCGAACGAATCTCGAAAAATTCCTAAGGTATTCAAATTTTTTTAGTAGTAGTTAACAGCACCCGGAATTTAAAAAATAATATACAGTGTATTTACAAACAGGTTGCTTTTATAATGCCAGTCAGGCTTCACCTGCTACATTTTCTTCAGTAACATTCGAGCCGACCTTAAACATGAAATTATTTAACTTTTTTTGCGAAGCCGTGTGACAGGAAAATAACATCCTGCGTCCCACGCACTTTCGTTCCAAGACGGAAGCGATTTATCGGTTTAATTATCGCGCCGGCGCGTTACACCGATCAATCGATACATCGATACTTTTACCTTTTTTTCTCGCCGGAAGCCGGTGGTTGCGAGAAAAATCTGGAGTCAGTTGTAGAGGTTCTCTTTTCTCTGAAGATTTTTTTTTGCCTTCTTCTGAGGGTGTGAGTGCGAGCTAAGGGGGTGGAAAGGAAAGAGTAGAAGGAGGTGGAGTTAATGACTTTCCCCCAGTTGACTGTTCGGCGTGCTCCCGCGGCGCCTCGCGTCTCCGTCTGCGTCGAGATTAAAACGAGGAATGATGCCTTCCTCCCTCCCTCGTGCACACCCCCTGCGTCACGCCATGCCAAGACAAATGTGATTTTAAGGACCCTGCAGGGAGAGCCAGGAAACCTCCGTAAAGGGAGGCAATTGATCACGGCCATTATACGTCGGCCAGTGCGTTCCCGACACTTTGTTGCAATCTGATTTGAAGTCCCGACCTTAAGTTTGCGCCGTGATGGATAAACGTACACGTCACGGGCCACGTTTAGTTATGCCACATTAGGTTTGAATGATTTCTTTCTGACGTCAGTATTTTATAAGGAAACGCTCAGATAGAAGACATTCAAGTCATGGGCTCCCGGTGCAAGGAACTTTGGATACGAATCTTGGGTTGCTATAATTTAGACAACTGGCCCAGGAATGGCCACGTGTGGATTATTTTTGAGATGTCTCCAGGAATATATTATTACTAGACAATGTTGTGTTTGTGCATAAATAAAAACGGGGTCAGTGATAAGAGCTGAACTTCGCAAGGAATTATGTTTATTAAAACGTTGTCGAATCGGCGGTGGTGTAGTGGTTATACTACTCGCCCCAACAAGGGGACCCGGGTTCGGTTCCCGGCGGTGTCAACCCCGGATTTTTGCATGTGGGAATCATGATGGACGATGCCGCTGGTCGGCGGGTTTTCTCGGCGATCTCCCGAATCCCCTGCCCTTGCATTCCGGCGGCGCTCCATTCTCCCCTAGCTTCACTCTCGTTAGCCCTAAAATCCTCGATGTTAAGAGCCAGCCAAATACCATTAAAAAGTTGCATGGCTTGACATTTTTTAGTTAAACTGTTCGAACCTAGGACCACGTCTTAAAAAAGAATTTTCAGATTAGGATTCCCTAGCGGTTGCCACCCATGTTGTAAGTAATTTTTTTTTAAGAGCGAACCCTTGTAGTTTCTTACAATTTGTAAAATCTCATTTGATTTTCAGACTGGCAGTGAATAATAGAGCTGTCCTCCGGGAATAACGGCAATCTTATGTTAACGCCAGACTCCCGTATACATTTGGTTTTCACATATTGCCTTAACACTTTAAATACGGTAAATGTTCATTGAAAATTAAGGTAAGTTATAAGTGAGACTCCCATATTCACGAATACGCCTGACTACCAGTTCTGTTGATCACTCTATTCCCATTTACAGCTGTCCCATTGGTTCACACAACACCGGACACGCTTACTGTAGTCTATTCGCGGTTTGGTCACACTTTTTGAATTGAACCTTTGAAAAATTACTTCATGCATTGCGTGCTTGGTTGATTCCTAAATGCGTCATGCAACACAAGAGTTTTATACTCGTCTTAACATAAAAATACGTAATTTTCCTTTAACAGAACTTTTACTTGTATTATACGTACGAAATATAATATTAAGTTTATAATTAATAATGAATAAAAACAGAGATAAAACAAGCGTGTAAGTAATGCCTAGTAAGAAATAATTCTAATGCAAAATGCTATTGCACTGGGTGCGCACGAATGCGGTGCGCTATCCCTTTGGTGTAATTTATAGGTTAAGCTTTGATTGCCTGAGGTGGAAGAATATTCTGGAAGTAGAACTTTAACAAGGCTTCAGTAAAATTTCGGATGTAACCGTGGATCGAGTATATACGCACTGTACAACGTTCATTACAGGCCAGCTGTCTGCCACTATTATGTCGAGTTGAAAGTGTACCAGTGTTCTTTGTTCACCAAATAATAACGAATATATCCCGTTTATTTGAGTAATTTACACTTTAAATGTAGTTGACGTAATATTACGTTACATACCTTATGAACAGTGCTGGCGAAGTAATATTTCGTCGCTAGTGTCTTTGGAGAGTGCTGATGTAACGTTACGGTAAACTCCATACGACGTAATATTACGTCAGACGCACTCAGAGTGTTGAATAGGTACACTGAGATAAAGGTTTCTTTGAACCAACAACATGTTAGTATGTATACGGCCAAACAAATATGTTGTTTCCCTAACAAAATATTTTGTTCACTGAACAATGTCTAAATTAAAAAAAAAAAAAGTTATTACACCAAACAAATATACACTTGGACTGACCAAACCATTTAGTTAGGCAAGCAAAATCTGCCTGACAACCAAACGTTTCATTCNTAAAAAAAAAAAAAGTTATTACACCAAACAAATATACACTTGGACTGACCAAACCTTTTAGTTAAGCAAGCAAAATCTGCCTGACAACAAAATGATTCATTGAATCAAATGTTTATATTCGTTTGGCCATATACAAACAAATGTATTGCTAGATCAAACAAACGTTTCTTTCAGTGCANAATCAAATGTTTATATTCGTTTGGCCATATACAAACAAATGTATTGCTAGATCAAACAAACGTTTCTTTCAGTGCAACACCAAGAAATGTTATTTTACGATGGTTATATTTTAAAATATTGTTCCACGGTACCAAGAATATTTAACACTTAATTTTTTGAGAACAGCAGGGGACTTTGTAATTACTACAAAACTCTAGGCACGCAATACATAGAATACCTAAGAAGGGCAACTTGTTTTAAAATATTATTACGCAGCATCATTAAAAATCACACACTTTTGAATTAATTGACTGTGTCGCGACATGATATAAAGAGTGTTATTTACAAAGATGAATCGCAGAATAATAATACGGCAAGAATTGAGTTCAAGTAGTTGGATGGATTATGATTTTCAGGGATAGTATTTCAAAACTTTACATGCACCACCCTAACATCCTCAGAACTAATGTGCATGAGAAATGCTGTTCGCTCCCAAAATAAACATTATAATGCACTAATTTCCACACTCTTTGCGTTTTTACACGCATTATTTAAAACAAATGTACGGCTTCTTAGAAAAGTCCTCTTTGCTACCTCACTAAAAGAGAAAATAGAAAACAGGTATCAAAACAATTTTTATGAAAAGTACTTGTTCACAATGGACAACAACTTTTTGTTCGTTCAACTAATCTATTCTTGCTCTTAGCAACTGCATTGTTTTTTAAACCAAATAAATTATTTTAAATTAATGGGTTTAGTCGAACTACTTTTTGATTGTTCTACCATCATCTACATATAGTTAGAACACACAAATATTATACAAGAATATTCAACTGAACGGATTCGTTACTGTATACACTATAAATATCGTGGTAGAGTCAAATCAATATTTTATTTGAAGGGAAGAAAGCGTTTGGTTTCCAAGAAAAATTTGGTATTTATATTTACAGAATTCGTTGCGGCAACAAAATCAGCATGTTATAGAAATTACATTTATTTGGTTAGCTGAAATGTAAAAGGGCCATTTAATTGCCTTCGTCCGAAAATACAGTCGGAGAGTTTGTTTGTAATTTTCGACACTAAAAGGACACCAGCAGTGCTTTTCGTGCATTTATTTATGTTTAATGATATTGTAAAATTCAAGATGAATAAATGTAAAGAGGAAACAAAAAAATTTACCTGTAAAATTTGAAAATATTTATTTACGTACATGTCCCATATAAAAAAACTGCGAATTTTCAAACATTCTAACTTCTCTTTAAGTCACGTTAGTAAAGGTTACTTTGGCTTGAGATTGGTGTGTGAGAGTGCCGAGTTCAAAACCCGGGCTTGTTTAAATGTCTGTTTTATAACCGAAACTGTTCACGAAGAGCCGTTTGTGGAAACGAAATACGAATAACAAAATAGTTTGATTTCAGCAAAGTAATATTTAACTACCCCTACAGAAACAATTAACTTGGTTGCGCCAAACAAACTTTGTTTTATTCAGCAGAAACTTTTTCTCAGTGCGCCAGACAGTCCTAATTCACCTCTCCGAGCCACCATAAATAATTGAATCCTGCACGAGAATTTCCGTACACGTATAGTAAACAGGCAGCTTTATTGTAAGTGGAGTGCTATAAGGGAGCGTCTGCCCTCCACACTCCTTCGTCCTTCTCGTCACCCACAATACATTTCATTCACCACATCTACCATTTTCTATGAGTGCGAACATTTCTGGCACCTTTTCCGGCAAGAGGACAAAATACTTTCCCTGTGAATCCATACTAATTACCACCGAAAGGGAATATTTCCAACTTAATTTNCCGGCAAGAGGACAAAATACTTTCCCTGTGAATCCATACTAATTACCACCGAAAGGGAATATTTCCAACTTAATTTTCCCCATTAAGAGTTTAAATTCAATAATGTGAAAAATTGAATACCTCGCAAAGAAATTAAATATATAATTTCATNTTTCCCCATTAAGAGTTTAAATTCAATAATGTGAAAAATTGAATACCTCGCAAAGAAATTAAATATATAATTTCATTCATATTAAACGAGCCTACACAAACACAGGTTTGTATACAGATAAAAAAACTTAATTCAAATAAATTCACAATTAACTAAATCTTTTATAAAACCTAACCTACTGCAACCGAACGGTGTTGTACAAAACTAATTCCAGTTTGTCTCTTCTTAGTTTTCAAACACATTCCTTTTGAAATTTTTTATTTGCTTTGTTAAATTCCATATTTTCAAATTTCAATTAATTTATTTTAAAAATTTACTAGTGGACTAGGGCCTGTCTGTGTTAGCATAAAAAAAACCCACATATGTCTACCCAGACAGCACAGGAAGCAGTCGTAAATTTGAGAGTATTTTTTTTGTTAAAAAATTACGTGAATATCTGATCAATTAGCTTAGCATTCATATTTCATGTTTCAGTTTCACTACACTTGGTAATTGTGATTTTACTGACCGAAAACTGTGAATTAGTTAGAAGCCTTAGTTCAATATTACACAAATCACTGCGTTAAAAGAACTGACTGGTGGACTGAAAAAAAAAAAAACAATTTCGCTGTACGATTTTATATGCTAATACAATACCTGATGTGGAAGAAATAATATCGTGCTTGCATATTGTAACATTTATGAATTAAGAAAGTCGCCGAAAAATAGTTTTGTTAAGGAAATTAAATTTTTTTAAATTGCTTGTATGAATTTGGTTATTTAAATATTTTGTTGCCGATACCAAATTATTTTCTTCTTCGTATTTGGTTGCCACAAACTTTAATGATTTGGTTGCTTCAACTGAATATTTGTATGGTTTTACGTAAAGAGTTTCAGTTTTACAAAAGCATGAACGGTTTTCAAACCTGCTTGCTGCGCCTTCGTAACCTCCACTATCGTCACTAGTGTGGAAATATTAATTTTTGATAATGCCTGAGAAAGTCATTTATATAATTAAATTTTTTCAAGTTTTACAGCTTTACTTTCTTTCCCTCTTAAAATCGTTTATCGGGACATTTATATTACTACTAAGCATCAATAAATGCACAAAAACGCCTTTGCTATCCTGTTAGTCACGAAAATTGCAAACAAAATGTTTACCGCATTTTTGTACGATGAAACTGAAATTATCCGATTACATTTCATCCAACCAAATAAACGCCAATTCTGGACCAAGCTGATTTTGTTGACACAACAAATTCTCCATAATTGATAACAATTTTTTTCTACTTAAACAAATGCTTTATTCGCTTCAGAATAAATATTGATTTGACACTATCATGATATTTATAGTATTACCGTAGCAAAACTAATTATTTGAAAATGTAATTGTGAAATCGTTGTGTGTACTAAATACATGTAGGTGATATTGGAATTAACAAATAATTGTTCTGCTCAACAACATATATCAAAATAAAGTATTTGGTTCAAAGGAACGAATGCAGATGTTAAGATTATTAGTGGATTAGATGAGTGAACAAAATATTTTCATTGTAAACAAGTACTTTTCAAGTAAATGTATTTGGAATCTGCAACAAAATCTTCAAATTAGAGTTTGGACGAGATATAATTAACTAAATGTGAATTTTTAAACATGTTTGTAAAGATTTATATATTCAACTTTTACAATTTTTCCATTGCCATTTGAAGTAAAAATAATATTACCTTTATCTTAGTAGGTGGTTAGGTATACATAATAAATATTGTTATGCTTCTAACATAATCATTAATTTAATTTAGTCTATGAGTAACTTTTCTCACAAACTCGAATACAACTATACATATATTATTACAGGCCTTATTCTGGATGATATTACATCCAAGTTATTTGAAAATAACTATTTACGTAGCTTTAACCCGTAGATAGACCTTTCAGTTTTCCAAACATTCTGGTTATTTGTATAGCGTACTCATTTTCATTTGTGAATACGTTTATCGGGACTTAATTCAAGAGTAATTGAATTTACTCATTTTAAGAAATCCTGCTGATCGCAATCTCAAATTTTATGTCGTACATACGCAAGGTGAACGGAACTGGCAGTTTAAAATCTGACACAGGTTTTTTTTAACCATTCCGGCAAGTATAAGGTTATGGAAATAATTCTTCCCTAGAATTTTTATTTCAAATATCTTTTGTAATTTCAAGCATATGAATTTCAGTTGTGTAAGTCAAATAATAAGAGCACTTAAACAATTATGATAAAATGATGGCGCGTCATACGCGTTTTTATATTCGCGATGTTAATTAAATTGCTTTTAATAACTTTTTCTACAAATCAAATGTTATAAATACTTTGATCAAAGTACGTGATCGAATGCTTAATGCACACGTGCAGAAATTTCATTTAAACTATCCAATAAGCACACAAACACTCCTTTTATCTCCACTAAATTTTTATGTCTCTGAAATACACGTGTACCATAATAACATTTCCAAAATGTGTTCTCCAATGATGTTTGATGACAATGGAACATAACTTATAATCTTAAATTCACACCAATTTACGTTTGTAAATTAACATGGACGCCTGCAATAAAGTAAAATTATGGCTTTCGTTTAGTTGGGATAACATAAATTAAATAACGATGTCTCTCAAAACTTTATATTCCTTTAGCATACTTCATTAAATCAATAGTATAAAACATTTAATTAGTTTTTTTTTCACATAAGATAACACCACGTTTCAAAAGGAACGTAATACTTGTTTTAAATTAATTAATTACAATTATAAAGGCATACGATAAACGTTGTTTGTAATTCCCCTTTCACTACATAGAAATTTTCAAAAAGAATGACTTCTGGCGATGCGAAATTACGGAAACTGCTAAAGCTGCCACAATTAACATTTTAACTTTGACAAACAAAACAAAACTGAAGGGTACTTATCGAATTCGTGTCCGAGTGAACGCGAATAACTGTTTTTGCGATGTGCGTGTGCGGTGTTAACAACGTAATGATAAACGACGTGCGTGAGCAGGGCCGTTCCAATCAGTAGCAATGTGTCAATCATCAACACGTCCTATACAAACACAACTCTTTACAGGACCGACAAAACCACGTTTAAAAAATTCATTGATGCGGTGACGGTATCTCACTCGTCACAAAACCGATGGTTATTTCAAATTGCTCGTCAGCATCCCTAGGTACTGCAGAATACACGCGACACACGTCAAAATTCACTCCAATGCCATAACTACAACGGAGCAATTAACGCGAGAATGTTGCACTTAGCTAGCAGCGACCCGAATCCACAAATTTGGAAGTATGTTTTAATAAAGATGCGTGCAGTAACGCGTAATAGAGAGTAAGGGGTACAGTTTCCCCTTATTATCTTCATAAAATGTGTGCAGCAAAAACATTTTTAATTCCAGTATGATTACATTTTCTCAACACTGTATTTCCTTTTTTTACCCTATTAATGGGTTACGGTTTAATGAATTTAGATGATTTTTTTTTACTTTCTCTTTGTAATAACTGAAGATATACTCAACACAATAATGTTGAAAAATTCTTTCGCAAACAAGTTAAGCGAAATTTTCAGTATAAAATAATCCTATTCTAGAGAAGCTCAGAATAGTTAGAATATTATTTATGTTCTCATTACACCAAACGAAAAACTTAAAATTCAAAGACTGGAAAAATATTTCTTATGGCAACTTGCACCACCAATGGCGGATGTCATTTTGCGTAAAATACTTACTTTCACATTATCCAAATAAAACTAGACTATATTAAACGGAGAGTAAAGGCATACTTATTTAAACACTCTCAAATACGCTTTCCATTTCTCCGCCAGTTTCCATACGTTGCATTCTACACAGATTGTAAGGCAAGATTGGCAAAAAGAAAAAAAAAGANCCATTTCTCCGCCAGTTTCCATACGTTGCATTCTACACAGATTGTAAGGCAAGATTGGCAAAAAGAAAAAAAAAGAGAAAGATGGGTAGGCCCTGCTATAGAACCCTTTTAAAATCGGAATAGTTTAACAGGCGCGGGGAAATGTTTTGTACNGAAAGATGGGTAGGCCCTGCTATAGAACCCTTTTAAAATCGGAATAGTTTAACAGGCGCGGGGAAATGTTTTGTACCAGCATTTATTTCTTACGCTATGGAATATTTTTGTAAAGTAAAAGAAAGTATTTATAAATAATTCGCCTCTTCAAGGAGTTGTGCCAACATAAATTTCTAAAGTAGTATTCTTCAGGACTGTGTGCGGGAAAAATTTACAAAAATACATTGAGTTTGCAAGAATCTACAAGAACACACCAAACGCATCAGATCAGGTAGTCACGGTTTTTTACTCTGTATGCCATATACATATTTCTTAAAAAAATACTAACGTGAAAATTGTATATCATATAAATTAATGTTACTCTAGAACTCACCATGAAAATTGTTTTCACGAAGCTATTAATATCTTATTACATTGCTGTCGGTACGAACAAGCCTTTGAAAATTGTATTAGCAGGTAAAAACATATTTTTATTTCCGCCATTTTTGGTTGTATATATAACAACAGCAACCAAACATTTTTTACGCGTAGCCATATTAATTTTAGTCTATCCACGAAATCTTTACACTTTCTAAACAAAACCAATGAAAAATTACGCTTTGTATGGGAATATTCTGTTGTTTCTCAAAGAAAATTTATGTCACAATAATTTTGTATACCTGTTAATACTAACGTACGTTCTTTCCCGGTTATATCAAACTTCTATATATTATGCCTACAAATTATAACATTGAGTTAATTGACAATATGAATTATAACAGAGAGAAAATAGTTATGTTGGTAATGACTAGTAAGATATAGGTAGTTCTTGAAAAGAGCATTATTAGTAAATTGAATTTTTTACGCTATTCACAAAGCAAACTTTGNGTAAGATATAGGTAGTTCTTGAAAAGAGCATTATTAGTAAATTGAATTTTTTACGCTATTCACAAAGCAAACTTTGTTCTGCCTCATATAAATTTTCACAAATGCAATTCTGGAAACAAATGTAATTGTAATTGCCTGTTCGGCTTACAAATAATGCGTTGGTTTCTCCTTGTAGTTTTCTCCCAGACTATACGTTTTGTACACACATCGCGGAAGAATTATGTAGTTACACCCAAAAAGGCAGAACTTTAGCACAAATTGAGTAAACTTCGAAGTAACCACGAATAGACTATGGTGCAGTTGTTAGACCACATGACNGTAAGATATAGGTAGTTCTTGAAAAGAGCATTATTAGTAAATTGAATTTTTTACGCTATTCACAAAGCAAACTTTGCTCTGCCTCATATAAATTTTCACAAATGCAATTCTGGAAACAAATTTAATTGTAATTGCCTGTTCGGCTTACAAATAATGCGTTGGTTTCTCCTTGTAGTTTTCTCCCAGACTATACGTTTTGTACACACATCGCGGAAGAATTATGTAGTTACACCCAAAAAGGTAGAACTTTAGCACAAATTGAGTAAACTTCGAAGTAACCACGAATAGACTATGGTGCAGTTGTTAGACCACATGACNCAGAACTTTAGCACAAATTGAGTAAACTTCGAAGTAACCACGAATAGACTATGGTGCAGTTGTTAGACCACATGACGAATCCATGGAAAACGTGGCGGACGTTGTCGTTGACTTTTGCTGTTTCCTCAGAGTAGTCCCGCTCCTCTAAGAGTGCACTCCGTCACTGCACCATCTTTGCCTGGCTTCTACCCCATTGGCAACTTAAAAACACAGTTCTGAAGCGTGGTCCAAATAATCCTTTCTTTCTCTAATTTTCTTTTGCATCGCTAAGCGTACAAATCTACTGTGCTGAAAATAACTGAAGAGTTATTCGTCACACTTGCAAAATTTTTTATACGTAATGGTGAAAGTTTTTGCGGTATTACCATTTTTTGTTTTCTCCCTTTCCTTCCCCTTTCAGAATGACACTGAAATATGCACAGAACGTAACGGACATACCAAGCGTTTTTTTAATACAATGTGGTAAAACTATTTGACGGTGTTTGTAGCCAACATGTGATACTGAACGCGATAAAATATCTCATAGTCCCGGCAGGTAAATTGCTGTATACTGTTATAAACTGTGGAGGTACCACAAGTCCAAAACTAATCGTACACAAGGAAATAAATAAGATCCAAGTACAAAACTGTCTGATACACACCATATGTCAAACCAAATTTTCACAAGATGATGTCCGAAATGTTTGGTTCAAGTGACAATATATATTGCAAATACAAGGAGCCTCTTGGCCTTCGTACTTTTATATTTTTACGTAGAGCTCTTAGCAGTTAGGCCATCCCGCGCTACGACTGCCCAATCGGTGGTGAAGAGGGTTCACGCCCTCTTATCGCAGGTGTCCCAGCCATGCACCTGAGTTAACCAGATCCAAAGCCCCAACCTGATTCCTATGTACGGCTAAGAACACCCTACCACAAGGATCTGAGACCCTCGCCCTCAGATACTAAGCGTGTAGTCTGGCCGGTGTTAATCCATACCCCTTGTGTATTTCCAGGACACAACCCGAGCGGGTTGCCGCTCACCGCCCGGTATTTCTTTGAGAGGGAGAATCTCTCCAGACCTTCTCCAGCATATGGAGTTAACCGCTGCCAGCACGAGTCCAACCTCTAGTGATCGGTACACCAGAGAGAAAATTTGGTGGAGCCAACCCGATCAGCCCGTGCTTCCATTTATTTGACATGGCACTACTGAGAAAAATATTCAGTTTGTTCAAACAAAATTTGTTTGCCACAACCAAATAATTTGTTTGTACAGGGACAATGAAAAATTTTATTGTTGAAACGAAATTAATTGGTGGGTTGTATTTGTTACTGACAAATATACGGCTTGTTTGCTTAACCGAACCATTATTGTCTCTAACAAACCTTTCGTTGTCTCTAACAAAATTTTTGTTGCCCCTACCATATCTTTGTTGCACGTAACACTTTTTTCGTTGGCGTTACGTTGCAATTTTGCGAGGTTATGTACACACGTTTATTAGTGGGTCGGCCTTTTGTGTCAAGTTTTCCACGAACCACGGACTCTGTATTTTGCATGGCTTGTATAAATTTTACTACGAAACTGCTAGATACCTAGCGTATATCAGTATTATTAACACTACCACAGTTTTGTGAAATTTCCTTTTTTCAAATTTAGAAGTTTGTTAATGCGCGAACACGTGGTGATATGAATGCTGCATGTTCTACACATTTACTCATATTCCAGTACTTACACAGTCACTTATTATTCAGCTGAGTTGTTTTAAATTATTGTAAAGAATTCAATATTTAAATAAATACTGACGTTAGAAATTTGTTCCTGTGCTGAACACGTTAACCTAAACAACTAAACAACACATATTTACAAACGCCGTAATTGAGTTATAATTAGCTAATTACCTGCAAATACTACTATAGGGTCAGTGAAATACCGATCTTCCGAAATAATCTTGGTCATCACATTAACCATACTCTCCTCAAGAAAACCTTGTGGAGGGACCTCAACAGTAACAAGAAGTTACTGATATAACCAATTAGCCTTCTTTCCTCTACATGGTTGCAAAAAATTTTAATGAAGTTCTTTAAAGCTGAGATGGTAAGTATGTCATAAAATCTCATGGACAGCAATGTAATTTCAGAACGAACAAAAAAAAATGCAACAATAGTGAAAAAACTACAAATACACACATGCCTTACCCAGGACTAAACTCAGAATATATTGTACAATAAACTAGCGTGCAACCAACTGCATTAAGAAGCTAGCATTCAGAGTATCAACTAAGGATGTAATCAGTATAATGTTTTGATAGATTGGGTTTACTAACCTGAAATTGTTACAGGGAAATTATTATTAATATAAGAGTCTGAGTCTTATTTGTATGACTGTCATTTAAAAAGTTAGTGCCTTATCAATTGAAATTGCATATATTTACACGGCCTTCCACTGTATTATTTGTACGTCCAATTGGACGAGGATTGGTTAAGTAGTTTTCGAGATAGATATCTAAAGCTTAAATTTTTCATGTTGTGCTATCTTCCAAAACAAAGGACGAAGAATAATATTCGTCTCTAAAATCAATGCTTACATGATGCAATTTCAACATACAAAAATTTGTTTCAAATCTAGGAAATGGTTTCCAAGATATAACATAGCAAACTTAAATTTTAAAATTGCTGCTTTTTTTTACAGTAAGCGTTTATCGTAGTTGAAAACTAAAAAAGTTGGCATTGCCTACCGTAGCACTTCTTGTGTGGAGAATTTGTGGAAAGCGGTTTTATTGGCTCCCAAGGTATAGCATAAATACATCGTTTTCAATTTTTGCTGACGTACAAAATTGCCTAAAACAGAGGTTTTGTTTACGACGTTTGTAATAGGTACTGTCAGCATAACCAGTTTGGTTGGATTTGGTTAAATTTTTTAATATGCATCTGTGACAAACATACCTAATTAATTTTTATAGCTGCCATTTTAAATATCAACGCCTGAGTTCCATCAAATAACGTAAGTTTATATGGTCTTCTGTAGAACTAATGATGTGCCAAATTTGGTGGAAGTAAGTTTAATGGTTCCGTAGATATGGCAAAATGTTCCATTATCTCACCTAACACTATTTTACAAAAAAAGCCAGAAAAAGAGGATCTCTGTGCGCATAATTTATGATTCTAATATAAACTGTCAGCGCAAAAAATTTGGTTGAATTTTGTTAAATTGTTTAAAAGATATAACCTACTTATCGAAATGATTTATATTAACGCCTTTTAAAAAGAGTTATCCCCCACCTAAAACACGTACGTTTCCATGGCCTACCGCAGCACTAATTGCCTGTAAAATTTTGTGGGGATCGTTTGGTTATTTCCTGATTCTGCTCGCATATAAAACTCGGTTGAAATTGCTTGGGACATGTGGCATACTAAGCAAAAAAAAAAACTGTCGCTATATGACCAACCCTTAAATCATATAAACTTAAATGTGATTTGTCGCATCAATTTGGTGGAAATTATATAATTAACTTCCGTGATGGGACAAGAGCTTAATTTTGCATGAGGTGGTATCTTATAAAATGGTAGATAAAAAATTTTATGTATTAGATCACCTGATATTTGCATAAATGCTGTCAGTAATAAATGAAATTTATAATTTATTGGCACATTTAGCTAAACATTTTCTATAGCCGTCATTCTGAAAATAAGTGTCTGTCCCACTCGTTACCATATAAATTAATATGACCATCCATAGTAAAAATTCTTCGCCGAATTCAGTAGGAATAGGTTTATTATTTCCCGAGATATTACATAAAAATTTTATATTTTCATTTGGAGGTAGCTTACAAAATAGCGTAGAAATGAGGCTCTTTAAATATATATATCATGGATGTAATAGATAATGTCAGCATACAAAGTAAAGTAGAAATTTTTTTCCTGGTTTCGTAGCCAAAGAATTCAAAGCTAAGATATTTATATGGCCGCCATTTTGAAAATATGTGTATGATACACTCTAAACTTATTAATATTGTATTGCCTGACGTAGTGCTACATGCATGCCAAAATTGGTAGCAATTTTGGATTTTTTCATATTGTTACGCATTCGATGCTTTACATCTTGCGCGAGCGAGAGGAAGTGAAGGACAGCATTTATATGATAGCGGCGGCATCAAGTCAAATGACTGTTTTGATTGAACAGGCGAGCGATAGGCCGGTGGCCACCCATCTGTTACAGAAAGCGATCGGCCTATAATAAAGGATTCCACCTCACACGCGGTTAAACTTATCGCAGCTCGCGTCTCGCTGACCCAGAGAAGCTCATATTTCTCCGTTTGTCACGCAGGAAAATCGTCATCATCACCGTTACTTTTCCCAGAACAACTTGGATTGCTGAGGACGTTCTAGACGGCACCTACCTCAAGTATAAAAACCACGTGCAGTCCTCTGAGGATTCAGTGATTAAGAGCCGAGAGTTTGGCGTCTCGTGGACCTTAAACGACAGTTGGGCGATTCCGGAGCAGCGAGGGACGACTGCAGAGATCTGCGAGAGTGCGTCGGCGAACTTGTGTGCAGTGAAGAGTGGGACTGATCTGCGGGACTATGGACTGGATGCGTGAGTGAGAATACATTCGGGACGATGGAAATAGACAGTTTTAACTAAACATGTGGAAATAATTGCAGCAGTTTAAGGAATATTAGCAAGAGTATAGTCTAAGATTAACACTTTAAATGAAATGGTGATAGTAATTAAATATTACGCTCAATAACAATAATAATGGTTAAGAGGACGCTCAAATTGGTAGATAACAAATGTTTGACTGTTTGGTAGAATTGAGAATAAACATAATTATTGAATTTAGTTATTTTATTTTATTAATACCTCTATCCCTTACGAACTGGGATACGCCCCTCAGGCATTCTTGTGACAATAGTAACTCGAATGTCCTTTGTACTACATGTGTGAAATTCTGTTGGTGAAATTAGGTTTAAACATTCAAAATATTAATTGGGGGGGGGGGGCAACACACACACACACACACATCAACACACAAACATAAACACATAAGCACACAGACAAGAACGTGATCTCATAAGCCTTTCTGAACGATTGATTTGAATGCTCGCAGTCAACAAAGTATAAGGCGGAAATCAACAAAATGTGTTAGTGTCGCCAACAATATCATTGGTCGGTGCAAATAAGTTCTTTGTTCCAAATGTATCGCACGCAGCTGAACATATTATTTTGTTGAGAAATTGTAACGATGTGCTTGCTTACACCAAATATTTGTTTAACATATAAATTACGAAATGTTTGTTTCTCACAAAGAAAATGGTTTTAATAAATTATTTGGCTTTGTGGGCAAATTTAATTAATTATGGGGAACTAAGGCTTGGTCGAACCAACAAAATTTCGTTTAACTTAAACGCTGCGTAAAAATATATATTTGGTATACGGAAACAATTATTTTTCTCAGTGCATCTCGTCGCTGTGGGTTACAGAAGCCGCCGCTCCACTAAGGCATCTCTGCTCACCGTACGTCATAAGGCTCAATGATTAACGGAGGCGCCAGAACACCGCCATTAGATACACGACGTTTGGATAAAGGTTGCCTGGACGGATGAGACAAAGTACCCGATGTTACACACCGGTGGCAGGGTACGAGTGCGTCTCCAAGTTCATTAAACTGTGTACTCCTCGTGTCAGCAGGATACAGCTCAAGCCGGTGGCGATGGTATCCTCGTGTGGGGATTTTTTTACCTGGAATGAAATGGGTTCCCTTGTACACGTGCCATCGTCACTCGGTGGTGAAAGATGTAGTGACCCGCTAGCAGATCATTTGCACCCGTTTCTGCGCAAGCAGACTAAGAAAATAGCCAACAAAATATTTGCTTGTATAGCGCCAAAAATATATATTTAGCTTCCTCAACAATATATATTTTTAAGTACACAGCACTTGAAAAAGAACAAATAAATTTTGTTCCTCTAACAAGATACACGATTGGATCAACCATACCTATGTGTTGGCCCGAAATAAATTGGAATGTCAACAAACTATTTGGTAGAATCACCTGTATATATTTGTTTTGTCACTCAATTGATTGCCTTCATTCGTAAATACAGCTAGAGAGTGTGTTTGTATTTTTTGTGACAATTGGAATTGCAACATTGTTTGTTAGTGCATTTATTGATGCTTGATAACGGTATAAAATACTAATAATTCAAGTTCGACATGAAACTAACAAGAAAATCTGTAAAAATTGAAATATTTATCAGTGTACATTGTCCAGTATTTGAAATGTATGTATTTAAAAACATGGCTCTTTTATCGAGAGNCTTGAAATATTTATCAGTGTACATTGTCCAGTATTTGAAATGTATGTATTTAAAAACATGGCTCTTTTATCGAGAGTAACTTTGGCCGAGGTTGCTAGGGCGTATCGCCCGGTCACATCAGACGTATGCTCGAATCACGGTCTCGCCACAAGTATTTTAATATTAAACTAAACTCTTATAATGTACGTTGAGCCAAACCAATCTTTACTATCACCAACCAAATCTTTGTTCGTGGCAAACTATCAAGAACAACAAAATAATTTGGTTTCGACAACAAAATACTTAATTGGCCCTATACAAACAATTAATTTGGTTGCGCCAAACAAACTTTAATTCAACGAAACCTTTTTCTCGGTGCAGCACCCTGCAGAAGTTTATTAACAGCAAGACAATGAACGGGCCCACTGCTCCCAAATTGTTTACGAGTAGTTCAATTATGACTCTATGGTCTTAAGGTTACTTTGCCTTTGCCTCGAGGTCACCCAACCTCAGCCATATCGAACACAGCAAGGATGCTGTCGAGAGGGATGTGTGCGCCGTGGATACTGCACCGACCGATCTCCGTGATTTGTGGGAGGTTGTGCAGCGCTCATGGATCAGTATGATCAATAATCAATCTGATCACGAGTGTCTGACCTACCTGCTGAAAATTCTTAAGTTTTCTGTGAACAAACTAATGACGGTAAGGGGCACAGAGTAGACAAAAGACGTTCAGCAAATTGTAGCATACGGAAGAGTGACCCTGTCCAGATATCACGAATCCTTATCCCTGTAGGATACGTAACAGCTGAGGAAACACAAGCGCAAAAGATAGAGAAAGAAACAAGGAGATAAAAAGATGTAGCATTTGGAGTCAACCACTACAAAGCCGAAGAGGTCATACAGAGCACTGAACAAGCATTACTAGTTTTGACGCGTCTCTCTCGGGGAAAGGTTGAAATAAAAATTACTGAAATATCAACAGAAATAAGTTTATGCAATTTATTTAAACATACAAAGCAAAGTATGTGAAAGTCCGTCTAGTAGAACACAAAACATCTTATCGGAGGCGAAGAGCGAATCGATGACGATATATTTGATGGTTGATGGCAATATTATTAGTTATAATGCCCAAAGATGGTTAGAAAAAACATTTATAATAAAACCAGTTAAGTTAATAAAAACGTTAAAACAATTTTCCGTACAATTAAATTGGTCTGTATAAATAAATGATGGATATTCGTCGTGAAACATGGTCTAGACATCAAGCAACAATGCAAAAACGCAGAGCGCAGCGCGCAAGATTAGCACTAAGAAAGATGGTCGTGCGCTGATTTATCACTGTCTTCCGCAATATGAAGCTGATAAGATGGCAGAGCACCTGTTATTGTACCAAGGAAAGAGTTTTTCTTTTATAGAAAATTTTCCGAACCAGCNGCTGATAAGATGGCAGAGCACCTGTTATTGTACCAAGGAAAGAGTTTTTCTTTTATAGAAAATTTTCCGAACCAGCCAGGAATCTTAAGACGGAACTCATGTCCGTCTAAACAGACGAGCTGACCACTCGAAACATTAACAAGGTTTTCGTTGTTAATTGGTGTCTTTTAAATGTTCTACTTAGAACATACTTTTTGCCTGTTTCATTTCCTTCCACCACGTGTACCCAACGACTTTATTCATTTGTTGAACAAGAGTCAATTTANACTTTTTGCCTGTTTCATTTCCTTCCACCACGTGTACCCAACGACTTTATTCATTTGTTGAACAAGAGTCAATTTAAAATGGTTAGGGACATTTGTCAATAAAACGCAATGTAATATTGTTACCTGCATAAAACAAAAACTGTGTAAACTAAATAAATATATTTCCAACAATTTTATTGCGTCCCACTTTGAAAACGACATTACAAACATAATACTGTTTTCCCTTGTCAACTTTGCTGCGAAAAATTCAATAAGCGTGTCGCTAACATATATACGGTAAAAGGCAAGGCATTTTTTTTCAAACTTCCTTTCAAAAGTGCTTAAAAAACCGAAAACCGGTTATACTAACTTCTTCTAAAACGGTTGCAACAAAAATTATATTTATTTGAATGAAGATTTATTTTTCGTTGGTGAAAACTACATTTGGACCTGATTATCAACATGCCGCAAATTAAAAGTAGAAAACTGCACGGCTATAAACCACTCCAGAAAATTTTTAACTGCCACCCCCACCAATTATTTATCTTTCAGGTGAGAAACTAAAAACCAGACATGTAAATTATGCCCAAATTATCAACGTGTTCCAACGTCCGGCTGTAAAGAAATTTGCAGGTAACGTCGTTACGAAACTTTGTGATTCAAGGTCATGAGAGTCCACTTTTTCCCTCCAGCACACCAACACGTGGTTTTGAATGCTGGCCCAGTGGAGACGTGACCTTGAGACTCACAGTTCCGCTAAGGAGAGCAGCAGGAGCTTTTGGTCCAAAAGCCCTTGAGCCACTTTTGCACTACGTTACCGGAAGGACANTCCGCTAAGGAGAGCAGCAGGAGCTTTTGGTCCAAAAGCCCTTGAGCCACTTTTGCACTACGTTACCGGAAGGACACCGTGTTTTTTTTTTACCGGCTGTTCCAGTGACTTAAATCACCGGCAGCGAAGGACCGCCACAAGAGCACTGCATTCTGCTAGCAATCGTAAATAATTAATCGAAGTTTTACCTGCCCGCGGTTACCTGGGAAAAGCAAACGGACCGTACGCTAATAAAACATATGAAAACAGCAACAGCAATTTCACGGGGAATTTAGCAGATTTTGAAATCACCATTAAAATACAACTGCCGTCTACTGTTAAAATTTTATCATAAATAATGAATAGAGTAGTTGAAGTTATAATTGCATAGAGATATGGAGAAAGGGGGATAGTGCTGTGTCATAATGCATCATTAAAAGACCAATATTAAAATTAATAAATCCTTAATTGATTTTTTTTTGTATTTTACATTTTACACTAAGAATTAACATAGTAATTTTATTTGCGTGTTATCAAATTTTAAGAATGTCACTTGGTCAACGTACGGGTACTAGTACTAGGACCATCATACGTCAACGTGGCAGCAGCACACATAAACATTACCAGTGACAAACTCAAAGTCATCAGTTGGCTAGTCAGTTCACAGTAAGACTGGCGCAGAAAATAGTTCCGACCGGTAATGCAATTTGTAGGTCAAACATTGTTACTTAAATTATTATTTGCGATTTTAGGTGTTTATACCATTACTTAAAACATTTTGTGCGCACGAAAGTGTATGTGTGCTGGCAAATAATATTGTATTTGTTCCGTTTTTGGTTTAAAATGCATTAAGTAATCAGTGTTGTGCAAGATGGCGAATGCGGCTGGTAGGACTGAAGCGTCACTCCGGGGCAAAAACATAAATGAGGAATGTCTTCACAGAGAAATTGGGGAAAAATTTGATCAGTTGTATTCTACATTAAATGGAAAGTGTTTCCTTAGGAATTACCTACAGTGCAAACATGTAATCACTCAAATAGGCACTATGTACTTTAAAAATATGAACGCGAAGGGTTCGTATCTCAGACAGCTGATTGCTCATGACACGTGTATTGGTGGGCGCAACACAACCAAACGCCTTTCAAATGCGCAGACAGTTGGAGTAATACAAGCTGCAACCCTGAAAAGAATAGAATATAAAACCTTAATTTTACATACGGCTTAAAACTAAATAATGGATAAAATGTAAAAACTAAGCAAGGCATGCAAAAACAGCTTACTTAACTCTGAACCATAATTTGTGCTAGTCAGTTTCATTCAAAACTATGCATCATCTTATTCTTTGTCCATTTTTGATACATGATATATATTTATGTTTCACTAAAAGACGTTAAGTAATTTGCTAACAGAATCTCAGACATTAATGACAAATGCTTAAATATTTACTCGCCAGATGACAGTCAAAAACGACGATAATGATCGCAGTATGCTGTATATCATAAAACGGAATATAGGTAACTTTTCTGTGATAAAATAACTCCTCTTATACGTAAGCTTGCTGTATTTACACGCCTTTATATCCATAATTACAAAGTAAACATTGTGCATCGTGTGCTTAGAGTATGCTCAACAATGTCTGTGAACCACAGGAATATGAAATTGGTTCTTGAAGAATGAGGTATTAAAATTATTGGACTCAATCACCACTCCGTTACATGGGAGGATCGCTAGACGAAATACAATAATTACTCTAACACTAAAATCAAAACAATATATTAAAAATGTATCGAACTTAATGGCTATTAGAATACGGATGCATTTAGGCACCAAATACATCACTTGAAGAAATGCAGTTATTTAAAATGACGGTGAAATCTGTGTGCTACACTTATAAGAATTTATTGATGTCCAGATAAATTAATGATTATATATAGGCCTATATATGTTGTCTACTTGTAATGACAAGTAGATATAATTATCTACTACAGATAAACAGTGCTTTCATTATATTACAGTTATGATCTCAATATATAAATCTCAGAACTTACTAAGGATATGTTTAATTAGTATTATAATGAACCAGCCATCACAGTTAAGGGTCAGCTAAATCTGTCTGAACATAAAAAATCTTTTTTTTTTTAATTTTGAACTTGAAGATAAAGAAACCACTTAGTTTTATGTATGTAGGTAGTACTTAAAAATAAAAATGATCTACAGTTGCTGAGACAACATTTATTATAGAATTTGTAATTTTTTAAAATAATTAACCTACGCGGTAAAACAAAATAAGAGAATACACATCCAGGGTGCGCGAAAGATACGTAGAAGTTAAACCGACCTTCGATATAAAAACCAATCAACGCGGTCATCATGAAAAAGAAAAGTCATTACGCAAGGAGTTAAAAATTTGATTACTGGCGTCAAAAACTTTGCGCAATTAAAATGCTTCTCGCATACTCAGGGTAACATTAATTGTAATTTACATGATGCGCAGCCATGTTCAACTTACTACTTGAGATAAAAACATTTGACCTTGAAATAGTTCCTAAGCCAGTTATATCTTGTTATGTTCTTTGCACAAAACTTATGTTTAATTCAACCACGGCACTCAGACACAAACTTTCAAACAGTACCAATTTTGCACTTCATGTATGTAAATGTAATTGAATGGAAAAACATTAAAGTTTCCCAGGAGTTAGAAAAAGAGAATGTTGTGTTTTCTAATTAACCTGGAACATAATTCGTATCAGAACATCTCCTTCCGCGGCGGAATATTTAATGCGCTTAGCTCCTCGAGAGCGCTGTCCCAAGGTCCTGTATCCTGGTATCCTGGCAGGCGGGTAATGTATGGAGCCTAGCGCGGCCCGAGTTTATTACCATAACTATGTCAGCATTGCCACGGTTCCTTCACAATATTATAACACTGCCGTAATAACGTTACAAGTGGCGTAGACCGCCTCTTAACCCGGCCTCCAGGCGCCATCCATCACGGCTGGCGTGGTACACTCCGTGCGGAAAACATCTGCCCCGCGCCGCGCCGCGCCGACGGTATCACGACTGCTTAGCTCTTTACTGAATTACCGGGGAGGATGATGCAGAGTGGCAAATTCACGCAGGAGAAGAGCATATTAGCGGAAACTGTACGCAACGTGCTTCCACCTCCTTTTTCCCACCCTTCCCCACTCCATTTCCACGGGGTTGTGTGTTGAAGGGAATTTCGTCGCATATCGCTTTTAGAATACACTCCTTGGAAACCGGGGCTCACGAAATAATATTCTTTCGTGTATGTCTGAGCAAGCCGATTTAACACGAATTGATTATTTAAAAATACAAAGGCACTCCATTAATAGACATTCTGTATATTTATTTAAACAGAAGAAAAAATAAGTTTACGTCATTTTTTTGTACTAACTACAGTGACTGGTTTACAACAAATCGAATAATACACAAAGTATTGAAAAATACACCTATAGTAAATGCGCGGTTTCTTCAGACTTTTAAATAAAATATTTAAAAAATCACCGTATGTGTGAATTGTTTCATGGTTGCCTTTATACCATGCATCAAAAGCGTTTCATATTTATGCGAAGGTAAAAGTATGTTATTCTTAGGTAAATTGAATTTATATTCTGTTTGCAATTTACGATATTTCATTTATAATTAATATTAAAAAAAGAGAGGAAAGATATGCTGGTTGGCAATGCCTAGTAATTACTAGAATGTATACAAAATATTATTATGGCGAGTGCGCACGAATGTGGTGCGTTGTCCTTTTGGTGTAATTTTCTATACCAGTTAGGCTTAATTTTCATGAGAAGGCAGAGGAATATTCTGGAAGCAGAACGTTAAAAGGGCATCAGAAAAGTTGGAGTATATAAGTACAGTACACTATACACAATTTTAAACTGAAAAAATACCGAGAAAACGTATTTGAGAATGAAGACGTATTATGGAATTCCCCAGTTGGTTTTTCCTTGTGGCCACTGAGGTTATCAGTCTTGCAATTTACTGTATTCAAGAAATAACGCTCACAATCATGCTCGAAAAGATAATGCAGTGGCCTCCATCACTGGGGTTATTAACATGATGTATGATAATGCAGTTAATCTNTGGCAATGCCTAGTAATTACTAGAATGTATACAAAATATTATTATGGCGAGTGCGCACGAATGTGGTGCGTTGTCCCTTTGGTGTAATTTTCTATACCAGTTAGGCTTAATTTTCATGAGAAGGCAGAGGAATATTCTGGAAGCAGAACGTTAAAAGGGCATCAGAAAAGTTGGAGTATATAAGTACAGTACACTATACACAATATTAAACTGAAAAAATACCGAGAAAACGTATTTGAGAATGAAGACGTATTATGGAATTCCCCAGTTGGTTTTTCCTTGTGGCCACTGAGGTTATCAGTCTTGCAATTTACTGTATTCAAGAAATAACGCTCACAGTCATGCTCGAAAAGATAATGCAGTGGCCTCCATCACTGGGGTTATTAACATGATGTATGATAATGCAGTTAATCTNGTCATGCTCGAAAAGATAATGCAGTGGCCTCCATCACTGGGGTTATTAACATGATGTATGATAATGCAGTTAATCTGGCCGCACTCGGTACAATCTAACTTAAAAGCCATAGAAAGCAAACGCTACAAGTAGGCTTGATTAGCACGCGCAGTAAGTAACAACCAAGCTTACTTAACAAGTATAGAGCCTCCTTGTAGGCATATTACACGAGGAATCGGAACTGCTGTTATATATGTTCAGTTAATTCACAGGCAAAAATATTTTCGTGCTTAGTGATCTAGAGAAGAGAACCAACCAAAAAATTATCTGTGTAATTTCTAAATGCTGCAAGTGGCTAGGAAAGTCTTGTAGCCTATTCCCAGTGACTCTGGCTGAAAAATATTGTAAATAACAAATAAATTTTGTTAGGGTGATTGAACTCCCTTCGCACCACGCACTTCCATAGTGCGCCGTATTCTCAGGCAATTATGTGAATGGATTTCTGCACACACTGTGCTGCTACAGGATTTCTGAATTAATTCATAAGCAAACGCTTTGAACTGTTTATTGGTTTACATTCGGAATATTTCTTGAAGCGTTATGGCACATTATTGTAGGATGTGGCTAAACAATATTCACACTCTTCTATGAATAAGGTTGATGTGAAGGAAAACGTACGCAACTGGTGAGTACCACTGCTATACGCCTCCGCTAACATCTCGCGTTCACTTCCCGAGTAAGTACTGCGCGCCAGTGAGTTACAACTGGCCCACGTCAATGCAATAGGTGCTCGATGCTCAGAACCACGCACGTTTGCTGGACAGTATGCTTGCAGTATCATGCTCGTACGCCACTTGGACTAGGTGGCTGTGCGCTCACTGAGACTTCCACGGGAGCGACGCGGCGTGGGTTCGTTCCCCGGTGGGCACAAGTCCTCGCTAGGACAGGTCGTCACTTCATAACTTATATTCTCATTTCATGTGACGTTTTCAGGGAAGATGTTTACCTACGGATCCCATCAGACGAAACCCCGAAAATTCGGTTGGCACAGCACCTTCCCGAGCGTCGGGCCGCAATACGGAATTTATTAAATGTCTAACATAACTCGAGAAATGAGTGGGACACACCGATATCTGCTCATGTTTCGGAATAAGTAATATAAATTTACGGCATAATAAATACACCGAACTTACAGTACTGCATAAACCTTGGGACCATATTCACTGAGTTTGTTTCTAATATGAATAATTTTTAAATGAACAAATTGCTTAACTTTAGAAGAGTTAAATGGTTCAAANACAAATTGCTTAACTTTAGAAGAGTTAAATGGTTCAAAAACCTTTATTTGCCTGGTAATACCGCTTTTACAATGCTTTTAAAAAAAATTAATTCGAAACAATTGGGGGTAAGGATACTTTTACTGCGTGTCTTTCTCCCTCAAATGCCTGTTCCTTTTCCATGTTAAACATTTTACTAAACGAACAATAACACCCTCTGTATTCGCCAATCCACTGTTTTTGAACTGCCAGGTNTCCATGTTAAACATTTTACTAAACGAACAATAACACCCTCTGTATTCGCCAATCCACTGTTTTTGAACTGCCAGGTACTTAGTTTGAATACAAAAGTCACGAATGAGGTGTCTTGCATGAAGTTACACTAATGTTTCAGCTTTTCTTATGCTAACTGAAAGGCATAACAGCAAGCGTGCAGAACTAAGTAAAATGGATTTAACTTATTTCAATAAAGAAGACACATTTCTAAAAATTTAGAAAATAATAATATTTTACTGACGTCGGCTGGAGAAAAGTTATTTTTACCATGAATATAATNATTTCTAAAAATTTAGAAAATAATAATATTTTACTGACGTCGGCTGGAGAAAAGTTATTTTTACCATGAATATAATTTTCCACGCTGATATGATCTGTGTAGGAATACGCATGTAATAAACTGTATTACAAAATGTAGTACGATCTTTGGTCTTATTTCAAATTTATGCTATGACGTAGTTAAAGATCAATCTTTAGTTTAGTATTTCAGGTATAANTGACGTAGTTAAAGATCAATCTTTAGTTTAGTATTTCAGGTATAAAATTTGATCTATTATATTTGTATAATATTTTGCATAAAAAGTATTTTTTTCCATATTCATCAAATTCTAAGTAATATTAATTTTTNAAAATTTGATCTATTATATTTGTATAATATTTTGCATAAAAAGTATTTTTTTCCATATTCATCAAATTCTAAGTAATTTTAATTATTTTTTTTTTTGCATTATTCGTTATAATACCAGACCCAACGGTAAGCTTTAAATAACTTAAATTAATTTCATGGAAGCATTTAATAGAGTTACTTTCATGATGTGGTTGTTATGAATCAAAAAGTCTCGATAAGTTTTATATGATAGTGATACACATACCTCTGTTTTAAGTGAGCATGGAACGAGAAATTACAATCAGTAATAACATATTTAGAATGGTGAATTAAGATTCTGGCATAACTCTAGCTTATTATTACCGTTTGCAGAAATTTGTTTACATAAATGACAGGATGTTAAATCTACAAACTTGGACTAGGTGCATTTGTTTTATTGTCATATAAGTATATTTCAGAAAATTTTGTTTTACTATCTTTTTTAAAATTATTATCAGTTTTTGTGTAGTTACAAAAAGGTGATTATAGGATTGGGATAGTAAAATCCGTTTTAACAATAAAGTGAAATAAATATGTCCGATCGACGATTACGATATAGGTAAAGTTCTAATGATATTGACATATGGGTTCGAAAGTATTTAATGAAATGAGACCCGGGCACTCAGAAAAAAATGAAGTTTTACACGAACAGGATCTAATACACATACCGAAGTTATTGAAAATTATTTGTGTACTTTATGAAACGGCAAATAACTATATGTAGAAACATGTATGTAAAAGTAATATTTGTTTAAAAGTAAATTTGCTTTATTTAATTCATGCATGCTCGATGGTCGTTTCTCGGCTATTATTTCGCCCTATGATGATGTGCGTGTGCCAAAGCAGGAGGGGCAGGAAGGGGCGGAGCTCAGTGAACTGTCCTTTGCGCCCGCAGTGGCTTCCTCTCGCACGGAACTGGGAGCGTATAGGGAATAGTGAGGTCACAGGACGGTCCAGATGTCGACCAAGTCTCTACCTCCGTCCACTCATCCTCCCTATCACCTAAACTAAGGCAGTGTAAGTCACGACCACAAAACACACCCCTGCACGCACACACAACACGCACGGTCCGCCTTAATTGTGGCCCGTGGGGACGCGACACTGCGACGGGACACCGACCTGTCAAGACGATAATCTCTTTATACCGACCACTTCTATCTGGGCGAGCACTCGTTGCTTCGAATCACACAAATAAATATGTTGCTCCGGCTCGCCACTCAAGAAAGAGAGCTTTAACGTCAGCCCAAGCTCGTCGTCCCGAAAACCAAATTATCTTGTGTTCCCTAGCGAGAAGCTGAACCCATGGAAGGGCTGGCATAGCTTATTTACGGTTGATTAAACATTATTAGAGTTTGCAAAGTATCCACTGAAAAAGAAATTCGCCAGCTCTTTTGTTATTTACTTTGACGTTAACAATAACTGGATACCTTACATTAAGCCTTATTTTTGGAAAACTAATCTCAAAAGTAAACAGTTTATTTAAATCGTTACAGTTATATTTTTGGTTACTGAATTTATTTAATGTTAATTTTATAAGTAGCAAAGAAAAATTTATAAAACACTAACATGAAATATAATAGTAGTAAAATGTTAATTTTCTTCGACGCGCAAGGTTAAGTAACAGGCAGAAAAATATAATAGTCATTGAGAGCCACTTACGCAGATTTAAAGATGCTTTCAAGTGGTGCCAACTACACTGAAATAATAATGTATGTTTGGCTCTAGCAAATGAATTGTTTGTATAGTGGGAACAAAATATTTTGTTGCGGAAACGAAACTACTTTATTGTTATTTTCTTATTGCCCGAAATTTGTAAGGTTTGATTAGAGCCGCTCAAGTTATCACAATTTCGGTTATGAAAAAGATATGAAAGCATCACTGAGATTTGGGGCCTTAACACTGGCACCCGAAAGATGCGTTTTAGCGACCTCAATTAAACTAACTGCTGTTGTAAAAGAAATAAATATATATGTCGCAGGGATATGATAAAACCGGAGATTTGATCAAATCCCTAAGACATGTAATCAATTCACGGAAGATGTTAAAATGACAACTCTGTGGGATGATTTCCCTAAAGAAAGTAGGTGATTTGATGAAGTCCGCTAACTGTTTTGGTGAAAAGATGTTATACTTGAAGCTGGTAGCCTTATTACCTATAAAAAATTGCCTGCGAGCCTTGAAATGACCATAACACCAGTAGTGATCCTTCCTGCTGGCACTGGGGCTCGGCAGCGGTGCGTAATTTATGGCTACGCTTTGGGCGAGTTCTGACTTCTTTATTTCATCTTTTCACTAAAACAGTTAAGTGACTTGATTAAATCAGTTACTTTCTTTAGGGAAATCACCCCACAGAGTTGTCATTTTAACATCTTCCGTGAATTGATTATATGTCTTAGGGTTTTGATCAAATCTCCGGTTTTATCATCTCCCTGCGATATATATATAGCGTGTACGTATTTGAATATTTTTTAAATATTACAGGTCTACTTTTTTGTTTCATCGTGAACATGTTTCATGGTGATTTTTACACTGTTATTAAGAATCAATAAATATACTAACACTCNTTTTTTGTTTCATCGTGAACATGTTTCATGGTGATTTTTACACTGTTATTAAGAATCAATAAATATACTAACACTCACTGTTTTTTCCCTTATTGTCACACAAAAATTACAAAAATATCTCGATCTGTAACTTGAAATGAAGGCAATCGAAGCACCCAATCACCCTGCACCCAATAAAACAAATCCCATTACTAGATAAATCTGACTTTGTTGCCACCACATATTATATGACAATATACATATCTGACCATCCCAGCCAACAAAATGCTTATTTACAGTCAACAAAGTACATATTAATATGACTGTACCTTTATATTAATAATATTAACGGTAGACAAACGATTTAGTTTAACGCAATTGTAAAATATATGTGTTTAGTAAATACATGAAGAGGATGTTAGAACAACAAAATAAGTGTTCGGCTCAATAAATTATCTTAAAATTCTGTATTTCTTTCAAGAAAACTAATGCAAACGTAAAAAGAAAGGGCCTATTAGTTGAGCGTACAAAAAATTGTTAGATGTGAACAATTGCTTCATAAATAAATGTATCTGTTATCTGTAACAATATATTTCTCCAGTGTACCTTTCCACTGGATATCAAATGGCGTCTTCTTGCAGTGTCATACAGTATTTGTTAACGAGTCCTAGAGGTGACTGCGACATTACATTATATGGTGTGTTGAAATGGTATAAGCCACCGGCTATGGGTTAATCGTGAACCTAAAACACTAAAAGATCTGTGTTGCAAGGCTATGAAATGTACGTTCTCGGCGTGCACATAATGAAGCAGTTACCACGTTGGAGTCATGAGGATAGGCCTCCTGAGAGCGTAGTGATAATTTACGAGCAAGCTGTGAGGCTTNTTTTTTGTTTCATCGTGAACATGTTTCATGGTGATTTTTACACTGTTATTAAGAATCAATAAATATACTAACACTCGCTGTTTTTTTCCCTTATTGTCATACAAAAATTACAAAAATATCTCGATCTGTAAGTTGAAATGAAGGCAATCGAATCACCCAATCACCCTGCGCCCAATAAAACAAATCCCATTACTAGATAAATCTGATTTTGTTGCCACCACATATTATATGACAATATACATATCTGACTATCTCAGCCAACAAAATGCTTATTTACAGTCAACAAAGTACATATTAATATGACTGTACCTTTATATTAATAATATTAACGGTAGACAAACGATTTAGTTTAACGCAGTTGTAAAATATATGTGTTTAGTAAATACATGAAGAGGATGTTAGAACAACAAAATAAGTGTTCGGCTCAATAAATTATCTTAAAATTCTGTGTTTCTTTCAAGAAAACTAATGCAAACGTAAAAAGCAAGGGCCTATTAGTTGAGCGTACAAAAAATTGTTAGATGTGAACAATTGCTTCATAAATAAATTTATCTGTTATCTGTAACAATATATTTCTCCAGTGTACCTTTCCACTGGATATCAAATGGTGTCTTCTTGCAGTGTCATACAGTATTTGTTAACGAGTCCTAGAGGTGACTGCGACATTACATTATATGGTGTGTTGAAATGGTATAAGCCACCGGCTATGGGTTAATCGTGAACCTACAACACTAAAAGATCTGTGTTGCAAGGCTATGAAATGTACGTTCTCGGCGTGCACATAATGAACCAGTTACCACGTTGGAGTCATGAGGATAGGCCTCCTGAGAGCGTAGTGATAATTTACGAGCAAGCTGTGAGGCTTNCCAGTTACCACGTTGGAGTCATGAGGATAGGCCTCCTGAGAGCGTAGTGATAATTTACGAGCAAGCTGTGAGGCTTACCCAGCTGCGAAACTGTGTTCCAGTGGCTGATGATACAACAGCGTGTTATTGGTTCTTATACTTGAACGTCATTTGGATCTGCAAAATATGACACGTGTACAGGATGCCACAAACATACATGTAACGTTTAATGTAACAGTGGTTTAAACTTTCTGCAAACAATATAAATAAGCAGAGACGACCATGATCTTTAAAACTTTGGGAACTGGAATACTACACTTAAACCATTATTACCATTCGATTTTTCTCTTTCGTGTTTATTACGAACGGAGACTTACTTTTATTATAATAAATTACAAGGTAATAATTGATAACTCTATAATAGTTAGTAATAAAATAGTTATGTAGATACAATACAATTGCTAATATGTATTTTTGTTACTTATGTGGCTGTTATGATTGAAATAAGCAGCACTATGTGTATGTAACCAGCCCATTTCTTTCTAGACGTAGGTACGTAGGTTGTCCCTAGTTAACTGTTGAAAAATTTATGAGATTATTTCTTGAACAACATAAGGCAAATCGAAATATAATGACTCGTAGTATCAAGTGCTTATTACGGGAGGTAAACATCCTTAAAAAATAGAAGTTGGAAATTCTCTTTTTAACAAAATTTCAAATTACGTGAGATTAAAGATTTAGAAAGTTTTATCAATGTGCTAGTTTCAGGAAAACAAAAGTAAATACTGAAGTTCAACTACTTAATATATTGCGATGGGTTTTTTATTGTTGTCTTTATTTTTTAATGGACTAAACTAACACACCCAATAATATTTGATATAATATTTGGATTTTAAATTAAAAAACTGTTGACTGTATTTTAAATTACAACTAATAGAAAATAAAATCAATACTTCTGCTAACTAACAATTTTGAAAACTTATAAAATGTTACCATGAATATTTTTATAACAAGACAGTGATAAGGAAACCCGGTACTTAATTTCAAGGGAATTTTGATAAAAAGTAGTATTTTATTTCTCCTTAATATGTTATATTAAAATACCTTATAATTCTAGCTAATATTATTTCGTTCATTTCAAGGTTTATGTTTCAGAATATTTACTAATTTCGTGGTTGATATCCTTAATTATATAGCTATAAGTTGGCAATTTTTAAATAAAAACTACAGACTGCAGGCCTATGTTCAGAGGCATTGCTGATAGTTACCAGCATTCTTATATATCTCGCCAATAAATCTAACCCGAAAAAATTTTTAACCCATTCCAGTCCAGTGTACACAAATTGTGTACATTACGCACTTGTAGGTATTTTTTTTATCTGTACTTGACACTGCGAAGCATAATGACCAATGTTATTACTTGTAGGTAAATGATTCGCAAACCTTCTTACTAGCCTAAATCATATTCTTTTCATATTGCTGTATAGCTTACAGCTCATTGGATGTTACAACGAAACAAGTGTTGTGTCGACTTAAGTACAGCACGAATCGTAATTTTTTTGTTTGCAACATCTGAAACCGTTATTTAAAATGCGCCTGAAAGGTTTAAATAGTTTAAATTTTGTTATTGATTTTACGTTCCGGAAATTCGGGCACTGCGAGAATTTTCCAATGTTCTTAAGCAATAAATTGCACTGTCCTGTTGTCTTTAATGGAGGTGTTAAAACTGTGAAATTTTTGTCCATATTACCATCCACATTCGTTATTAACATTATGTTCACCAATTTTCTTGCTTTAAATAGTGTATAGGCTATTCACGTTAAACTGAGCACTTTTGAATGCCCTGCTTGAAACCAACTTGTATGTATGGTGTGTATCCTTCTAACTTATTTAAAATTAACTTTGCTGTCGGCCTGATCACCTTATTGATGCGTCAGACAAGTGAAACTGTCAAGTTATTGTTAGAGAAGTTAATGTTTTACAAATTTACTAATTCTTACTCTTATATGCATTTAAAAAATGGAAAGAAGAAAATTTATTACAGTATTCACAAATGTTTACCTAGCACTTTTATTTTAACATTAAGACATGTTACTAATTTTCCCCCGTTGTTACCATCTTTATAGAGTGCCTGCTCGTAAGTGTACCAATTAAAATACATGCAGATAAAGGCAGGCATATTTTTCAAACGTTGATTTAAAAAGTGCTCAGTTAATCGTGATCGACGTATAATTGTGGTCTTTAATCGATTTTTTTTAAACATTAACAGTAATCGTCTTCAGTTTAAGAAGAAAGGTTGCTTTAGTGTAACACTCTCAGACTAAGCAATTCTCGTTGAAGCAGCATCGTAAGTTTAGAAAGGGCGTAGCCCAATAGCCCTGGCAGCTCTACATGTCGTGATGCCTAAGCAGACCGGGCTGGCTACTGAGCGTGTACTCGCGCGTGGGAGGAATGGCAACAGAACTTCACCACATTGTTTGCCATAAAAGAGAGTTGTTGGAGAGCCTGCTCTAGAGAAATCTGCGTTGCGCAAGTCTCAGGGGTTCGCACGTGTGTGTTATGATGGCTATGAGTATGCAGAGCACTGAGACTGTACTCTCTGCTAGAGCTCGCCGATGTGCGCTTTTGCAAGGCTGCGTGCTGACAGGTTACCGCAGGACATCATCCACAGAACCAATTTCGCCAGCGGCTTCGGTACACAGGTTCCATTACAGTTAAAAAGACAAAATCGTGTGCCGGTTGTGGAAATACATCTGTATTTGAATTTCTCAAGGCGATGAGTAATGTGACTTCTACAAGAGCCCGTGCAATCACAAATGTTACTCGAGAGAGTAGTATGAAAACAGTATGGCTCATAGTCCATAACCAGTTTCTGCAACAGCGTCACTTGCAAATTGTACAATGATTTTCCTGTGGTTACCCAAGACAACCACATTTCTGAGTCTAGTTTCCGCAACAACTAGACTCACTCGTGTGTTGCTGTTCATTGAGGAGGCCACTTTAAAACGGGATGGGACACACTACAGTAACTTGGCACACATCTGGACTAAACAAATCTGCATGCCACGGCTGTTTTTGTACATCGAGAGAGATTCTTAAACAGTGTTCAGAGTTACATCATTAACAACCTGAACGCACAATTTGTACTTCTTAACTGGCTTATTGGAGCAATGTATTCTGAATTTTTGTCTAAGAAGTCTCTATTATGGGAAGGTGTGCCGCATTTTTCTTTTTGTATGGCATGTGATTTTATCATGATGGTGCTCCTCCACAAAGAAATGCCACAGTAAGAGCACTTATGCACACAACATTTTATGAGAGAATGAATGGATATCACGGACCATTGAATTAAACCTGCGCGCTCACCTCACATAACTTCTCCGTATTCTTATCTCTGAGAGCATTTAAAAACTGTGATGCACGAAACTCCTAAGAAAAGACAAGAGGAGCTTTTGCCAAGGATTTCAACTGTTTGCGTATTGAATCTTAATACGCAGGCATATTTGAAATAACACTGCAATCTTTCTACGGCGATGTCATTTGTATGTTAATATTAACGGTCGTCATTTAGAACAATAACACAACGTGATACATTATTGTAACCATTTCGTATAATTAAGATACGAGTATTAATAACAACCAATATGTGTAATGCACGAGGCGAATATCAATTACTGTTATTTATAATTGTCACTGTGTGCGTTAGCGACGCCACATACAGAGAAAAAGATTTTGTTGAATCTAACAAAGTTTGATTGGGGTAACTAAATTAATTGTTTGTATAAGGGAACGAAATATTTTTGAAATTATTTTGTTGTTCTTATTTGGTTGCCTCAAACAAATATTTGGTTTGTGCAATCAAGGATTTGTTTGGCTCTACGAAGATTGAAGAGTTTCGGTAAGTATAAAATAGAAATCTGACCTTTAATACAACCTAGAACATATGTGCCCGAGCACCACGCCCTAGTAACTACAGGTAAAGTAACTACAGATGTAATTGGAATGTTTTTTATCATTTAGAGTTAAAAACCGACAACAGGCGAAAATAAATATTTCAAGTTTTACAGCTTTGCTTCTAAGTTTTATGTTGAACTTATTTTATAATGATGTTTATAACATTATGAAGTATCAATAAATGCACTAAAAATTACTGTTTCTGTTGCAATCCTTACTGTCGCAAAAAATGCAAAGAATCTCTCGACCTGTATTTTCGAACGATGGCAATCAAATAAGTGGCCAAACAAATATATATAGTGGTCACAACAAAATACTTTATTGACAGTAGGCTATAATTTATTTTGGCCTTAACATGGGTTTTGTTCATTCAAGCGTATATTTTGTTATATGAACGAAATTAATTATGTTGCTTTTCAAGGTTTCTTTACTCAACAAAACATTTTATTGGGGCAACCAAATACATTTTTCGTCCTATAAAAACAAATATTTTGTTGGCCTTTCTCTAAGTATATGTGTTACAAAAAAATGGGCTAGTTTTGTACAGTACCTGGGCAGAAGACAGTCAGTTTTCATACGTCAATATATATTGCATAACCACTAGGCGTTGGTTACCACATCCTTTCAAACTTTATCCACCGTTTCAACGAGAACTGATGGCCTGCGTATGTTACGCTACAGCATTATTTCTGTTAATTTGTTTATGGTACCTAATATCCTTCGAAAAAAATTGGTCACAACGCACGATTACACAAATTAGAGCAATCATACGATGGTACACCTCTATGTTATCAACAAAGTGAAACGATATCATGAGCCACATTTTCACTAATTTAATGTCTCACAAAATCATTATACTAGAATTTACTATTTCATATTGCCAAGTATCTGCTTTATTACAATTAATATTTTTTATTTTTGCTCTACATATAAAACACACATTTATGAGTCAACACACATATAGGAAGGTAATCTCATAAGACTGTCTTTCTCACGCATTATAAGGCAATGATAACACAGGCATTCGTACTCTGTGCGATATAACAAAAAAAAACAATAGCGCTAGTATGAATCGAAAGATAGTATAATTATATACATTTAGCTGATATTTTACATTTGGTTTACACAGAAAATAGCATTTTTAACTGAGATTTACTGTTTTTTGGGAAGCCAACATATACTATAAAATAAATTCCTCTATAATGAAAATTTTTTCATACAGCAATTCAAACTTTGCTATTTTTCTTAAAGAAAGAGTAACTTAGAAAATTTCTGTATTTACAGCCAGCTACGCTGTAATTTTTTTCGTACTGTGTATAGCTAAAGAATTCTAAGAAGTCTAAGACGTCTACTGAATTTATTTTGTGGTGTGCAACATGAGAGTCATATTCGGTCAGTAAACTTCTTAGCTATGGATGGGAAATGGCAGCGTCTTAAAAAATGTCGAGCTAGAACAACTGAATATCCTGCGGTATAAAACAACTGGCTAGGACGCATGCTTTCAGTCAGCTCCAGTTATGCAGGCTTGATTCTTTTCTAGATAGTCGTGTTAAAGTTATTACTTCGTGTTGTACGTTTAAACTCTGAAAGTTCGGAATGATTTTGGTTCAGCGTGATAGTCAGTAGTCAGTACAAATACACCGAACGAAACATTTTCTATAACCATTGATATGTTATTTCTTTCACAAGTATTTTGTTAAACTGTTTAAAAGCAAATAAAACATTTCTCACTGAAGGTTAGCACCGAGGATATAATTACTAATGACTTGCTGATGGTTTAGTTATTTCCTTAAATAATGCTTACTCGTAGAAGACTAAAGAATGGATGTTTTTAAATGGAACTATTAATTACATGTTAGAATAAAATTTATTTCTACGTATTTGCCAAAGCGACTTAGAAATCTGAAGAGTAGGCAAAAGGAGAGTCAATACAGTCATCAAAATGAAACAGACATGTGGTTTGCAAGAAAAAGAAAGGAGAATGATCACTAAATGTATATAATTTAACCTAACGTACGAGATGTGAGCAGAGATGAAATAACTACACACTATTCCCGCCCGAAGTCAGCATAACGGATTAGACATGCGAGGACGCTGTAAGGAGCAAAGAAGGCTGTGTTTGCAAAAGCAGGATAGAACTGAGTATCCATTCAGCCGGGAGGATGAAGGAAATTAAAAGATTGTTAGGCGATAGGAATCAATGAAGGGAAATGGGAACACCTCGAAAAATTCCACCAGCCACAGGGTACATTCAGTACATTTCCGACATGCGAAACTCCAGTATCGGTATGCTGGGAGGCCAGTGAGATAATCATTCAGCCACCGGTGTCTGTACTCCAACATACGAACATTGCTCATAAATACAGTGGGTAAAAACAATTGGTGGATTGTAACACTGGGATTGCATAAAGAAGTGAATATTGTGACCAAAATATACGGGTGATATTGTGTTATGGTCAACCGTTTGGTCACAGTTTTACGTTATATCTAGAAAACTACACAACCAATCATCCCGACATTTGGCACGTAAATAATAATATTTTAGGATAAGTATAAATATGCGATTTAAATAGCTTATAGGCTTATTTTCAAAATGGTAGACATCCAAATATGTAAGGTTTATATGGTTTATATATCAAAACGTTTAACAATTTCAAACAAATTTTGTATGCTGAACCTATGTATTGTCTGCAAACAAATAGCAACCTGTGCCCGCCATTTTGTAAGATGGTGCCACATGAATTAATAAAATTCTTATGTTATAGCTCGGGAAACAATTGAGCGATTCCTACCAGATTTAACACACAAGTGGTACTGCAGCAGATGATGAAAACTTGTATATTTAAAGTGGGTAGTAAACATAATGAAAATAGCGACTGTAAAGCCATTTTAGATTAAAATGTTATATCGTTGAAACCATGTGATCAATTCAAACTTTACCTTCTATGATGATAGTATAATTATCAAATGTGTCTACCCGAAACCTCTTTTGTCTTTCATTTCGTGAGATAACACTGCATCAATAAATACAAATGTGATATCTTATCTCGGGAAAATTTTTGCCGATTCGTATCAAATTTAGCAGACTAGTAGTATGGCGACAGGTGAAGTAAACTTGTATTATTTATACCGGTTAGACACTTATTTTCGAAATCATGTACAAAAAATTATTTTATTTTAGTACACTATATTGTGGAAAACATGTATTTAGTTTCAACTTAACTTTGCATGCTGGAAGTATATATTACAACTGTCAAATACGTCTTTNAGTATATATTACAACTGTCAAATACGTCTTTACAAAAACTCTTCTGTCTGCTCATTGGAAATATATAAATTTACATAGCCTGCCTTAGGCCTATCGCTACTTGTTTACCTAACTTGGTTGAAATCTGTTGTAGTTTTCAAAACATACGACATAAAAAACATATTTTTATATTTAATGCTACCTTGCAAAATGGCAGTCAGCAGAGTTTTTAGCGGTCATATAAACATGTTAGATTTAAATGCTCTACCTACGAAACTAATAAACAAATTGTAACTTAACATTTTGACGCCGGCAGTATATATTACAACCATCTGATCAGCCGTTTCAAAGCATCTTTTGCCAGCCANTTACAAAAACTCTTCTGTCTGCTCATTGGAAATATATAAATTTACATAGCCTGCCTTAGGCCTATCGCTACTTGTTTGCCTAACTTGGTTGAAATCTGTTGTAGTTTTCAAAACATACGACATAAAAAATATATTTTTACATTTAATGCTGCCTTGCAAAATGGCAGTCAGTAGAGTTTTTAGCGGTCATATAAACATGTTAGATTTAAATGCTCTAGCTACGAAACTAATAAACAAATTGTAACTTAACATTTTGACGCCGGCAGTATATATTACAACCATCTGATCAGCCCTTACAAAGCATCTTTTGCCAGCCAAATTTGTAAGATAGCCCAAAGTGAAAATAAAGTTTTTGTTATATCTCGGGAAACAATAATATGATTATTTCCCAATTTGGTGAAACAGATTCACTAAAGCGAGATATTTAGATTTATATGTTTAAGTGGTCCAGGCTTTTAGTTTCAGGATGGCAGATACATAAACATTTTATCTAAGAATGATATGTCTTAAAAACTGTTAAACCAATTATAACTTTACTTTTCATACTGGTAGTATATAAGAAAATCATCGAGTGTGATGATATATAACCTTTTTTATCCTCCATTTATAAATACTGTCGTCTGGAAATAGTGGAGGTTTTATGCCATATCTCGAGGACCAATTAACCGAATCCCACTAAATATTAAACAAAAGAAGTGCTACAATAGGGCATGTAAACTTATGTTTTAGGTACGGCAGATCTATTTTTAAAATTACGTTAGTATTAATACATTTTATTAGAATGTTATTGTTACCAAGTAATTAATAAAAACTCAGTGAAATTTTGTACTTAACTGTTTTCTTAGAAGTATCAAATATGCACACAGAAATATTTTTTTACATGCAAATGGAATATTTTGCCATATTTCCGGAACCATTAACTTAATTTTCACAAAAATTCACGAAATAGTAGTATTACAGCATGTCAGTAAACCTATATGATNGAACCATTAACTTAATTTTCACAAAAATTCACGAAATAGTAGTATTACAGCATGTCAGTAAACCTATATGATTTATTTGGGGCCAGACATTGATTTTTAAAATGCGGTCAAACTAATTAATTAGATATGTTTTATTTTACGATTCCACCAAGTTCAACGAAATTTTGTATAAAGAAAATATCTATTTGATAGAATCGTTTTTTACAAAACCTCATTTTAAGCAGTTTTGTAGGAACCAAATAAGAAAATAAAGTTTTTGTGCTACATATCGGGAAAATATCAACCGATGTTCACCGAATTCATCATCCAAGTAGCGCTACAGTAAGCCATGCAAACTTACATGTCTTAAGTGACTCAGACACTCATGATCAAAATGACGGCCCTGGAAATATTCAAAACATTAAGCTGACTACACCTGGAGTTGCTCCAAATCCTATATCCGCAACGCAGTTAATTGCATACTAGCTTATAGTACGNTTAAGCTGACTACACCTGGAGTTGCTCCAAATCCTATATCCGCAACGCAGTTAATTGCATACTAGCTTATAGTACGAAGATTTCTGAGTTTTAATTCCGGTTAAGGCACGTGTGAATTTTTAATTGTCTCACTATTGTTGCAATTATTTCTGGTTAAACCTCTAATAATATTGCTGTCGACGAGTCAAGGCCCACCTACCATCTACGCTTTTAAAAACCTCATTAAAAGTTATTAGCATCAATGTAGAGGAAAGTAGGCTCATCAGTAACTCCTTGTTTACTCCTCTACACATTCATCCTCCGTACACACTGCCACAAATATACCCGCTATTCCTATATTGTTACAGATTTATACATAATCGTTGTATGCTTCATCCGCTACTAACTGCAATCTGTTTTCATTATTTTTTTATTTACTTTATTATTTCCCATTTGCCCCACCTATATTACCTTCTCTTTCAGTTAAAGCATTCANTCATTATTTTTTTATTTACTTTATTATTTCCCATTTGCCCCACCTATATTACCTTCTCTTTCAGTTAAAGCATTCATATTTTTAATTTTTTGTCTCACTTGTATTGCGTCAGCCTGTTTTCTTTCTACGCTGGATGTACCACCTCTTCCTTTCCGCATCCGTTTCCGTTCTAGCCGCCACTGCAACTTATGCAACTTTGCAAATGCTTAACCATTTCTATCCTACTTTCCTAAGGAAAGAAAGGAATNTTATGTAACTTTGCAAATGCTTAACCATTTCTATCCTACTTTCCTAAGGAAAGAAAGGAATGTAAGATTATTTTCCTCTCTGTGTGTCTGTATGTGATAATGCGTGTGTGTCCCCCCTAAAAACTTTTGAATCCATGAACTGAGTTTTACCAAACATGGTAAAACTATAATACTTAGTGAAGTCCGACTTTTATACTTTTCGACCACCATAGGTGCTTACTTTCAAAATGGTAGCAATTTATAAATTTAGGAAGCTATGTCAAAACTTGGGAACTATTAATAACCCGATTCAATCAAAATAATGTATGTCGACTGAGCATCATGTAAGCATTGAATTTAAAAATGGATATTGTTGTTGGTCCTCCATTTCGAATTATAGCAATAAAAAAAAAAAAATCTTCGAAGGTTATATTTTAAAATTAACTGGAGCGATTATAGCCTTATTTGGCACGTTAATAATACTATTTTAAGACCTGTTAACATAGGCTACTTACATCGATGAGGCACTTACTTTCGAAATGGCGGCCATACAAATATTTTAGGTTTATTTGATATCTCTATCACAATGTTATACCAAATTCGATTAACTATTGCATGCTGAAGATATATATTGCAAGCGTCACATGTGCTAACAAACAATCACTTTTGTCGGCTTGTTTTTAAGATAACGCCACATGAATATATGTTTTTATGTCTTATCAAGGGGGTGAAATATACCGTTTCTTACAAAATTTGGCAAACAAGCAGTCCTTAGGTAGGCCATATCAAGTGTTTTTCTAAGTGGCCAGACAGTTATTTTTAATATGGCGACATTATAAACATTTTAGCTTAGTATGCTAAATTTAGATAACAACGTAAATAATTTCAATATGTCTTTTCAGAAACTCGATAAACGAAAATATTACTGTTTAACTTATAATAATACGACTTGGATCAAGTAGTACACTTGAAATTTAATATGTTATTTAATTTGTCACATTAAGTCCCTGGAGCAGTTAAAATATAAAATATGAGAATTTTGTATGGGCATCGTTGATTGTGAGTTATAGTTATGTATTCTGTTTAAAAAAAAGCAATGACACTGGTATTACATAAATACGGTTAGGGTCGTTAATTTTTTCTATGAAAAAATTTTTGGCAGAACGATAAATCATTAGAAGCTTACCTACTCTGCAACAAGTTGAGACACTTATCACTATTTTTTCTAAACTCAGTGAAATTATACTACCATCACAGCCAATATTGCGGCACTCATGAACTCACCAAGATCAAACTAAGTTGCGTCCTGTATCTCTGAGCTAATGAAAAATAGAGGTTTTATACCATATTTCAAGGACCAATTATCCGAATCTCACAAAATTTTAAACGAAAGTAGTGCTATGGTTGGGTACCTAAATTTAATTTTTTTATGTGAAGCATGCTGTTTTTTGCCTCAACATAAATAATTAAATAATTATATTATATATATTATAAAATTCAACATTCCGCCGAATTTGGTATGCAAACATTATTCATTATAAACATCAATTATGCACACAGAAATCCCCTTGTCAGCCTTTTTGTAAAATACTGCCAAGTGATTAAATGGAATATTTTCGGAACCATTACACTAGTTTCTGCCAAAATTCGTACATAAGAAGTGCTACAGATGGCCATGTAAACTTACGTGATTTTGTGGATACTTTATTTTTAAAATAGCGGTCATGTAATTAATTTAGTTAAGTATCTTATTTGTATCCAAATCCAACCAAACTTTGTATGCTGATGGTGCATATTTAAGGAAGTTTTGTAAGATACCACAAATAAGAAAATAAAGGTTTTTATGCCATATCTCGGGATTTTATCAATCTATTTCTACAAAATTCTTCACACAAGTAGCGCTACAGTAAGCCCTGTAAACTTAGATGATTAAAGTGATACAATTACTTATTTTCATAATGACGGCACCGTAAATATTTCAAGTTAGTAAACCCTTTCTACCGAAATATTACACTGATTACATCCGATCATGATGCTCGGAATCCTTCCTCCGTAATGCAGTTGATTGCACGGTAGTTTACAGAACGGGATTTTCTGGGTTCTACTACAGGGCAAGGCACGTGCGTATTTGTAATTGTCTCACTACAGTTCCATTTGTTTGTGGTTTGATTTCTAATTACATTGCTGTCAATAAGACGTTCAGGCCTACGTACCTCTAACCTTTTAAGAAGTTCGTAAAAATTACTTGCACCCATGTAGAAGAAAGTATGCTTACTAGTTATGTCAGTTACATTTCTTGTTAAGTCACAGTCTTTATAGTCGTCTCTTGCTTCACAAATACATTGTCGTCCTTCATAACATCGCAATTGAAAGAACCAATATTCCTCAAAACAGGTCTTGAAACATATCTCCTCTTATAGTAACGTGCTCGCCTCATGGCGCTGTGAGAACTAATTGAATTTCACAAGTCTTTATAAACTCCCTGCTCCCGAACAACGCTTTCCTACTACTAACTAAATCCCGCGGCAGCGCTCAGTAATGATAGGCGCATACTGTGCAGTATGTTTATGTTGCTTAATTATATGTATGTAATATACGAGGAGTTTCATTTTCCCATCCCAGATCCCTTTTACACGTCCGAAAACAGGTTTGACTTTGAACGTCAGTTGCAAGTTTTGGCGTGCCAGCCTGCTCCCGGAAGTTGTTATCAGTAGCTTATCAGTTTTGGCGGATGTACATCCTTTTTATTATTTAACATTGCGCTTATGGGTGACTGGTCATATACTAATGTCACGATGTTTTACTTCTCCGCCGTCCCTATTAGTTTTTGCATTTCCGAACAGCTTAAGTTTCATATTTCGGCATCTTACTCTCAGTGCTTCATGATTTAGATTTTCGTGACAATTTTAATTGCCCATTCCGCCCCTCCCGCCAAATCAAAACTCCTCCCTCCTCCACCATCATAACTTCCCCCTCCCCCTACCTCTTCAGCAACATCTTGTCTTTGTATTTCCGCCAATTTTTTTTAGTTACTCTAACTTACCGGTTTTATATTTGGCGTTATTTCCGTCCTCCTTGACCGCTTCATTTCCACGGTGAATTTACCATCTGCCTGTCTTCCTCCACCCCAAACCGTGCTTACTAGTTACGTATTTCGTACTTGACATGTTTCCTACCTTCAGAATAGTTTTTATTATCCAAGAAGACTCTGCTACTTAATTTTCCCATGCATTACCTTTACGTATGTGTCCCTCTGCCATTCCGAAACCATTTTAAGTACGAGCTCAGTAATTGACATGTGTCCCACCATCCCTGAATGTTTTCATTTCCAAGGTGACTTTATTAATACTATTTTCTGAGGTATATTGTGGTGTCTTTGGCAACCTCGAATCTCTTAACTTATATTTTATACATAATATACATCCCGGCTTCCTTGACCGCGTCCATTTCCGTGATATTGCTGCCACATCCTCATAGTTCCTGCATTATCTCATAGACGCTCCTGCGCAGAAAGCCTCAAACGGTTTCAATTTTTTAAAAGGTCCTTACTCGGAGGAGTATGTGTGGTATTATACCGAATTTACATAAACACTGAATCGCGCGCTTCTACCTACTACATTTTTCTATCCCTCAGTGAGGGGCGGTCATTTTATTCAGACCGCACTCTTGCAGAACATATGTCTCGGAAGTTGATAACTATAAAAACGACTGCACGAATACCAAAGCTTGCGCAAATTTCCTACTGTTGGTAGTCAGGGAATATCATACTCTTCAAAGAATTAAAAGTAGTAAATTCATAAGCCAAAGATCTGTAAAAAATAAATTTATTATATAATTATTTCCACTACCATACTGCAGTCTTAAGAGGAAAACAATTGTTTTTTCAGTGCCAGTACGCGATCCCCTAAAATGAGAAAGTCAAGGACGCAACTTTATCACGGCAACTGAAGGACTTTAGTGATTGCATGTTGGCTGTTAAGAGGAAATGTTGCTGCAGTATGTCGCATCACGAGAAGCCTATATGAGCAGAATCGAACGACTCTATCTGTGGATATGGAATCCAAGGATTCGGGTATGGTTAAGTGTACGTGGTCCTTACAGGACCAAGAATTTGGTTTTCAAATAGGATGGTTTGTTTGAGTAGAGTAACATAAAATATAATGAAATCATTATTTTTAACTGGTTTCGTAGGTTCAACAATTACAGAAAAAATTTGGTATTAAAAATTTTATCTCTCCCAAAAATCGTGCCGCTCTTTAACCCAAAAATCTTAGGTATGTATTTAAAAATTTGTAAGTGCAGGGAAATGATGGCCTTCTTACAAAGCTGTCGCCTAATTCTAGCTTGTGCACCGCGGAAAAAAAAACTATTTTTAAAGGGTCTAAGTTTTGATAGTTTGTAAATAGCCGATATTGTGCTTATAAGTATTTTCCTTATACCTACTGTCTTAACTTTTTTCTTGTCCGTGGCTCCCCTACGGCATGTCTCAACAGTAGTGAGCAACACGTCGGTGTTCACTTGCTTCATAAGATATACAAACATACGAGTTCCAGCCCAATAATCTTTCTTGCGCTTTCTTTCTGTTTTTTGCATGCTTTAAACGTTTTCCCGTAGCAGAACTAAAATAGTTTTCGCTTAATATGTTTGAAATTTTGCGTCTCCAGTAACGTTTACCCGCAAATTATGTACACGCATCATTAAATCTTGATCGAACCGAAAATGATAGGTTCTCTGCCGAGAGGATTACTTGTGATGTGTTGACAACATTCCATTTACGGTTACTTCCAACTTTTCTGAAGCCCTGCTTAAGTTATAATTGCATAATATTCCTCAGCCTCATGCAAACTAAGCTTAGAAAATTACACCAATGGGCCAACGCACCATATTCGTGCGCTCTCAGTGTAGTAATATTTTGCATAGGAACTATTTCTTACTAGGCATTATTACCAAACGTATCTTCTATACGTCTTTATTCGTATAAGTTTCAAATTAATTATTATGACTTATAAATATTTTGTAAATAGAAGTTCAATTAAACCAAAAATCAGGTAGTTTTATGTTAATACGTTTATAAAACGCTTGTGAAACATGGCATATTTAGGAATCTAACAAACACATTTTCCAAAGGTTTGATTTAAAAAGTGTGAAGAAACTGCAAATTGCGAATAGACTATAGATAGCAACTCCCAGGCTTAACTTGGCATCAAGTATCTGAGGATTATCGCTCGAGTTATGTTCCAGAGCGTTCATAAATTATTTTTCCATCTCGGCCGTCCATCTGCACCCGGGACCAAGGCAGGGTTTATTCACTTAGTTCTGAGCCCTGTTTGTTTATTTGCCACAGGTCTCTGGAGGAACCACTCCGTGAAGAGGGTGTTTTTTCTTCTCTCTGGGCGGGGAAAGGGAGGGTGTTTGTCGCTCCAGGGGCGGGAACATGACGAGAATTGCGTCCGGCACATAAGGAGAAAATTAGCTTACCTCTCCCGCCGTCAGCCCTTCTTCCTCCTTTCTCCTAGTGCCCCTTGTCCAGGAGCTGCCGTGTGTTCATTAATTTCCCCGAGAGCCCGGTGATGGTGTGATTCAGATATAAAGGCGCTCTGCAGCAAAAGCATGGCCTGCGCGGGAGAATAAATGCAAGGTTTCAAATTGGCGCCGTGGGTGTTTTCTTTCAAAGACAATACGCGCACAGCTTTAAAGAGTCGTGTATGAAACGATGCTTTGAAATTTGAAAAACAAAAGCGGCGGAAGAAATAGGTTTACCTTAAAAACTCTTCTTGTGTGAATTTAGTCCAGTATTAGAGATTGCTGTTTCCGCCAATCACTAAATCAGCACTGAAAGCGCAGGATTGCACAAAACTTGAGCTTTGATGTCAGTTTGACTGTCATGTTACTTAGGTGTGAGCTGTGTTGACTGGACTTATCTGCAGCCCTGGCCCTCGGAAGTTCTGGCAGGCTTTAGCTTCAANCAGCGGAAGAAATAGGTTTACCTTAAAAACTCTTCTTGTGTGAATTTAGTCCAGTATTAGAGATTGCTGTTTCCGCCAATCACTAAATCAGCACTGAAAGCGCAGGATTGCACAAAACTTGAGCTTTGATGTCAGTTTGACTGTCATGTAACTTAGGTGTGAGCTGTGTTGACTGGACTTATCTGCAGCCCTGGCCCTCGGAAGTTCTGGCAGGCTTTAGCTTCAAAGGGAAATCTTTAGTGTTAAGGTTTGATACTGACTGGACATGAGGCCTAATAGAATAACCTTGTGCGTCGGTTGCAGAAAAATTTGCTTTATCTGTTACACGCAGGAGTTGAAGCACTCTTGTAGCTATTGCAGATTCGATTCCCGAGCGGTAACTGTCCTCAACGTGGAGCAGGATGGATCTGCATATGAAACACCTTATTGTAGTGTCCAACGTTGTCAACAAACGTCAGATATTGATTTCGCAGCGTTTCCCTACAAGCGCTATCTCTCCTCTCAATCACACCTTCAACCTCGAGCACTCCCATACATTATTTTTCAACACTTAGTGTAAAAAAATCTGCGACGAAAACTTGAAAATTATATGTATAACGAATGCGTTGATTTTTTTTTTGTAGTGATTCTTTAGTCTATAAGACACATTATTAAGAGCATCTTATAAGCTTGCGTCTGTTAATCNATTTTTTTTTTGTAGTGATTCTTTAGTCTATAAGACACATTATTAAGAGCATCTTATAAGCTTGCGTCTGTTAATCTACAACAATTAATAGTGAAGGCTATAAATACTTGGAAAAAAATTTCTACTTCAAGGTATTATTTTCTTTAGACATGATTTCGATCTTGTCATTTTAAGACAACTTTCCAAAGGAGACAAAGGTTTGAGCCTAAGAGATCACATTCCTGTCTGTATGTCTGTGTTTGTATCTTTGTGTGTATGTACGTGAGTGTAACCCCCTCCCCAACACATTTTTTTTTTGTTCTCTTGGACACGTGAAACGAATTTAACCAAACTCGCTACGCATATAGTACTTAGCAAGGAAATTTGACTTTAATAGTTTAAACTACGCCAAAAACTTACTTTTAAAATGGCAGCTAATTTTATATTTAGGGTGATATGTCATACTTCGGGAACTATTCAACCGATTTGAACCAAGCTTTGTATGTGGGTAGCTAATAAATCATACGTTGAACCGAAAGAAGGATATTATTGCTGGTGCGCCCTTTTGGAAGATAGCGCCTAGTGGCATGTGGTGAGCTGTTGCAAGCTAAACTGGCGTTAGCTTTGTACTGTACCCTGTTGTTTGCTAGTTACACTTCCGCTACTTAAACGGAGTTTGGCAGTTGACGCCAAAGAACATGTGTAATGGGGCCCCTTACTGCTGCTTGCTTGTGAGTGGTCAGAATANGGAGTTTGGCAGTTGACGCCAAAGAACATGTGTAATGGGGCCCCTTACTGCTGCTTGCTTGTGAGTGGTCAGAATATATTGTTTCCCTAGGCTGCTGGGGTGTCACTGGCTGCTGCTACGTGCACCGAGAATGTACAGCAGCGAGCAAGCACCAGTCCTCCCTTGCAATAGTTCGCCACACGCCACTGATAACACCGCATGGAAAAATTTATCCTTTACGTTATATATCTGTAAAACCACTCAACCAAATCTCGCCACATTTTGCACTAAGTGATACTATGGTAGGCCATTTAAATGCAAACGATTTAAATCGATTAGGCACTTATTTCCACATGTTTTAGGTTTTTTATGTATATATGATATGTTTAGAGCAATTTAAGTATGCTTAAATAATCCATAACAGTCATCTTAAATGCCAACACATAGCCTATTTTGTCCGCTATTTTGTAAATTAGCGCCACACGAAAAATTGTTTTTTTTTTTGTCATGTATCGGGAAACCATTGCCCGATTCCTACCAAATTTTCAGGCAAGTAGAACCACAGCAGGTGATTTAAACTGGAATGTTTTAAGTAGGNATTTAAATGCAAACGATTTAAATCGATTAGGCACTTATTTCCACATGTTTTAGGTTTTTTATGTATATATGATATGCTTAGAGCAATTTAAGTATGCTTAAATAATCCATAACAGTCATCTTAAATGCCAACACATAGCCTATTTTGTCCGCTATTTTGTAAATTAGCGCCACACGAAAAATAGTTTTTTTTTTTGTCATGTATCGGGAAACAATTGCCCGATTCCTACCAAATTTTCAGGCAAGTAGAACCACAGCAGGTGATTTAAACTGGAATGTTTTAAGTAGGNAATTGCCCGATTCCTACCAAATTTTCAGGCAAGTAGAACCACAGCAGGTGATTTAAACTGGAATGTTTTAAGTAGGCTGGACACTTTTTTCAAAATGGCGGCCAGATAGCACTTTTAGCTTAGTGTGATCTACCGTCAAAAACCTGTATTTAAGATTTTATTTAATATCTTGGGAAATAACCAACCCATTCCTATCCGCATTGGTGAAGGTGTACTATGGTAACCAATATAAATGTTTACGTTATATGCTGGTCACTAATCTTGAATAACTCTATTGCCGCCATTTTAAAAATTAGTACCTCACCTATTTATAACAAAACCTTTTACATCACCTGCTGCAGTACTATTTGTTTGCCAAATTTGCAAGTAACGCGTAGAATGCTTCCTGAGATATTAAAAAAACCGTATTTAAAAGTGTGATGGTATCTTACAAAATTACAGCCCAAAGAGGCACCATGTAAACACTTATCATGTTTTTAATATATACTGTTACCATACGAAGTAAAATTGTAATCATGTTATTAATCCTAACATTACATTGTATGCTTTCAGTATGTATTACAACCATCAAATATCTCCACTTAAAATCTCTTTTGTTCGCCATTTTGTAAGATAGCATCAAACGAAAAATTTGAATTTTTATGCCATATCTCCCGCGAAAACCGACAGATTTCCACCAAATCTGGAAAACAATTAGCACTATGGCAAGCGTAGTGAAATAATGTGTCTTAAGTTGGTCAGATACTTATTTTTAAAATAGAGGCCAGATAAACAATTTTCCTTATTAGGTTATATCTAAAAAAACTACCAAAAGAATTTCAATTACCTTTGCATGCTGGAAGTATCTATTATAACAATAAAATTTGTCTATACAGATCCACATTTGTCTTCCATTATGTAAGATAGCCCCAAATGAAATTGCAAACATTTTATATTATATCTTGGGGAAGAATCAACCGATTCCCATTAAATTTGGCAATTAAATGGTGCTGTGGTATTCCATATTATTTATATGTTTTAAGTGTGTGAGACCCTTATTTTTAGATTGGCGGCTATGATAACATTTTTACTCAGAATGCTATATTAATAATACTTTATAAACTGTTTTAATTTAATTTTTCACTGGCAGTCTATGTAATAACCATCGACTGTGCTATTATGTAACCTTTTTGACCTCCAGTAATGAAGATCGTCACATGCAAAATGCAGGTTTTATGCCATATCTCGAAGACCAACTAACCGATGGCCACCAAATATTGCAAGAATGTAGTGATACAGAGGTTATGTAAACTAAAATGTTTTATTTGTGGTATGGTTTTTTTATTGCTCAAATATAAATAATAAAGTTAGTATGTTATATTTATTAAACAATTGCGTAAAATTTAACCAAACCTTTTACACAAACAGTATTGTTTTCCATTACATATTATGCAAATAAATATCCTCTTTTGCTGGCCTTTTTTGCAACAAAAAAAAAAGCAAGTTTGGAAAGTCAAATATTTGTCTATATTTCCGGAACATTTAATCTACATTCCACCAAAATTTGCACACTATTAGTGCTACATGAGTCCAAGAAAATTTACATGATATATTTGTAACATAAAAATTATCCCACAATTAAATATGTCATACTTTTTCTTATAAACAAACAATGCAGGCACAGCAGGGCGAGAAAAAAAACGAAGGCAGTATATGAAACAGCTGATTTGGACTGGTTCTCAGTTATTATTTTTGTGTAATCGAGGTGGCGTGGCAGTACTAGGCTATGGTAGCCGAGACGAACTTACTTACCGGTTTCCGGAAAGGATGGGTGATGCGTCTCTTATAGCCTCTCAACATCCATGGCAACCCAGGGCTTCTCGTGCCACCCCTGATTAAACAGACTGGGCTCTGCCGCCCGTGCCCTATGGGAAACAGTTTTCTAGCGGCTGTTCAGGGGTATCTGCCGTGATGGCTTGGGCCGATAGATAGTACCAAGGCCCGACCACTTGGTGGGGTGT